>CM065699.1:39078449-39163449 GCA_017654935.2 Phymorhynchus buccinoides | reverse complement strand
TAAACAATCATCACAAACTTAGGGTTTCTACATTTAATAGTGCACATGGGTGCTCCTGCGAAATTTACTGTCTATAAGAGGTTACACCTAATTAGACGTTAAATCAACCAGAGAGAGAGAGAGAGAGGGGGAGAGAGAGAGAGAGAGAGAGAGAGAGAGAGAGAGAGAGAGAGAGAGAGAGAGAGTGGGAAATTTCAATTCAAATATTCTGCGAGGCAGGGGTCCAGGTCCAGGGGCCACCCAGGCCCCGGTGGAGTGCAGAGACAGCGCCCCTCCTGGGGGTTCCGGGGGGCAATGCCCCCATGGAAGCTGAAGAGAAACAACAGTTTCCAATGTAGGGGAAGACGGGGTAAAAAGCGCATGGGCGGGTAAGAAGCCCACCCCAATTATCTCATGAAATGAAGCAAATTTCAGTCTCATTTTGCCCATGAGACGAGCGTTAATGTCTAGCATTCGTCTCATGGGCAAATTTGACTGAAATTTTCTTTATTTCATGAGATAATTGGGGTGGGCTTCTTACCCGCCCATGCGCTTTTTACCCCGTCTTCCCCTAATTGACAGGCTCTTTGTCTATCTCGTTGCACTTTCACTTCTAGTTAAACTTCGTGACCTCTATAACCAGCAAAATGTATCTTCTCAAAATTAATTCTCATAATACCGCGACTCCATGTCCAGGCAATAAAAAATAATTCCTGGACTTCAGGACATCCTGGACACAAAAATCCCGAACTTAAGGAGATCCTGGACCAAAACATCCTGAACTTCAGGACATCCTGGACCAAAACATCTTGAACTTCAGGACATCCTGGACAAAAAAATCCCGAACTTCAGGACATCCTGGACAAAACAATCCTGAACTTCAGGACATCCTGGACAACAAATTCCTGAACTTCAGGACATCCTGGACAAAAACATCCTGAACTTCAGGACATCCTGGACAACAAATTCCTGAACTTCAGGACATCCCGAAAGCAGGAGCATCCATGCGTATAGTATGTGCTTTTCAGTTTCAGGCAACGCCCATTACGTCAACAATCACCAGCTGTCTGTGCTTTTCAATTTCAGGCAACGCCCATTACGTCAACAATCACCAGCTGTCCATGGGCAGGGACTACACACACGCCGCCATCCACTACGGCTCTCACTACGACAAACCGCACCGACGGCACCACGCTGCAGAATTGTCAGAGACAGAAAGAGAGAGAGGGGGGGGGGAGAGAGGGGGGGGGGGGGGATCGAGGAGAGAGAGAGAGAGAGGGAAGGAGAAAGAGAGGGGGAGGGAGGGAGAGAGAGAGGGAGGGAGTGATAAGAGAGAGAGAGGAAGAGAGAGAGAGGGAAGGAGAGAGAGAGGGAGGGAGGGAGGGAGAGAGGGAGATAGAGAGAGAGGGGGGGGAGAGAGGGAGGGATCGAGATAGAGAGGGAAGGAGAAAGAGAGGGGGAGGGGGAGGGAGAGAGAGGGGGAGAGAGAGAGAGGGGAGAGAGAGGAAGAGAGAGAGAGATAGGAGAGAGAGAGAGAGAGAGGGGGGGGGGAGATGAGAGAGGGAAGGAGATAGAGAGATAGAATGAGTTAGAAAGAGAGAGTGAGGGGGAGATAAGAGAGAGAAGAGGGAGAGAGGGCAGGAGAGATGGAGAGAAAGGAGACAGTGAAAGAGAAAAGACAGATAGAGGAAGAAAGAGAGAATGAGTAGGAAAGAGAGAGGGAAAAAGGGGGGGGGGGAGAGAGAGAGAGTGAAAGAGAGAGACAGACAGACGATTGGCTAGTTGACTTTGAGCCTGACTTTTGACCTTGGACATATCAAATTATTTCCCTTTTTTGCAGTTACAGCCCCCAAGTTTGGTAGGTAGGTAGAAAGTCATTATGTGGTGCAGATTACCACGACCTTGGCTTTGACCTTCGACCTTGTTGATCCTTTGAGCGGTGGGTGGCCATAGCTGGAAAATCATAGGTTGTGTACACCCCAATAACCGTATAATTATATTCTTGATCAACATCACTCTAGAAAATTAATGCAGTGGGAGACATTTTGAAGAAGCAAATAGTAGAGCGAAAGCTAAGAGCAGAGCGGTGACCGAAGGTTGCAAACTATTGGCTGTGCAACCTTAAAAACCATAATGTAGGCCTAACCTTCTTCTTCTTTTTCTTCCAATTGAGGATTATCCTGCCACACACTCACCGGTCTTCATTTATACCATTAATAGCGAACATGTCAGCTGCTCAGCGACATCCTTGCTATTGTTCTGTTCTTTGAGCTGAAGTGGACGTACTATGCCTATTAATACCTTTGTCATCATTTTGTTGTTGTTGTTGTTCCAGTCGTATCAACGGGACAACCTTCACCGACGGCTTTCACTCGTGGTGGATGGACTGGACTGCTGACTACATCAAGTAGGTGCTTCTGGTGTTCTTCTCCTTCTACCAATAACGTCCACCTGCCGTAACCGGCAATTACTAACATGTACTGGGGTTCAAAGAATTATGCAGCGCGGGAAAAACAAAAAAATGCTGGTGGAGCATGGTGCTGATCGACACTGGATGTATTTCTGTCGGTGTGCGGGTCCCATACTGCGCTTGCATATTCAAGAATGGGCCTGACTTTGCAGGCTAACTCCTTGGTAGCCGTGGAACACACCTTCAGGTTTCTTTTTAAGAAGCCTAGGCTAGAGCTCTGTTGGCTTTGGTGCAGGTGGCTGTGATGTGGGATCCCCATGAAAGATGGGATTGCAGTGCGACCCCGAGGTACTGTGCTGAGGGCACTCTTTCGAGGGTGTTGTCGTGGAGACTGTAGCTAGTGGAGGCGTTCAGTTGTTTGTTGTCGTACCCTGGCTAAAAGACTACAGGGATCATCCCAACAGCAGAAGCGCTTGAACACTATGGTACAAGTGCATCAGCTACGGGTGAGAACATTTGGTGTGTGACCGTTTTTGGAAGCGTGACGTGGGCAGCCACATTCCGACTTCGGGAGAGGGAGAGAGAAGGAGATAGAGGGAGAGAGAGAGAGAGAGAGAGAGAGAGAGAGAGAGAAGAGAGAGAGAGTGAGAGAGAGAGAGAGAGAGACAGACAGACCGCACTGACAGAGGAACTAAAACACTTGTATTTATTTTGTAGGCAATGAGAGAGAGAGAGAGAGAGAGAGGAGAGAGAGAGAGAGAGAGAGAGAGAGAGAGAGAGAGAGAGAGAGTCTGTGTGGCTTTGTGTATGTGTGTGAAAGAGAAAGAGAGAGAGAGGGGGGAATCAGTAATAAGGTCGAAAATACATTTAGTCCTAAGGTCGAATATACATTTCGTCCTAAGATCGAATATACATTTCGTCCTAAGATCGAAAGTGCTCAGTTCGTCCTAAAGTCGAATATACATTTGTCCTAAGGTCGAATATACATTTCGTCCTAAGATCGAAAGTGCTTGTTCGTCCTAAGGTCGAATCTACATTTCGGCCTAAGGTCGAACGTACATTTCTTCATAAGGTCTAAAACATGTACATTTCGGCCTAAGGTCGAAATTCTGCCATCAGTCAGTCTTTTTCATTTAATAAAAAAACGCAAAATGCAGGACCCTGGCAACAAGTGCCATGAATGTCGGTCACCCATCTTGTCTGTCATCAGGGTGTTCGGAATGGGTTAGAGGGGTTAGTGAAGGCTCCTGCGGATCAGGCAATCATGTGGCAATCATCGGATCATCGCCAATCATCTGACGGTTTTGGCAGAAATTGCACTTTTTTGGGTTTTTTTTTAAGTAAGCCGAAAAAGACTATTCTTTTAACTTTATATTTCAATATTAGTATGTTCATATCGGATTTAATAATAAACTTAATTGTCCACTTAATTTTGTGTCTGAATTGTCAGCTTCAGCTCTCTCTCTCTCTCTTTCTCTCTTTGTGTTTGTGTGTGTGTTTATACAAACAAATTGTTATGCCCAGAGCTGAGCACTTTCGACCTTAGGCCGAAATGTATATTCGACCTTAGGACGATCTGAGCACTTTCGACTTTAGGACGAAAGGTTGCAGTCGACCTTAGGACGAAATGTACAGAGAGACAGGAGAGAGTTTCGACCTGAGTCCGATCTGTGTATCATTCGACCTTAGGACGAAATGTATATTCGACCTTATGCCTGTGACCCAGAGAGGGAGTGAGTTTCGTAGACTGTACAAAGCTAAACAAACAAAAATAATACATAAGCTCTCATGACAAATCGGCACACTTCCAAGAAGTAAGTTCCAACTCCAAAAACCATCAGAAAAGAAGTCCCGCTTTTCTTTGTACTGTACTACTGCCTTGACCGCTGGCTATTTTGCCTCAGGCTCGGGGTGGACGGGCACACGGTGATGGCCTTCGACACGCCCTCAGGGGGCTACTGGCAGGGCACCCACCTTCCTGGGGACAACATCTGGGCCAACGGGGGAAAGGACGCGCCCTTTGACAGGCCGGTCAGTGGAACTTAGTTAAACGCCTTCTACCGTACCCATGCCATTGGTAGGGAATAAGACGATATATGACAGGTCAGGTCAGGTCAGGTCAGGTCAGGTCAAGTAAGACGACTAGGCCTCGCGGCCTCTCAAGCGTCTTTTCTCTTTTCTTTTTTTAAAAATAAATTCAGTTGGCACAGCTGTGACGGTTTTTGTAGACTATCAGTCATACTGGTATTTTAATTTACTAAGGTTTGGGTCTTTGTCCAGGAGGTTTTTGAATTTGTTAGTATCAGGTGCAAGTTTTGTCTGAGCAGGAAGTGCGTTCCAATAGTTAGTCACTCTGTTACTGAAAAAGTGTCTCCTGATGTTAGTTCTACTGTACTGTGTTAGTATTTTTAATTCATGATTTCTCGTCCATTATAAGAATTTTATAAGCATTGATTAGGTCACCACGAAGTCTTCTGTATTTCAAGGATGGTAAATCAAGTTTGCGTAGCCTTTCACTATAATCAAAATTTTAAAGAAATTTTATTAATTTAGTAGCCCTCCTCTGTACACGCTCAATTGAAACTGATTGCCGTTTTAGATATGGATTCCAAATTTGACATCTGTGTACTTTCTCTTAAAGTGCAAAGTATCTCTAGGAAGAGCTGGACAACAGAGGGTTTTTTTCAGAGAAGAAAGCTTTTTGTGATGCCAGTCTCGACTTGAAAGAAAAAGCATGCGACAATTTCTGTTTGATTTGTTATTTTTTTCCTCATAGATCTGAAATAGACAGCGCTAAAATCAGGCACGTGCATGCCGCATCTCACAATGGTCCGTAAATAAAAGTCTTAAAATACATAGCTAATTATCGTTTTCTTTTGTGGTCCCATCTTCTGGGCCCCAGGCTCCCCCTACAGTGCTGTTGCTCCCACACCGCTCATCTCCGGTCCCAACTCACAGCCACACCCCAGTTTGTCAGGTCGCGGAATGAATCCGAAACCAGCCGTCCAAGGAGAGCGAATCTATGCTAGGTCGTCAAGAGCCAACCAACCGAGGAGACACTGCACTGCTGCTGAATCACTGCGGTGGAGTTCAGTGGAGCCTGTTTTGATCAAACACAAGCAGGACACCACCAACTAAATGCTCAGTAAATGTATGTTTCAGTTAACCCTTTCAGGACATCACTGCCTTAGACAAAACATCGTTACTGGCCCGGGGCTGCCTAGTAGAAGAAACAAATTATGACAAGAAACGCAACAAAACTATGCACTGTGAAGGATTCAGTTTTGACAACATTACTAGTTGATCCAAGTTTAATTTTCGCTTTGAAATCGTGGTTACTGGCATTAAAATCGGAATCATTAGTCTCACTGGTAATGAAAATATATCGGAGTATCTTCTGAGGCTCGTGTAGAGACGATTTTTGTTTGTGGCTCAAGCCACAAACCTATAACTCACTTTGTCGGTCGGTCGGTCTGTCGGTCCAAAATTGTCGTACTTCAAATCGAGGCTACACTTCTGGCCGCTCTTTAAAATGATGTATTTTAAAAGCGTACAAAATAATAAACATACGTAATACAGACACTACAACAGACACGACGAGTATGCGGTGCTTCTTTTGATGAGTATAAGTAGGATACATAGTTTTAAATGTTTTCCAAAAGATATAAAAAGTTACGAAATGGTGCAGAGATAACATTCTGGTTTACAGATTAAAATTATTGAAAAGCCAGGGGAGGTAACTCGTGATTGGAGTGGTAAAAATAGACCGCATGCCACAAACTATTGCGATTTCGCGCTTGTTAATATTAAAGACTGAAATAGAAGGGTCCAACATAAGTGAAACGAAAGCTGGAAGAGCGACGAAGAGAAGTAACTCGAAAAACGTAGTTTGGATTGAAAAAACATGGATTTAGATCAGTTTTAGACTCAGAAATCGCTGTTCCGAGAATACTCAGAATTAGGCCGTGACTGGTGTTCTCCTGTTCCGAGTACACTCGGAATTCGTCCGCAATGAGTTAAATCACAACCAGTGTAACGACAGGCCCTGGTTAAACGCATGGTTAAATTCTTTGTTTTATGCTCTGCGACCAGTTCTACCTGATCCTGAACCTGGCGGTGGGCGGCGGCTGGTTCTGGGAGGGCATGGTCAACGCCCCTTACCCCCAGCCCTGGCAGGGTAACGCCACCAAGGCCCAGCAGTTCAGGCAGTTCTGGAGCGCCAGGCACCTGTGGGAGCCCACCTGGCACGGGGAGAACACCGCCATGAGAATACGCTCCGTCACCATGGAGCAGTACTGAGCACTTGAGGGCCCAGCGATGTCCCGAGCCCCCGGTCATAGGACATACCATATTTTTCGCTGCTGTATATAAGGCGAACAGGGCAATTTTCACGAAAAATCTGAAGAAAAAAATAAAGTAAAAGGCGCCCTCGTTTATAAGGCGACACACACCTCGCAAAAGAAAGTTGAAGTTTGAAGCCTGTAAACGTCCTGTAAACGCTTACCGACCGCCATTACTGCTGTCATAAACGAGAGTTGGCTCCCTTCTCAAATAATCGAACTTCTGTTTTTTGCGACTTCCGCTTGTTGTGTTTGGACTTTTCTTCGCGAAAACTGGTAGAATTATGGTGTTTTAAGCTCTACAACGATGCTTTTTACATCCAATGAAGGGTTACGGCATCTGCTGGACAGTATTTCAGATGATAATAGGGATTTTTAAGCATGTTACCGTGAGTATTCGTCGTATTGGCGACTCGTTACCACTTTCGATGTTTAGACTCACAGTAGACTGTTCTGAACATGCCAAACATGCCGATTTTGTTCACTAATAGGGCGCCCTCGTTCATTAGGCGCATAGGTCGAAATTGGAGAAAAAAATATCGCCTTATAGTCCGAAAATTACGGTAGTCCTATTAAAATAAAAAATGTCCTATTGTGTTTTCCCCTGTCAGGACAAATGTCTGATTAATTTTTTAACACTGGCATGCATTCGTCTTTATTGATTTAAGCAAGAGCCAGGGCATTGTCCTATTGATTTCTCTTTGTCTCAGGACAGTTTGTCCTATCGTTTTCGATCCTCAGGACATCACTGTTGAGGTTCACTTCATCATTCATGTGCCGTTGCAGATTATTTTTTGGACAAATTGAAGAGAAAATAAAAAAGGAAGTTCGGTTTCAGGTAAAATTAAAACAAAAAAACAACCTGAAATCTTTGTGAAATGGAAAAAGTGCACTCTGATCAATTTGGTTTATTTTATTTTATTATTAATTTAATAATAATAATTTAATTTATAAAGCGCAATGATAAAAATCATGCTAAAAGCAAGCTCTCAGGGCTTTACGAACATTGATGAAACCATATTTTTTTTTTTTTTAAATTTAACAAATCGACACATCATGTTTTATAACAATGATATAGAATAAAAGTAACATTATTTAATAACACATGAGAGAGAGAGAGAGAGAGAGAGAGAGAGAGAGAGAGAGAGAGAGAGAGAGAGAGAGAGAGAGAGAGGGGACGCAGGGTGGAGGCATATCAAATGTATGCTGCTTGTGTAGTAGCAATTTAAAAGGTTGCCATTTTAACAATCTTTTTTTTTTCCACGGGGTTCTTTAACAAACACACTGTACACAAAGATAAAAGAATTCAAGTTTACTTTATTTAAAGGTGCACCCTGACGGATGAGTTTTTGCAAGAAACATGTCGAGATCACCAGAAAGACAGCCTTTTCAAGAATCGGAACACTCACTTTGCTCTGGTTTCCTAGAAATTAAGCCACAAAAAACGCGATTCCTCCTTGGCGGAGATAGTAGCCATTTTGGATGGGGTGGATGGAGGTCACTCATTGTGGTTGAAGCGTTTTCTTTTTTTGTAGTGCAGTAAAAAAAAAAATTGGAGCTATTTCCTTTGTTGTGAGCGAAACTCCTTTATAACTCCTGTATAAAATGTCGTGCAAACGATTTGGCGGCCATTCGAAAAGAAGCGGCACACGCCTTCTCTTTGGATGAAAGAATTTGACTTCCAGCACCTCCGCCAAGGAGGAACCGCTGATTAAACGGTTTGATTTCCAGGAAACCAGAGCAAAGTGAGTGTCGCAATCTCTGTAAAGGGTGTTTTTCTGGTAATCTCGATGTGTTTCTTACAAAAACTCATCCGTCAGGGTGCCCCTTTAAAACTGTGTGGTAGCTGTTATAATTTTTTTTTTTTTTAAAAGCAATGTTTTCAACTTCACGCTTTCATAATAGACTGCATCAATTATGGCATTGATACCAGACTAATTAAAACAACAATGGCGACAATAAAGCATTCAATCACTAATAGATCTATTTCTTAAATTGCATAGTAAATTCACAGTAATTTTCATTCATAACACTGCTAGCAGTTTGGCAAGTTTCAAAATCCATACTAAAGAGATTTGGAATCAGAATACTAATTTCAGAGCTGATTCTAGGGCGCGGGATTGGTACAATCCCCCCAAAATCTGTTGCTTCCCGCAATAATCGGGTCTAAGCGCGGGCCGACGCCCGCATATTTGCAGAACTGCCCACACTTTTTACCGATCGCTGCGGGAATTCCTTCGTCGTCTGCTAAATCCGTCGTCTGCACAAACTGAAAGCATCGAGCAGGAATGAATGATTTCTCAACATTTCATTGGTTCCTTTACAATGTTAGTGTAAATCAACCAATGGCGTTCATCTCGTTTTACTGACAAGAAGTTGTGAGAGTCCTACCCGCCATGTTGAATTTTCTTCAAAATGAGGCGGACGACGACGCTCTTCGACTTTTGATTTTTGTGGCGGCAAAGTAAAAAAAAAAGAAATCCTCTGCCAAACGAGTGTGCAGAACAACTGCCATCAACAGTCTCAGAGAAGCAGCCCGAAGATAACGGCACTAGTGCGAGGGAACATCGGTTCCAAGCTGTGTTTTACCCCCCCCCCCCTTCCCCTCGTATCCATTGGACCTGCCCCCCTTATTTCATTCTTAGGAGGGGAACACCCCCACTTTTTCAAAATCATAGAATCAGCTCTGAATTTTATAGATAAGACACCAACACAATCTTTTTTTGTTTTTTTTGTTGTTGCTGTCCCATCTTCTGGGCTGTACAGTGGCGTTGCTCCCACGCCGCTCGTTCCGAATCCCAATTCGCAGCTACACCCGGGTTTGTTCAAGTCGCAGAAACCGAGACCAGCAGTCCAAGGGGAGCGAATCTATGTTAGGCCGTCAGGAGGCAACCAACCGAGGAGACACTGCACTTCTGCTGAGTCACTTCGGTGGAGTTCAGTGGAGCCTGTTCAGTACACCACCTACTAAGCCCCCTACTGACGACACTATTCTCTTAGTCGCGGAGCCAGCCAACACAATCTTAATTACTGTATTGTTCGGACTATAAGGCGGTTATTATAAGGCGCACCCACAAAATGTTAGACCAAATTCAGATTCTGTTGTCATTATTTTCTTACTATATTATTAGTCATATCATAAGGTGCAAGGGTCTCTGTGTCTGAGAAGAAGAAAAAGTGTCGCCATATCAAGAACAATAAAGGTACAATAATATCCACCATCTCATTTGCAGACATTCATCACTGTCGTTCAACAATTTTCATAACATAGCACAACTCTCTCTCTCTCTCTCTCTCTCTCTGTCCGTCTTATCTTTATGCAAATTTCTCACCTACGACAGAAGACCACAACAGCCCCGGGGATCTAAGTTTATTTGAGGAAATAACGTTACAACAGATTCTGTTCAAGTAGCATCACTAAAGACGTAGCCTTGCTGTCTTGACCGTTAATCCAGATTTCAGCACGGTTAAACCACAAAGGCCGGTTTTTTTTGTAACAAAAAGGAAGGAAAAAAAGCTTTTCATTGTTTTAACCCTTTCACCGCCAATGTCGCATTTTAGCACCACAATGGTTTAACACACATGTCACGAAAAGGCATCAAATCAGGGCCTGTTATCCGAAGACCCTATTTTCTTAATTTTGGGAGGTAAGGATAGGCATAATGTTATACATGTCACAGAGGAATTTCCAATATTGCAGATACTTTTTTTCTCTACCCAGGTAAAATGAATGGAATTCTTTTTCCTGAAAAATGGCTGGCGGCGAAAGGGCTAAAGTACCACAATTCGAGCTTTCTCTTTCTATATTATACACGTCTCTTTTTCTCCATGCCTGTTGTTTCAACATTTACATCTTTAGTTTTATCAGTCACTACCGCCTCGGCTTAAGGCTGTGCCAGACCAACTGACATAGGCTAGAACACCGAGGCTACATCAAAATGTTGTTATGCTCTGCATAGTTATGCGGGAATTGTTTTTAGCCATGACAAGCTCCAAGCATAACATAATCAGTTTCCAAAATCCTCCAAAAGTCGGAGTGTGGCTGCCTACGTGGCGGGGTAATCAAAAACGGTCATACACGTAGCGTTCTCATCCCTAGCTGGCGCATTTGTACCATAGTGTTCAAGTGCTTCGGCTGCTGGGATTATCCCTGACCACAACACCAACAACATCAGACACTAGAGAAGTTTCTTCATCACAAAGACGCCTTACAAAGATGGAGTGTGGCTGCCCACGTGGCGGGGTAATCAAAAATGGTCACACACGTAGTGTTCTCATCCCTAGCTGATGCATTTGTACCATAGTGTTCAAGTGCTTCGGCTGCTGGGATGATCCCTGACGACAGCAACAACACCAACAACAACATCAGTCACTAGAGAAGTTTCTTCGTCACAAGCGTGGCGACACAGAGGTAGTCTTGGGGATGGCAGACCCCACCATCTGTTTGCCATCGTCGCCATGGCGATGAGGAAATATCTTGCCGCGCACAAAATCCACTTTTGCCTCCCACTCCCTCAGGGCCATGGAATGCCAGTCGTGGCGCGAAATCTGTGCAACACACAACAACAACATACAGTATTTATACGGCGCTGAATCTTGACAGAAATAAAATAAAAGCGTGCACACACGCCATGGTGCAACTCCCCAAAATGAAAACAAAATGAAAGGCAGGGGTCCAGGGACCAACGGCCCCGGCAGGGTACAGGGGCAGAGCCCCGTTGAACGATTCAGGGGGGTTCAAGTTAAGAGAGAGAGATAACGAGATAGACAGACAGTCAAAATGATAGACAGAGACAGTTTGAGTCTGATAAGCCTTGTAAAATTATTACATTGCCTTCGTAAACTTCCAAGATAGAACAACCAAGTTCAAAATGCCCCAAATCGCTTGTGGTCAATTTTTGTTGTTGGATGAATTAAAAAACAACTGAAGTTCAGTTTCTGGTAAAATTAAAAATACTAAAATCAGTGTAAAAATGAAAGAGTGGCACACGCTAGCATTCATAACGCATTCAAACAAAAACGCAATAAAAAGCGAACACACACGGATGACATAAATGGAATACAGCAGAAACAGACCTAATGGCAAGAGAGAGAAGAGAAAGAGAGTGGAGCTTTAATGACGGGGGGAACAGGTGGGTTTTGAGGTTAGCTTTGAAAGCAGAGAGGGTCGGTCGCTGACGGAGGGAAAGAGGAAGTTTGTTCCAGGAGGTCGGTCCTGAGACAGCAAAAGAGCGCCGACCAACAGTTGAAAGCTTATACCTAGGGATCTGGAGAGAAAGAGGGTCAGAAACTGAATGTAAAGTGCGAGCTGGCGCATAGATGGAAATATTGTCGCATATGTATGTGTCCGGCTTTCAGTTTTCACTGGTCTCCCCACCGCATACAGCCGACACATTCTGATTTCGGGGAAGAGTGCAAAGGACAAAAATTATTTGCAAGATTTTTTTGAAGAAAAAAAAAAGGCAGGAGAAAGGGAAAATAAGTCGGAAAGATAGTAGAAGAGAGAAAGCAAAGGGAAAAGGCAGAGTCAAAGAGAATGACAGAATAGAGGAAGTTACTAGCACAGAACTTCAAGAAGGGGCGGGGGTCATCCAGCTCCCCAGCTCCCCCTATGGAGGCACAAGGCTTCCACCTGCTGCCCTGACACAGAAATCCATGAGTGCTCCTTGGAAATTTCAAAAATCCTGCAAGGGGGCGGCCCCGGCGGAGTGCAGGAGCAGCGCACACACACATTTACTGCTCTTTTTTCACCCCTCTAGTAGAAGTGCTACATTCCTTTGAACATAGCAAATGCTTATAGGCCCTTTTTATTGTACAAGTTTGTGTGTGTGTGTAAGAAAATCGTTGTTTCTCAAATTCTCATAATCCGGCAGGGCTCCCAATCGCCCCGCAAAATGAGGGGTCCCAGGGACTCCTTCACTTACAGTATAGAGGGTCCTAGAGGCGGGATAGAGGGTCCCAGTGGCATTGCGAAAACTAAAAATAATTTTTCTAGTGCATCCCTGGGACCCCCTGCACATTCTTTTAGAGGGTCCTTTAGAATCTTAGTACTTCATAGACCCCCAAATGGGGGTCCCTGGGAGCCCTGATCCGGTGACGCCGGCCCTAGGCAATTTAAAAAATCCTGCAATTCAGGACATCCTGACAGAAGGAGCGAGCATCCATGGAAATCAGTCCCGCCCTTCGTCTCTCACCTCCTCCACCCTGTAGCCCAGGATCTCCAGCTGCCGCCGGTCTCGCAGGTACACCCCGCGGGGCTGGGAACTGTTGATGCACAGCCGCTGGTTGCCTAGCAACATCAGCGCCACTCTGCAACACCGCAGCACACAAATTCCCCTCATTCTGGCTCCTTTTAGTTTTCCACAGAGAGCTGTTTGCTTCAAGTCATTTCCTTTTAACCCTTTCACCGCCAGCCACATTTCAGCCAAAAATGTCCATCAAATTTACCTGGGTAGAGAACAAAATCCATCCGCAGTATTGGGGCATTCTTCTGTGACAGATATACAATAAGGTCTATCCTTGCTTCCCCAAACTAAGACAACAGGGTCTTTGGATAAAATACCCCTATTTGATGCCTTTTAGTGACATAGGTGTTAAATCACTGTGGTGTTAAAATGCGACTTTGAAGGTGAAAGGGTTAACAGCGGCAAATATTCTTTTAACCCCTTTGTTGCCGCCTACTACTTGCGCACGAGCCGCCGGTTTGCCACGCGATTTCTGAACGCTGCAATATCGCTACTTAGCGGCGATGTATATATATACGACGGTGGCAATTACTGAAGCGCTATATAGTATATTTACGTCGTCGGCACTGAAGGGGTTAATCGATGGTGGTTGTGGATAGGAAAAGACCTTACAAGTGGCATACCACTATGAAACAATACAAGCCTAATGGATAAAACACGCTAAATTGGTTTATGCTGGTGATGAGTGTTAACAAAAGGCGTGAACTGAAAGGAGCTGAACCAGGGCACTGTGAACAGCGCAGAGGCATAATCAACGAGTGGTCACCCTGAAATCATGGGGATATTATGCTCTTCTGCAATGGCAACTGACACTAAAAATGCTGGCCATTTCCCGTCATAAATCATAAAAGGTTTTCGAAGCATTTTTTTCCCCAAGAATTAATATCTGATTTATAAAAAATTAAAAAAACTGGAAAAGATGCCTCAATATATTGTTTTTATCAAAGTATCCTTTTTGCATTAAATAGACTATAGAGTTTGCAGTATAAAAACAGAAGCAAACAGGCAGGTATACAAGAGATAATGATAATGAATCTTTATTTTACAACGGTAAAAGTATTGACATAGAGTAGCCATTTTTCATACTTGCCGTTAGCACAGAGAGAGAGAGAGAGAGAGAGAGAGAGAGAGAGAGAGAGAGAGAGAGAGAGAGAGGTGGGTGGGTGGAGACAGACAGAGAGGCAAAAGTTTTCAAGAAGTTTCAAGGAATAAAAGACATCTGAAAGTTTGGAAGACTTATAAACGATAAGAATGTCAAACGTGGCAAAATATCTGGAAGAGACACAAAATATATAAAGAAAGAAAAGACCGCCAATCAATTGACTCTGGATCATACAAACTGACGAAGTAAAATGTTTGCTAACCCTTTCGCCGCCAGCCATTTTCCAGCCAAAAAATACCATTAAACTTAACTGGGTAGAGAAAATAAAATATCTGCAATATTGCGAATTCCTCTGTGACATGTATAGCATTAGGCCTATCCTTACCTCCCAAAATTAAGAAAATAGGGTCTTTGGACAACAGGCCCTGATTTGATGCCTTTTAGTGACATGGGTGTTAAACCATTGTGGTGCATAAATGCGACATTGGTGGTGAAAGGGTTAAAAACAGAAACAAAGCGGAGAAAAAGAAACGACAAAAACCATACGGACAAGAAGAAAGGATCATTAGGAATGAACAAACAATAACACATTTATCGGTAATCTGCATATTTTTCTAGGGGTTTTTTCTCCGGAAAGGGAATATGCATAACAGAAACTATAGTATTTTTCAGACTATAAGACCCCCCAAATTGTACCCAAAATTCAGATTTTCTTACTATTTCATCAGTCACATTATAAGGCGCAGGGGTCTGAGTCTTGGGAAAAAGTATCGCCTTATAGTGCGAAAAATATGGTACACACATATCCATGCACATACACACTCGCACACTCAAATCCAATGCAAAAAATTAATACAGACGACAGTTTTGAGTAATGAGGCTTTATACTACTTCTTGGCGACACGAAAGGGCGATCATTTTTAGGACCGAGTTGATCATGCCACCTAGTGACGAGCCAGGGGTAGATAATTCTCTGTGGATATATAATTCAGGCATGGGAATTGTCAGAGACAAAAACTCTGAAAAGCCCCCCCTCATTTTTACAGCGTTAAAACATAATATTATCATAAAAATTGAAGTATTTAGTAACTAAGACTTTGACCTAAATGGGGGTTTTTCTCGCGGAAGAATTCGCGGACAATTCCCATGCCTGATAATTACTACTTCGTGATAGACAAGGGCGCTAATCTTACATAGGTGGCGCACACATCTCAGTGCACGAGACAGGAGCAGAGAGTTTTCAGTATAAAGCCTCATTAAATACTACACCAAATGAATAAAACATTGAGCGAACAAAAACAAACAAACCGAAAGACGAAAGAAAGAGAGATTAACCCTTTCGCCGCCGATGTCGCATTTCTGCACCACACTGACTTAACACCCATGTGGTTAACCCTTTCACCGCCAGCCATATGTCAGCCAAAATGTCCATTAAATTAACCTGGTTAGAGAACAAAATCCATCCACAGTACTGGAGATTCTTCGGTGACATATATAAAATAAGGTCTATCCTTACTTCCCAAAACTAAGACAATAGGGTCTTTCAATAATAGACCCCAATTTGATGCTTTTTAGTGACGTAGGTGTTAAATCACTGTGGTGCTAAAATGCGACTTTGGCGGTGAAAGGGTTAAAGGCTTGAAATTAGCAACTGTTATCCAATGACCTTATGCTGTTAATTTTGGGAGATAAGGAAAGGCCTCATTTGATACATGCCATAGGGGAGATTCACAATATTGCAGACTAGAGTTGAGAACCGGTTCAAAAACCCGAACCGGTTTAAAACCGGTTTTCCCTCTTCGAACCGGTTTTATTGAACCGGTTTTTAAAAAAACCAGTACTCGCATCACTAGTTTCACCTATGCAAACACATATTTATTTGTCAGAATATTCACACACACGCACGCACGCGCACACACACACACGCACAATTAAGAAACGTATGACTTATTGCACACACACACACTCAACTCAACACTCAGTCAAAGTCAAAGCCATACACCACCACAAACTAGAAACAGCTACTCTTGGTTTACAAACACCCAATCTGCGCTGAGAATCAGTGTTGTTTTTCGAAAAGAATGCGTTATTCTAAGAAAAATCTTACTTTCAGTTTCCAGTTAAAAAAACGGTTCACAGCAACTCGAACCGGTTTTTCGAACCGCGAACATTTAGCACCGGTTTTTCGGCTCAAACCGGTTTTCCCCCCCACCTCTATTGCAGACACCTGCTTTTCTATTGGCCTCTGCAACAAGGGTTATTAACAGTGAGACAGTGAGAGTGAAGCCCTTGCTGGTCAGTGCGGACAAGGGCATTCACTCTTGGCGAAAGGCAGCCATTTAGTGGCCTCAAATAGGGTCATTGGCAAGAGATTCCCTTGTTTGGTCAGTGCGCAACCATCTCCCCCCACCCACCAAGGGCATTCACTCTTGCAAAAGGTGTTCTTTGCAGTAGCCAATACCCAGATAAGTTTGACAAGACATTTTTTGCTGATCAATGGCTGGCGGTGAAAAGGTTAAAGGAAAAATAGAACATTTTACAGACAACAGAAGACAGAAAACGAAGCTGTCTAGCTGACCTGTGGTATCCCTTTCCCTCAAGCCGACGGTGCTTCACTGCTGCAGAGGACACAGGCTGGCCTGAGGCGTCCAGCACCACTTCAAAATCTGCAGCACAACATGGCCAGAGGATCTATGTTAAATCATATAGAAACAACATACAAAGCACTTTCCCTCAAAAATGCCTATCATACTTTATAACCTCTACTGTACCTATGGGGTGGAAATAGGGGCTGTAGACATGAGCAAAGCTCTAACAGGCTACAAGGAAAGAGAAAACGTAGCTAGAAGTACTGTACCTATGGGGTGGAAGTAGGGGCTGTAGACATGAGTAAAGCTCTAACAGGCTACAAAGAAAGAGAAAACGTAGCTAGAAGTACTGTACCTATGGGGTGGAAGTAGGGGCTGTAGACATGAGTAAAGCTCTAGGGTTAAAAGAAAGAGCAAATATAGCTAGAAGAACTGTACCTATGGGGTGGAAGTAGGGGCTGTAGACATGAGTAAGGCTGTGTACACACATAAGCGGATATTTCATGCGGAAACCCGTACGCAATCCGTAAATAATGAAACAAAGGGAAAAGATTTGCGCACGTGTCCAGATTTCCCCAATATGCGTACACTTTTATCCTTCTTTCTTCCACGTATTTAGGGTTTTCCGTACGGAACCTACGCGTCTAATGTGAACCCGGCCTAAAGCTCTAACAGGCTACAAAGAAAGAGCAAATGTAGCTAGAAGTACTGTACCTGTGGGGTGGAAGTAGGGGCTGTAGACATGAGTAAAGCTCTAACAGGCTACAAAGAAAGAGCAAATGTAGCTAGAAGTACTGTACCTATGGGGTGGAAGTAGGGGCTGTAGACATGAGTAAAGCTCTAACAGGCTACAAGGAAAGAGCAAATGTAGCTAGAAGTACTGTACCTGTGGGGTGGAAGTAGGGGCTGTAGACATGAGTAAAGCTCTAACAGGCTACAAAGAAAGAGCAAATGTAGCTAGAAGTACTGTACCTGTGGGGTGGAAGTAGGGGCTGTAGACATGAGTAAAGCTCTAACAGGCTACAAAGAAAGAGCAAATGTAGCTAGAAGTACTGTACCTGTGGGGTGGAAGTAGGGGCTGTAGACATGAGTAAAGCTCTAACAGGCTACAAAGAAAGAGCAAATGTAGCTAGAAGTACTGTACCTGTGGGGTGGAAGTAGGGGCTGTAGACATGAGTAAAGCTCTAACAGGCTACAAAGAAAGAGCAAATGTAGCTAGAAGTACTGTACCTGTGGGGTGGAAGTAGGGGCTGTAGACATGAGCAAAGCTCTAACAGGCTACAAAGAAAGAGCAAATGTAGCTAGAAGTACTGTACCTGTGGGGTGGAAGTAGGGGCTGTAGACATGAGTAAAGCTCTAACAGGCTACAAAGAAAGAGCAAATGTAGCTAGAAGTACTGTACCTATGGGGTGGAAGTAGGGGCTGTAGACATGAGTAAAGCTCTAACAGGCTACAAAGAAAGAGCAAATGTAGCTAGAAGTACTGTACCTGTGGGGTGGAAGTAGGGGCTGTAGACATGAGTAAAGCTCTAACAGGCTACAAAGAAAGAGCAAATGTAGCTAGAAGTACTGTACCTGTGGGGTGGAAGTAGGGGCTGTAGACATGAGTAAAGCTCTAACAGGCTACAAAGAAAGAGCAAATGTAGCTAGAAGTACTGTACCTATGGGGTGGAAGTAGGGGCTGTAGACATGAGTAAAGCTCTAACAGGCTACAAAGAAAGAGCAAATGTAGCTAGAAGTACTGTACCTGTGGGGTGGAAGTAGGGGCTGTAGACATGAGTAAAGCTCTAACAGGCTACAAAGAAAGAGCAAATGTAGCTAGAAGTACTGTACCTGTGGGGTGGAAGTAGGGGCTGTAGACATGAGTAAAGCTCTCTAAAAGACAGGCTACAAAGAAAGAGCAAATGTAGCTAGAAGTACTGTACCTGCGCACGTGGGGTGGAAGTAGGGGCTGTAGACATGAGCCTAAAGCTCTAACAGGCTACAAAGAAAGAGCAAATGTAGCTAGAAGTACTGTACCTGTGGGGTGGAAGTAGGGGCTGTAGACATGAGTAAAGCTCTAACAGGCTACAAAGAAAGAGCAAATGTAGCTAGAAGTACTGTACCTATGGGGTGGAAGTAGGGGCTGTAGACATGAGTAAAGCTCTAACAGGCTACAAAGAAAGAGCAAATGTAGCTAGAAGTACTGTACCTGTGGGGTGGAAGTAGGGGCTGTAGACATGAGTAAAGCTCTAACAGGCTACAAAGAAAGAGCAAATGTAGCTAGAAGTACTGTACCTGTGGGGTGGAAGTAGGGGCTGTAGACATGAGTAAAGCTCTAACAGGCTACAAAGAAAGAGCAAATGTAGCTAGAAGTACTGTACCTATGGGGTGGAAGTAGGGGCTGTAGACATGAGTAAAGCTCTAACAGGCTACAAAGAAAGAGCAAATGTAGCTAGAAGTACTGTACCTGTGGGGTGGAAGTAGGGGCTGTAGACATGAGTAAAGCTCTAACAGGCTACAAGGAAAGAGCAAATGTAGCTAGAAGTACTGTACTTGTGGGGTGGAAGTAGGGGCTGTAGACATGAGTAAAGCTCTAACAGGCTACAAAGAAAGAGCAAATGTAGCTAGAAGTACTGTACCTATGGGGTGGAAGTAGGGGCTGTAGACATGAGTAAAGCTCTGACAGGCTACAAAGAAAGAGCAAATGTAGCTAGAAGTACTGTACCTGTGGGGTGGAAGTAGGGGCTGTAGACATGAGCAAAGCTCTAACAGGCTACAAAGAAAGAGCAAATGTAGCTAGAAGTACTGTACCTATGGGGTGGAAGTAGGGGCTGTAGACATGAGCAAAGCTCTAACAGGCTACACGGAAAGAGCAAATGTAGCTAGAAGTACTGTACCTATGGGGTGGAAGTAGGGGCTGTAGACATGAGTAAAGCTCTAACAGGCTACAAAGAAAGAGCAAATGTAGCTAGAAGTACTGTACCTGTGGGGTGGAAGTAGGGGCTGTAGACATGAGTAAAGCTCTAACAGGCTACAAAGAAAGAGCAAATGTAGCTAGAAGTACTGTACCTATGGGGTGGAAGTAGGGGCTGTAGACATGAGCAAAGCTCTAACAGGCTACAAAGAAAGAGCAAATGTAGCTAGAAGTACTGTACCTGTGGGGTGGAAGTAGGGGCTGTAGACATGAGTAAAGCTCTAACAGGCTACAAAGAAAGAGCAAATGTAGCTAGAAGTACTGTACCTGTGGGGTGGAAGTAGGGGCTGTAGACATGAGCAAAGCTCTAACAGGCTACAAAGAAAGAGCAAATGTAGCTAGAAGTACTGTACCTATGGGGTGGAAGTAGGGGCTGTAGACATGAGTAAAGCTCTAACAGGCTACAAAGAAAGAGCAAATGTAGCTAGAAGTACTGTACCTGTGGGGTGGAAGTAGGGGCTGTAGACATGAGTAAAGCTCTAACAGGCTACAAAGAAAGAGCAAATGTAGCTAGAAGTACTGTACCTGTGGGGTGGAAGTAGGGGCTGTAGACATGAGCAAAGCTCTAACAGGCTACAAAGAAAGAGCAAATGTAGCTAGAAGTACTGTACCTATGGGGTGGAAGTAGGGGCTGTAGACATGAGCAAAGCTCTAACAGGCTACAAAGAAAGAGCAAATGTAGCTAGAAGTACTGTACCTGTGGGGTGGAAGTAGGGGCTGTAGACATGAGCAAAGCTCTAGGGTTAAAAGAAAGAGCAAATGTAGCTAGAAGTACTGTACCTGTGGGGTGGAAGTAGGGGCTGTAGACATGAGTACGGCTGTGTACACACATAAGCGGATATTCCATGCGGAAACCCGTACGCAATCCATAAATAATGAAACAAAGGGAAAAGATTTGCGCACGTGTCCAGATTTCCCCAATATGAGTACACTTTTACCCTTCTTTCTTCCACGTATTTAGGGTTTTCCGTACGGAACCTACGCGTCTAATGTGATCCCGGCCTAAAGCTCTAACAGGTTACAAAGAAAGAGCAAACATAGCTAGAAGTACTGTACCTGTGGGGTGGAAATAGGGGCTGTAGACATGAGTAAAGCTCTAACAGGCTACAAAGAAAGAGCAAATGTAGGTAGAAGTATAGGGTGGAAGTAGGGGCTGTAGACATGAGTAAAGTTCTAACAGGCTACAAAGAAAGAGCAAATGTAGCTAGAAGTACTGTACCTGTGGGGTGGAAGTAGGGGCTGTAGACATGAGTAAAGCTCTAACAGGCTACAAAGAAAGAGCAAATGTAGCTAGAAGTACTGTACCTGTGGGGTGGAAGTAGGGGCTGTAGACATGAGCAAAGCTCTAACAGGCTACAAAGAAAGAGCAAATGTAGCTAGAAGTACTGTACCTGTGGGGTGGAAGTAGGGGCTGTGGACATGAGTAAAGCTCTGACAGGCTACAAAGAGCAAATGTAGCTAGAAGTACTGTACCTATGGGATGGAAGTAGGGGCTGTAGACATGAGCACAGCTCTAACAGGCTACAAAGAAAGAGCAAATGTAGCTAGAAGTACTGTACCTATGGGGTGGAAGTAGGGGCTGTGGACCTGAGACGCCACACAGCTGTGGTCGGTCACCAGTTCCTGCAGAGCCATCTCCACCTCCTCCTGCATCAGCAGGTTCTGGAAGCCTGCAGCGCACAGCATGGCAAAGCGTTACATTGTACCTGTACTCAAAATCACCCGGGGGCCCGTTTCACAAGGGCTAACGCTCGTATATGTTAGCACCCCCCCCCCCCCCCCACCCCCCCTGTCCTTCGCATCTCAACCAACAACCCCCCCACTCCCACCCCCGTGAGGATACCGGGGGGTCTTTTGTACAAATAGTTCCCCCACCTTCTGGAGGTTCTGTGCTTGTAACTTCCTCTAATCTGTCACTCTCTTTGACTCTGCCTTTTCCCTTTGCTTACTGTCATCTACTATCTTTCTGCCTTACCAGTCCATTCTCCTGCCTTTTTTTAAGAAACACTTTCAAAAACATTTCCTCCAGCCAAAGTTGGACTTGCTGGGCCTAACTGTTTCTTAGCTAGGCGCATAACGGCAGCATGACGCATCTGCGCTCATAATTGACAGGAAACTGAGCGATCGAAGAAGAAGAAGAAATATCTGTTAGCACAATTCCACAAAAACGATCCTAAGAAACACCTTCGTTTGCCGACAGTTTGGCGAGTGCTCTGAGCCTCTCCCCGAGCAAGCACTCGGCGAACTATCACGCGACTTGCATGGGGTGAATATATTTCTTGTTGTCGATTGGCCCATTAAAGTTTGGTTAAAATAATACTTTTTTTTTTTACCAATCAAACAAGAGCTTTTAATATTTTTCCGTAAGCGTTTTCTAAAGTGTTTCCTAGACCCCTTTTGGCGTTAAGTTATTCGCGTGAATGGTGTCCCCTACTAGTGAAACTCGCCCCTGAATGTTTAGCTAAATAATGAACAGCGCTTACAACACTGCTACATAGCGCATAATCTTGCTAATCAACTCGATGCGCTTTCACTCACCATTCATTACCAACAAGACACACATTAAAGACACACATACTGACCCACCACGATTAAGTCCCTTGGTTTTTTTCTGGGTAGCTGTGACCCACATACAAATGCCCCCAACTTCAAATTGAGGCTGTTCTTTAAGTTTCATTTTCAATTTGGGGGCATTTGTATGGTCAAAACAAGATTTCGGTAAAGGTAAAGATGTGCCCCCCCCTCCTCCATTTCTCGGTTGTTTCCACTTTTTCAGTCCTGCCTTTCTTACTGCAGATTGAGTACTTCATCCTCTATCGTTTGCTATATTTAACACTAATTTTCATCCATTTACATAATTAAACACATGCTATTCAATAATAGTAGAAGATAAAGGCAAGACGGAAAAACGCAATGAACCGGGGCTGTGACAAATGCTCCGCGGCTGTTGTGTGTACTGCACTATATTGGGGAGGGAGGGGGGGTGGGGTGTTACTATTGGATAATGGCCTTTATTATGACTGCGATTAATTATTCAACAAAGATAATTAGCTGAAAAGGTTAATAAAATACAGCTTAATGTTTGGTAAGAAAGGCAAGTGTGAAAATGCGTGGAGAGCTGAGAAATGACCTTTACCAAGTTTTCCTACCAGGTATAAGAGGGAAAACCCGTGAAACCCGTGATTTTGACACGTGATCTGGTGGGTCTTTAAAGAAAGTAGTTTATTCTGCGACCTGAACGTGCGGAGGTGTGGCTGCTGCGAATTGGGACTCGGAATGAGCGGCGTGGGAGCAACGCCACTGTACGGCCCAGAAGATGGGACAGCAAACCAAAAACAAGAAAGTAGTTTACTCCCAGCTGGAAACTGTGTTCACTTCAAGACCATAATTTCTGGAGGTGGGGAGGGGGGTGGGGTCGGAGTGGGGATGGAGGGTGGTTCTTCAGGCAGGCCACAGGCCGAACCTGCATCAAAATACCTTTGGTAGCGTAAGCCTCCATGAGGTTCTGGCAGTACTGTTGGTGGAACCAGGGCACGTCCAGGTGGGGGCACTCCAGAATCACACTGCGGTTCAACTGCATCATCAGGTTCCTCACCAAACCCCTCCGATCCTTCTTCTCCCCAGACTCTGACACACACACACACACGACCACAGTCACGGTCACCATTTGACGCCTGTGTCAAACTTCTATAGGTATTACTCTTTAACTTCTGAACTGTATTCAACAACACTAAAGCCCCCCAGAAGCTGACAAGAATTTGCAGATAAGTGCCTATTTTGTGAACTCTCCTGAGGTCTTTCTTTCACATTTATGACATGTTTTGAACTCTAAAATGACATTTAATTTGAAAGTTCTAGCAGTAGGAGCAAGCACACTTCGTGACCTATGGTCGCTTAAACCAGTCAATTTGTTTCTCTTGAAAATTTGAAAATAAGGATTTATTTATTTTCTGATTTTAAAATTAGGGAAATCCTTGCTGAGAAGGAAAACTTTCACCCATGAAACTTTGCTAAACAGGCGGGGTGGGGGTGCTTTTTCAGGCTATATTGACCACACTTTCACACGAATTGGCTTCCAAAATCAGGAAGCCACAAGTTTTCCCACTCCAACAACAGGAAACCACCAGTTTTTGCACTCCCCCCAAAAACAGAAACCACAAGTTTTTACACTCCAGAAACCGAAATCCACCAGTTTTGGCACTCCAAAAACCAGAAACCACCAGTTTTTACACTCCAGCAACCGAAATCCACCAGTTTTTGCATGCCCCCAAAAAACAGAAACCACCAGTTTTTACACTCCAACAACCGGAAACCACCAGTTTTTAGACTCCAAAAACCGGAAGCCACAAGTTTCCGCACCCCCCAAAAAACGGACACCTGACATGTTCCTGAAAATTAGCACCCCTGCATTGACATAACCCTTTTAAGAAAAAACATCTGACGGCGGTCCTCCCACCTTCCAGCGTCCTGTCCAGCCTCTCCAGGTAGTGGAAGGTGAAGATCTGCCCCAGGAGGCGGTCGGGAAGCACCCCCAGCAGGCTCAGGTGGTGGGCCAGGGAGATCTGCGTGAAGTAGTCCTCCGTCTGCATCGCCTCCCCCAGCACCTGACCGGACAAACCACCGCAATTACCACGCCGTAGACCTCTTAGGCGTTAGGTATTAGGTACTTTATAGTCACAGAGGCGTCTCTGTGAAATTCGGGTTGCTCCCACCTGGAGAGCGCGTCGCAGCCAGAGGCGCACCACCCATTAAATTTTTTTTTTTTTTTTTTTGCATGCGATGTTTTGTGTGACTACTTAGGTATTATTAGGTATTAGGTACTTTATAGTCACAGAGGCGTCTCTGTGAAATTCGGGTTGCTCCCACCTGGAGAGTGCATGCAATGTTTTGTGTGACTGATGAGGAAGGAAAGGGGGGATACATTTTGACCAAATGACAACTTTTTCGTTGCCACTGGGTTTAACGTGTGCTAAGTGCATGGGCACACGGGACCTCGGTTTATCGTCTCATCCGAAAGACTCCACATTCAGACCGTAAGGTCTAGTGCAAAGTGAGAGGACAAATCCCCTGTACCCAGGTTCGAACTCGGGTTTACTTGACACGAGGCGAACGCGCTACCACTGTGCCACTCTACACTGATATGCTTACCCCCTACACAAGTCTTGAGTAGTCTGGACAGCTGAAATGAGTAGTTTGGGCTCAAAATGTGTATTTTTATTCATTAAACCATCAAACAATGTTCACTGAAAATGAGTAATTAGAGCATTATTTTCAATTTTGAATAGTACCATATTTTTCGGACTATAAGGCAAAATTTAGATTCTGTTATTATATTTTCTTACTATTTTAGTAGCCATATTATAAGGCGCAGGGGTCTCCGTCTGGGGAAAAAGTATCGCCTTGTAGTCCCCAAAATACGGTAGAGGTCCAAATTGACTATAATACTACCGTAATTTACGGCTCATAAGGCGACACAGCGCATAAGGCTTTAAAAAAAAAAATCATAATTTGTACAAAGATAGGGCGCATACAGCCGATAAGGCGCAAAGAAACCAAAGAAATCAAAAAAAGGAAGAACGAAACGATCAGCGAAAGTAACATCATTACAGGGCCAGTGACGGAAGTGGAAGCCTAACTATATAACTGTGTTTTAATACAATGTGAGTGAACTGTTGTCAGTTTGTTGTGGAAGCTACCAGAGCATGGTGAGTTGTTCATTTCAACTCTCGACCCCCTTACTTTTTTCTGTTTAGAGCATAGAAAGTGCGCATGCGCCGGATTGGGTGCAGGGGTCAAAGTTCAGTAAAAAAAAAAAAAAGTTGCGCCTAATAGGCCGTAAATTACGGTACTCAAAAAGAGTAGAGTAAACAGGTCTGCCCGGGGCACGGGTTGACCCAGGAGAACATGATTTGAGAGATTATCTTTGTGGGTTTTTTTCAATTATAAAATATAAAAGAGACCCGTAAAGGCTTGTGCGCATTAGATCCGCAATGGGGCAGTGGGTGGGTGCCTCGTGCCTCCATATGGAGAGCTGGACAACCCCGCCCCCTCCGTGAGTCTCTCTCCGTGGGGATACCGGGCGGGGGTGTCTTTCGTAAAAATAGCTCCCCCACCTTCTGGAAGTTCTGTGCTTGTAACTTCCTCTAATCTGCCACTCTTTGACTCTTGCCTTTTTCAGGGATGTGAGAGGACCCAAAATAAAAAAGCTTACTGGATCATTGGGCCACTGCAGGCCCCCTGAAAAGGTGAAAAAAGGAGAAAGTGTGTGTGTGTGTGTGTGTGTGTGTGTGTGTGTGTGTGTGTGTGTGTGTGTGTGTGTGTGTGTGTGTATGTGTGTGTGTGTGTGTGTGTGTGTGTGTGTGTGTGTGTGTGTGTGTGTGTGTGTGTGTGTGTGTGTGTGTGTTTCTCACTCAAGTTGACTCAACGAGTCATTGGATGTTGAAGATGAAGTTGAACTTGAAGAAGCACCTTTGAAAAATTTCAAAGATAACGTGTAATTCATGCTTGGAATCTTTGCATTGTCATGGTGCATTTTTTTTTGGGTACACGTAGTCAAGCACGGCAGCCTTCCCCCTGTTTGCATAGCTGAGGGTATCGTCACACCACTCACACAAAACTGCCCGCCACATCTCATCTGACATCAACCTTCCCGAGTTTCTGATTCAACTTTCCGGATGAAATCGCCGACACGTATCTTATTCTCCTCCGCAGCTTCAACCAGCCAAGCCCAGTCAAATTTGCATCGGCATCCTTTGTCGGTCTCCTCGATATTCACATCGACAATGCGATGAATAATTTTTATTGTTGCGGATAAAACAATCGCTCAAGATCACTCGCCTACACCGCCATCCATCGAACAAACGCCAAGCGTATATGAGAATCGCGCAGTCATTGGGTGAAATTGACCAATCACAAAGCTTCTTACGATTTTCAGTCAAGGGAGAGTACTACGCGCTAAACTCTGCTTTCGGCTTGCTTGTAAGCGTGCGGGAAACTCGGCGAAATCGACCGTCATTATGTTTTTTTGGCTGTCGTTTTTTTTGGGGGGGTTCCCGAATAGAAAAAGCGCATTTACACGCTTACAACTCTCACATCCCTGCTTTTTTTCTTTGCTTACTGTCATCTACTATTTTTTCTGACTTATTGGCACATGCTCCGGCCTTTCTTCAAAAATAATCTTCTCCGCCGAAATCGGAACGTGTCGGCTGTACGCAGCGGGGAGACCAGTGAAAACTGAAAATGAACACATACTTCTTCTTCTTCTCGTACGTCAAAACGAACACATGCACCTTAGTAGTATTTCACGAGAATCGTGCCTCACAAATCAATGCCACAGTTGGATCGCAGTAAGCAGTGTGGCGGCCCCATTAGAGGGGCACCCTGACGGATGAGTGCAAGAAACACGTCGAGAGCACCAGAAAGACAGCCTTTTCAAGGATCGGAACATTTAATTTGCTCTACTAGCAAACCAACTGAGTTGCTAAACAAAGCAAACTACATGTATCAAAAGACTGCAGAGTTAAAACTTGAAAAACCGCAGTGCCAAGAAAAAACCAAAAAATGGTTGCCTAACCAGTTTGAACACCGGCTAGACCAAACAAAAATAATTTTCTAAACTTCAAAACTATGTAATGAAGAATAAAAAGAAAATGAGGACTAGCTACTAAGAGCAAGCTAGCACCAAGGTAAACTACAGAACCAGAACAAACCCACCAAGAATGTTTGAAAATGAATTTGAATGGGAGTAAGGTTTATCATCAACAGCCTTGAAGCATGGTAAATAGAGAATGAGTTGGGGCCGGAAGTGGATATGCGTGACCGGAAGTGGGAAAGGGGGGATAACCCCACGGTCACTAGAGTGACTTACTCTTTGTTATTTGGTAACTAAGCGTTTACGCTTAAGGTTTTTCCAGCCAATTGGTATGTTATGCTATTGTTTTGAGTGTTGGTACAGTATGATTATATTAGATAGTAGCCATTTTGGATGGGGTGGGTGGAGGTCACTCATTGTGGTTGAAGCGTTTTCTTTTTTTGTAGTGCAGTAAAAAAAAAAAAATCAGCTGTTTCCTTTGTTGTGAGCGAAACTCCTTTAGTTAATCTGTATAACAACATTTTTAAACAGAAAAAAAAGGCTTGTATTGCGAAAATTTTGTGCAAACGATTTGGTCTAAATGCAGGCAGCCATTGGAAAAGAGACGGCACACGCCTTCTCTTTGGGTGAAATAATTTGACTTCCAGCACAAGGAGGAATCGCCGATTTGATTGTTTGATTTCTAGGAAACCAGAGCAAAGTGAGTGTTGCAATCTCTGTAAAAGGTGTTTTCCTGGTGATCTGGACATGTTTCTTACAAAAACTCATCTGTCAGGGTGGCCCTTTAAGCTCCACAGTGATTTTTCCCCTATTACATTTGTAAAACTTCAAGCTACGTGATGTCGACCCAACAATTTCCGTTACCTCATCAGCAAAAGCAGCAAAGGCTTCAAAGTTTTCCGGGCGGTAGCCGGCACTGCTCAGAACAGTGACAAGGTCGAGGACGGTGGAAGAACTGATCTGGGAGTAGTTGTCCCTCGCAAAGGCTATCAGGTCCTGGCAAAACAAAAGAGCGAGAAACGCTTAGCGGTATTGATTTTATTTTTAATTAAAAAAATTTTTTTTTAACCTTTTTATGTAATACTTTTGTATATAAAAAAAATGAGGGAAAAAACCCACAACAAAACATCATGCTTACATAACATAGAAAAGTAATCAAGACAATATTAACCCTTTCAACGCCAGCCATTTGTTAGCCAAAACTTTCCATTAAACTTACCTGGGTACAGAAAAGATTCTGCCTGCAATATTGGGGATTCCTCTGTGACATGCATAAAATAGGGCCTATCCTTACCTCCCAAGATTAAGAACATAAGGTCACTTGTTAACAGACCCTCATCTGATGCCTTTTAGTGACATGAGTGCTAAATCATGGTGGTGCCAAGAGGCGACAGTGGCGATGAAAGGGCTTAAGGCACCTACACTCAAAAGAAAATAAACATGCGGATGAGCAATAATATCATAATAATTATACTATCAATGACAGACAAGGAAATAAGTGAAGTTGATGGAAGAGAGGGAGACAGAAAGGAAGAGAGAGAGAGAGAGAGAGAGAGAGAGAGAGAGAGAGAGAGAGAGAGAGAGAGAGAGAGAGAGAGAGAGAGAGAGAGAGAGAGAGAGAGAGAGAGAGAGAGAGAGAGAGAGAGAGAGAGAGAGAGAGAGAGAGACAGAGAGAGAGAGAGAGAGGAGAGAGAGAGAGAGAGAGAGAGAGAGAGAGAGAGAGAGAGAGAGAGAGAGAGAGAGAGAGAGACAGAGAGAGAGAGAGAGAGAGAGAGAGAGAGAGAGAGAGAGAGGAGAGAGAGAGAGAGAGAGAGAGAGAGAGAGAGAGAGAGAGAGAGAGAGACAGAGACAGAGAGTGGTTGGTTGTAACTCAGTCCTTATTATACACACATGGAAAAAAAAAGAATGAATGGGTCAGTACAGAAACCCAGACATCTATGTATCAAAATGTAACATTAATTGTTCACCACAAATGTCCATCTTAGTATTACACACACACATGGAAATGTCAGAGAGAGAGGTAGAGAGAGAAAGAGAGAGAGAGAGACAGAGAGAGAAAAGTGAAAAAAAAACAACAAAGAAAAAAAAAAAAAAAAAAAAAGATGAGCCGCCCCCCAACAACAACAAAAAAAGAGAGAAAAAAAGTGTAGAGTGCGGAGTTCACCACTCGTCATAATATAAAAGATTTACCGCAAAAAGACGTTTCGTGCCCTATTGATATTCAACGCTTAATTGTTTATTCTTATCAGGAAATATGTCATTCTGAATTTATTCAGCGCATTTGAGCAAAGAACGGTCTTTTGTAACAAGTCACTTACAGGCATCTCAGTCATATCACGGTTTTATTTTACCAGGCACTGTCGTAAATCACTGGAACCAGATCTGTGCACAGCACGTGCAATAAATCACCACGCAGTCAATCAATGGTCCACATGCAGTAGTAAATCACCAAACTGTCAAACTAATGCTCACGTGCAGTAAATCACCACACAAATGCTTCACAGCCAAGTTAAAGAAAGCTATTCCCAATATATGTAGGTCTATGTATATAGGAAAAGAACAAGTATTCCAATATGTTTGTGTTTTCGGATTGATTGTGGTTATAGTTATTATGTATATAAGCTATACGAATATTATATGTACTATGTGCAGCGTCTTCATAAATGTATGACACAAGGATTAAATTATTGCGTGACATATAGGCACAATGCTTTAAAAAACAAAAAAACAAAAAAAAACTCAGTCCTTGAGACTGCAATACAAAGTTGTGTCTGCATAGCACAAACCATACTCGAACTTTGAATGCATAAACAGAAGAAAAAAACCAAGTAAACATATCGGACCCTGTTACCCGTATTTATTGTCCACCAGCATCTGTTCATAACTCACTGTTCATGGGGTCAATGTACCATGCTTTGTTTGGACAATAAGGCGCACTTCATTATAAGGCGGTGCTCATGGGAAATTTCAAAAATCCTGCAAGGCAGGGGTCCAGGGGCCGCCCAGTTATCAACTTGACTTAAACAATCCTAAAAATATAAAGTTCCTGGCATGTAAATATTTATCTGTACAGACAAACCCCTATTTTACGACCCTCTGTTAAGCGACCACCTCTCATTTGAGACCGGATTTGTTGGCACAGATGCATTTTACTATGTAAACGACCTCTCTTAAACGACTTCCTCTAAAACGTGACTTACGACCGCCATTTTGTTGGTTTTTACGACCGTTGCTGTCGTCTGCATAGACTTCGAGCAAAGGGAAACAACCACGGTCAAGGGCCTGAAAGCGAAGTCGCTTCCCTTGTTGTAGAAAAGATGGCAGAGAGCGTAGGAAAAGCACAAAAACCACTGACTTTGAAAAAGAAAACCACTGACTATTTGGACGAGAGTGGAGGTGATTAAAAGAAGTCGGCAAAGTGAAACTGTAATATCGATTGCACAATCCTATGGAGTTGGAAAGACCCAAATCCAGTTTTAATATGTCATTGTATGTGTGCATGAAGAAGAGAGTATGAACTGTGCTGAACTTTTTCTTTCTACGGCTGCCAGTGAAAACCTCCGTCATACGACCCCTCCAATTTACGACCGATTTTTCCGGACATTTTGGAAGTTTTAAAATAGAGGTTTGTCTGTATTCGTTTCTTTTATATTCTACACATGAGAGAATCTGACAAAACGTTTATAAATAGGACATTCATTGCTTCTTAAATTCTCATAATCCGGAGACGCCGGCTCCAGGCAATAAAAAAAAAATCCTGCAATTCAGAACATCCTGAAAGCAGAAGCATGATCAATGCACCCCCAAATATTTTACACAAAATTCAAATTCTGTTATTATATTTTCTTACTATTTCAGTAAGTGATATTATAAGGTGAAGGAGTCTCAGTCTGGGGGAAAAAAAGTATCGCCTTGTACCAGTGGTATCCCTCTAATAAAACCTTGAAAGTGCGGTGGAAAAAAAGTCTTATCTGAGGGGTGGTCTTATTAGAGAACCAAGCACAAAACCAGGCTCTCTCCGATCTTCCCATGCCAAACTGTTGAAAGTTCCTAAAGTGATTTTAAAGTCTTTTGGACAATGCAGTTTTAGTTTGTGCGCCCCCACTGTCTGGAACTCCTTGCCCGTTCACCTCCATCACAATTCAGCACTTCCCGGTTTCAAAACCCAAATGAAAACTCACTTGTTTCAAAAAGCTTTCTCTCTGTAACTTTTCACATTAATTAGATGATGATCGAAGGAATGTGTATGTTAGCCCAATAGACGATGTTCGGAAAAAAATAGCGGAGAGGACTTTGCGAAAATTAGAGTTGTTTACTTCCATTACTTGGTCAAACACCATAGCAACAATGCAACAATGGCGCCGAAGCTTGAAACCGCAGGATGCAAGTCAGCGACTTGCAAACATGTTTTCTGAAAAATAAGGGGTGGCCGGTTGCTACAAAGTGATAGAAAAAAATTGATGTAAAAATTTAAATTACATCAAATTTTAGAATGACGCACTGCGTTCTACATGCTGTGTGTCTCCTCAAACACACGAAGCGAGGGCTGGGGATTTACCTGAAGGTAGAGTAACTTCCCCTGTTTGACTGATTGAATTAGGCGAGATCACTCGCACACACCATAAAATTACTCCCCGTAATTATTTCCGAACAATTCCTATTGCGTGTGAATCAGTGAATGTGAGCGCCTTGAGTTTAATTCTAAAGAAAGGCGCCATATAAATACTATGTATTATTATTATTATTACCATTATTAAGATTACCCCGCCCTGTGGTGGGTTAGCCACACTCCGTCTTCCAGGGGGAAGACCAGCATAGGGGGCGAGACACTGACACTGACCTCGAAGACCCGGGGGTGGGAGTAAGGGGCGGGCAGGCGGCGGAAGGCGGCCAGGGTGCGCATGAAGTCAGAGGGCGCCATGGAGGAGGTGAGGGAGGGCAGCTGCTCCATGATGTGCTCCAGCAGGGACGGGTCCTTGATCCTCGGCTTGATGTACAGACCCTGGGGGTGGAGGAGGGGGGGGGGGGGGGGCACGGGGGGAAACAGACAACGTTCAATCCACCAACAAAGATAATAAACACACATAAGCGGACAAGCAGGAAACCCGTGCGCAATCCATAAATAAGTGAAACAAAGATGGAAAAAGATTTGCGCACGTGTCCGAATTTCCCCTATATGCGTAAACTTTTATCCTTCTTTCTTCCACTTATGTAGGGTTTTCCGTATGGAACTTACGCGTCTAATGTGAACCCGGCCTAAGACTGCAATAATAAATACATTTCTACACAGGTGCAACTACACAAAATGAAGAACGCCTGAAAGGTCAGGGTCCAGGGGTAATGTCCCCCAGCAGCTGAAGCGAAAATTGATTTATGACGGTATTTTAGTTTGGATGGATGGAAATCTGTTTAACGTCCTCCGGTCCAGAACAGACACATATATATGGGACATTAGTAGTTTAAAGATGGTGGGAACGATCCTGGAGGCAATGCCCGGAGGCAGTGCAACACCAGGAAAGTCCCGAATTTTTAACACTACAGATGTAAAATCTATGTTTTTATTAGTTTGCTTTTTTTTCCACAATTTATACAAATGCTTATTTTAAAGTGTTTGAAAAATACAGTAGACACACAAAGATCTTGTTTGACAAATTGAAAAAAAGAAAAAAAGGAACTTCCTTTTCTGGTAAAATTTAAAAACAAGAAATCCTTGTAAAACCAGGAAAAAGTTGCACCCATGTTTCTTCAGCGCGCATTCTAGGCGAACTACTCGTGGTGCTTTACAAAACCCAAATCACCCCACGCGCAAACTTGGGCCTGCATCAAGCATACAGCGGAGTGCACTTAACACAAAATTCAGGGGACAAAGATTCCTTTGTGCGTTAACCAGTATTTGGTGTTAAGTATTTAAGCAATAATAAAGAGGGGTGGGTGGGTGTGGGGGGTGTGGTGTGGGGGGTCTGTTCAAACAGATTTTTGTGCGTAAACTAATATTTCATTTGATTCAGCTTTATGCTAAAAGAGTGCTCCATTGTATCAAACATAGACAGACACGCATGCACTTCCATGCCCATCCACGCACGATGAATTTAAAGGTTTACATCCTCTCGGCCGAAGGCCATATGGGACATTACTATTAATTTAGATACTGGAGAGAGGGGTATTTTTTATATATTTTTTTAAAAAACTGAATTTTATCTTGAATAATAGGGATGTTGAAGCACAAAAAAAAGTTTTTCTTTAAATATAGTTATTTTATTTAGTATTTTTTATATATTTTTTAAAAAACTGAATTTTATCTTGAATAATAGGTCAAAATGTTGCTAGGTGCCAAGGCTCGCACAAAGACTGCTCTAAGTTATAACTGTGTATTCTTTTGTTTCAAATCTTATTTTAAAACTTTCGGTTATTACTCCATCCACGCAAAAACACGTATTCACTTAAATACTTACAAGCACACACATACACATGCACACACACACCCTCACACACACACACACACCGCACACACACACACACTATGCAAACATGAAAAAACAACAACAACAACAACGGGAAAAAAACAACACACAAACAAACAACAACACAACAAAAATAACTTTTTAATTACTAGAGTTAAGAAAAAACTTGTACGTTAAGGCTTTTCTTTGTCATTACATGATAGAATATGACTATTAGTTATTTTGTTTCCACATATGCAAACTATGCTTTTAACGTATTTTGTTTTAAAGGCATCCCCCCCTTTCCCCCCCCCCCCTCTGACGACGACGAAAATGGTGTTTTACGTCCTCTTGGTCTGAACCAGACACAAAATGTTATGGGACATTTGTATAAATACTTCAATAAAATTTCAGGTCTAGTGTGTAGCTGGTGGGAACTGATTTTGAATACTGGAGGCAATGTAACCCGGAGGCAGTACGAAACCAGTAAAGTCCCGAGTGTATTTTTAAATAAAGTTTTCTTAATACAGATAGGCATATTGATGTAGCGGTCAATATCGAAATGCGCTTTGTGGAGTTCCCATGGTGGTATAGGAAACCACGCCTCGTCATTAAACCTCATGTAGCTATTGTGCTATTGTCTTAGCTCTTTTAGGAAAATCAATATCTGACCTGATTTTTATTTCTGAAGCAATATGTGTTTTAACAACTGCTAAGTCTCTGTATTCTTCTAATGGAAGCATTTGAGCCTCATAGTATGTATTTGTTGCTAGTTTTAATTTGATTCATTATACACAGAGTTATCAATGTAGATGAATCTTGTCCCCCCCCCCCCCCCTGTCTTCGTTTTATTCATCTTTATTTACGTGAGTAACTCCTAAAAAATTAACACTAGTTTATTATTCATGAATGTTGAATCATACATACAGACACCCCTATTATATATGAATGTTATTTGTAAATGATTGATTGAAGAAGGAATAAAATGCTTAATACCAAAAATAACTTTTAGAATACAAGTGTTCTCAAAATGATGTTTGCTTGGGAAATAAGATACAAGTACAACAATGACAAAGGTTACAATAAAAGTGCATTGACCTTTGTGAACCTTTCCCCATCAAGCGGATGGATGGATGGCATCAGGCACAGCCCCAGGACCCATAAACACTATGAATATTTCATTGCACCGCGGCGCACGCACAAACAGATCACCCGCTGTGAAATGAACGATGACAATCGTTAGCAGAAAGGGCCTGGGCCTCGTCGATGCTTGTTTAACTCCGTAACTGTTGGTTCTGTCTCCAGAAAGCACTGTCACGGTGCAAACAACCATCAGGGAGACAACTTATCTAGTGTTAAGCTGCTACAAGCCAGAGGGCATTCAACCATGCAATCTCTATCTTTCTCTGTGTATACTCTGTATGCATGTCTTGGCATAGTTTAAAGGGTATACGAAAATTGTTTAAAACTTTTTTGTCGCTATGTCTTTGAAACGAACATTAAAACCAAAAACCAGTTATATGTGAACTTGGCATCTTGATCTATGTTCTAAAAAACATAAAGAGTGCTAGCTTAGTTTCTCCTCCTCATTAGGAAGGCAATGGCAGAACCCATCTGAGGACAGCTTTTATAGGGTACACTGTATGTTTTTGTGTGTGTGTGCGAGGACGTGAACGAGCTGTTCATTTGAGCTTGAATTTTTTCCCATGTTCTTCAATTTACTGTGAACATGCCTGTTCTTATTTTCTATTCTTTTTATGCAATTCATACTTTCTTTTTGTTTTCCTTTTCTTGTTATTTGGCTTTTCTTTTTCCCCTTGAGGGCATGGTGAAAAGAAGCTTGAGCTTATCCGTTTACCCTCACTAAAACATCCATATTCGTATTCTCTCTTGTATTTGTACAAATGCCAAGACATTAGAGGATAAAAAGTTGTTAAAAAACGAATCTGTTTAATCCACAAAACTTAACTGAACCTGTCCACAATTTTTGCTGTCAGTTACTGTATTTTTCGGACTATAACCCCCCCCCCCCCCCCCCCCGCCCCCCCCCCCCCCTTAATTTTACACAAAACTCAGATTTTGATACCATATTCTTACTGCATTGTTAGTCATTTTATAAGACGCAGACGTCTCACTCTCTGAAAAAAAAAGTATCGTATTGCCTTTAGTGTCCCTCCAAAAAATACAGTACTTACTAATGGACAAACAGACACAATTGAACCAAAAATACAAAGAAAAAAACTTCTTTGACGGAGTTATGGCAAACACAACCTCTTTGGAGGAGGCACACTCACTCCCCCTGTAATACACCAACAACAAAACGACAACCTTTCGGCTTGTGAAGAATAGCAGAAATGCCTTCTTCTTTCATCATAAATGCCAGAACGAAATTAAGCAAACAAAAGAAGAAGAAAAATAACATATTGCCACTATCATACCCAACGTTTATTAAATCCAATATGAAGCATGTCTAGGGAAAAGAACCGGGCCCGAATCTAATTCGAAGGAACACAGAATAATAATCCTCCTCATCTTTCTCACGTAAACAAGCCCAGAAATGATTCACACCAAACACCCTATCTTCACCCAAAACAGAAGACCAGCTGGATTTCTTCTACTTACTCAACTATTTCTGCATCCAATCACAATACTGGCCTGTCCATCCCACCTTCTTTTTGTTTTCTTTTTTCTGTCCCATCTTCTGGGCTGTACAGTGGCATTGCTCCCACGCCGCTCATTCAGAGCCCCAACTCGCAGCCACACTCCGGCTTGTTCAAGTCGCAGAATCCCAAACTAGCAGTCCAAGGGGAGCGAATCTATGTCAGGGCGTCAGGAGGCGACCAACCGAGGAGACACTGCACTGCTGCCGAGTCACTTCGGTGGAGTTCAGTGGAGCCTGTACGCAGGACACCACCTACTAAGCCCCCTACTGATGACAATAATGTCTTAGTCACGGAGCCAGCGTGAGTGAGATCCTCCTCCGAGGGCGCCACCACGTCCGTCCATCAACAGCTCCCCAGAACATACTGATCCCCATGAGTTAGACCTGAACGCACCAAGGGCCTAATAAACTGGATTGGTAATCAAAACTGAGGTCACCGTGAGAGCAGGGCATGCAAGACCACAGAATTTGAGACATTTTAAAAAAAAAAATTGATGATTGATGGAAATGAGGCGGATGACAATAATGATGATGATTATGGAGTTCCGTATTGGTCTAAGACTATGTGACAGGGCTGTACTCTAAGCTTCCTTTCATAATGATATCCCGGCGTTAACCAGGCACCTGCAGTGTTGTTCTTGAAATTACAGCAACACTCTCAGAATCGCATCCGTTAAGCGGATGAAGCTCGACTGTGTGGTTTCAGTCTTCCCATTGAGCCCATAGCCACTCCCTCTGGGTAGGAGCTGGTCCAGAACCGAAAAAAACACCTCGCTTTCATCCCAGCTTCACCCCTCCTCTTGAAATCCATACCCCTCCCTCTCTCTCTCTAGTCCCAACCCACCCGTTCAAACTATTGAGACCCGAGGGAACAAATCATATTGATGCGATCTATCACTTTGTCAACAGCACCCAGCAATGCCGCCCTTTCTGTTCGGTCTGCGTTGGCACTTTAACCCTTTCACCGCCAGCCATATCTCAGCCAAAAATGTCCATTAAAATTACCTGGGTAGAGAACAAAATCCATCTGCAGTATTGGGGATTCTTCTGTGACATATATAAAAAAGGTCTATCCTTACTTCCCAAAACTAAGACAATAGGGTCTTTGGATAACAGACCCCAATTTGCTGCCTTTTAGTGACATAGGTGTTAAATCACTGTGGTGCTAAAATGTGATTTAGGCGGTGAAAGGGTTAAGTGATGAATGAAACGTGATGCTGGGACAGAGCTCGCAATGATCAAATATTAATCAGGTTATGCCCAGTCAGTAATACGTCCCACCGTGCCCCATGACTGTCATCCGGCTGGTCTGGATCTGAGGGGATGGTTGTGAAGACAGACACTGGGGGATAAAGAGTGGAAAGTGTGGCCTACGTTATGGAGTGGGGTTGATGATTCAACACAAAGGGGGTGGGCTGAGGTACGTATGACAGTTGGTTGGTTATTATTAATGATGATGATGAAGCAGTGTCGTGTGCGTTGTTCGTAATTTCCACTTGCAGGGCTCGGAGCTGGTTATCAGATGCCACAGTCTCAAAAACCAGACAACAGCGAGTGCTTAATTGGTAATACGGTGCAAGCTTCACTGCATCAGAACATAGGAGCAAAAATATACAAGGAAAACCGCAACAGTTTGAACTCTTTGTTCCTCCAGGAGAAAACAATCTAGCAACCCCCATCATCAGCTCAGAAAATGCACGTCTCCTGGCTAATCTTTACAGTCAGTCTGAGTTGTCCAGCTGCAAAATGCCAGCGGTATACAGACCCACAGCCTGCGGATGACAACGAAATAAACATACACTTTTCGTTCAACGAATTCCAGAATGACTCGTTTTCTCTGCACACTGATGAGATTGTCTGGGATCCGGATAGAGAAACGGCTCAGCGGCTGCAAGGGCGGCTGTGCCCGGAGCGCTGCAACGGAACAGAGAAAGTGAATGAGGTCGTTGGCACCATGTGCCCACAGTGCTTTCCCTGTGTGTGTCACGAGCATTGTCGCAACTACGGCACATGCTGCCCTCCCCTAGGTCAGGACTCGTGGACTCTCCCTCACACGGACAAGGCCGACTGCTTCGAGAGCGCCCTGACATGGACGTTTCGCGTTGTCGCCTGTGACCCTTCATACCCCGACAACGGGACAAGGACGCTGTGTGAGTCCGAGTCCCGACCAAGGAGGCTGGACACCGTGTTGCCAGTCACAGCTATGGACACTGGTGTGACGTATGCCAACATCCACTGCGCCCTCTGCAGCGGAGACTTCTCCCCGAAGGTGACCTGGGAGATGTCCTGTCGGCACAACCAGTATTTATACGACGTCACGAACGACACTCAGTACGACCTTCACGCTCTTCTGTTGCCCCAAATCTGCTCCCCTGCTCTCACCTCCTTCCCTCTGGGTGAAGAACACTTGTGCTTCTCCTCGCTGTCCCACTACAAACTTCCCGCTGACCTCGTTTCTACCTGCAACGTGACCGGAAGGTGGGAAAAAGAGGAAGCTCACGTGCGACGGGCATGCGAGGAATCCGACTGGTCGAGAGCAGATGTAGTGATTGTGGAAAAACGCCGCGTGTACGCCAATGTTTTCTGTGGCATGTGCAACGAAGCGCAGGGCACGTTTGTATCCAACTGCAGTTTATTTTATAGACAAGGTCAAGGTCTTTATGAAGGAATTATTGAGAACATTGTGACAAATACTGAACTCATAAGCTTCCGATCCCCTGTACAGAAGGTGTCTGTCAACTTAAGGAGAATGAACGACTGCCCTGACCATCATTGGAAACATCCAAAGGTCAGTTTGACTTCTGTTTCAGTGATCGCGCTTACTGGTAAATAGTAACATTGATTCTCGGCACGGGCCCTTTTTTTTCTATTTCTTTAGTTGCATCCATTAACAATAGTTTCATTTGTACTTTAACACCCCCTCCCCCCCCCCATGTTTACGACCCTCAATCTCAAAGCCATTGTTTGTTGGCAACCTTGTACTTTAAACACCCCCCTCATGTTTACGACCCTCAATCTCAAAGCCATTTTTTGTTGGCAACCTTGTACTTTAAACACCCCCCTCATGTTTACGACCCTCAATCTCAAAGCCATTGTTTGTTGGCAACCTTGTACTTTAAACACCCCCCTCATGTTTACGACCCTCAATCTCAAAGTCATTGTTTGTTGGCAACCTTGTACTTTAAACACCCCCCTCATGTTTACGACCCTCAGTCTCAAAGTCATTATTTGTTGGCAATCTTGTACTTTAACCCCCCCCCCTCATGTTTACGACCCTCAATCTCAAAGTCATTATTTGTTGGCAATCTTGTATTTTAAACACCCCCCTCATGTTTACGACCCTCAGTCTCAAAGTCATTATTTGTTGGCAATCTTGAACTTTAACACCCCCTCATGTTTACGACCCTCCATCTCACAGTCATTATTTGTTGGCAATCTTGAACTTTAACACACCCTTATGTTTATGACCCTCATTCTCAAAGTCATTATTTGTTGGCAATCTTCAAAATAAATTGAGCACTCATATTTATTTTTTTTAAATCGCAGATCTACCAGCTGGACAATCAGCCAAATCGAGCAGCCATTGTGTTTCACCTACAGTACAACTACAACGTCATTTCTTTGAGAAACACATTCTTGATATGACGTCACCCACAGATGCTGCATTGAAATAAAGCAAAGAATTCTTTGGATGACCGTTGACGTCATAGCTTTATAATTCTGTCGAACGAGATTTCACAAAGTAGACGACGTTCTAGTAACTCCACAATGCAACTTTGCAAATCATGACTTATCGGCTCAATTTATTTTGAAGAATGTGACACAAAAGGTAGGTAACTGCGATAGAGTTGGCAGTCTGACCCTATTTATGTTGGAAAACAATGCTGACACGTTCCTCAAATAGTTTTTGCATCCGAATGGGGGGGGTGAGCCCTCTTTAAGCAGGCATTCAACAAGGTTTCAATCAGTCACAGGTAGCATACAATATAAGTTATTTGGATTTGGGCATGGTACATGACTTTTGTGATGTCGAGGACCGTGTTCTTTAGCATACGAGAGCTTCAGCTCTCGTATGCTAAAGAACACGGTGTCGAGACATCACAAAAGTCATGTACCATGCCCAAATCCAAATAACGTATATATACCGATCTTACCATTTATATAAAAACAGCAGAAAATCACAATGCATTGAAGAGGCGAGATGCGCCTCCATGTAGATCTGAATCATAGCAACCGCTGCACCAACATAGCAAAATCCATTAATCCACAAAGAATATAGTCCGCAGTTTACAAGGTTGAGAGCTATTTTAATGCAAATTGAACAAATCTTAGCAATAGTAATTGTCATGTCCCGAATGATATTTAGTGTTTAGTGTTTAAAACTCTTATTGCACAGATTAAGACCATATGAACTGGATCAGTTTCGGGGTGGAAAATAAAGTAAACTTACTGCACTGAAAATAGGGGAGAACGAAGCTGGTCCGCCTACTTTTTAGCTTTTCTCGCCATAAAAGGTAAGCCAACTGAAGAACAAGTTCATATAATTTTAGACCACTTGTTGAGTAAATGTATGGACATGTCGACAACATACGTTTATTCAGTTGATTGAGATTCATTCGTTACAAATAATAGCAAAAATTAGACTTTTTTGCTCTCAACTTTTCTCAAATTATTGGACACTTTCCAATCTTACACAGGACACGGCAGGAGGACAGCAGGAGGCTTTCACAAGATCGAAATAATTCTACAGCAAAACACTTAGCAATAAAAATGAAATGAGGAACCTGTCGCGGGGTCGGACAAGCCCTGATATCCCCTACTTTTGTCGCCCAGAAAATTATCACCCAATGACGCATTTTTTGTTTGATGACGTAAAAGTGGTGCTGACCTGTGAGTAAGCAAGACAAGATCTTTTGGCTTTCTTCATAACAAAAGCGCCACGAACGGTGCGGTGGAAATCTAGTCGACTTTTGTACATCAAAACTTCAGAAGCTAATGATTACCAACAAAAATAGATAACAGCTGTAAATATCGTGTTGGTGTTGACAAACGGTAAATACATTCTAATGATATTAATTATGCTTGAATGCACGGACCTAATGATATTCATTATGTATTCTTGCACAAAAACTCACGCGCATATTACACTGAGTTAAACGCATTAATGAAATGTAAATGATAATGACATCTAAAAACAAGGAGTTAATGCAATAATTAGATGTTAAAATAAGTGTTTTGGTGGCACTCGGCTGGGCCTTCTTTCTCATGTTTGGAGATCGGTACATACTGACATATTTCATACAGAATAAGAACATTTAATCACCATACAAAATATGGCTGCAATCGAAAGAACGTCACTATCCATAAGGAAGCTGGTAGTCCCAGCATAAAGAAACAGAGTGTAATACCAAATAATCAAGAATAATACATTTACCTCGTATTTATATTTTTTGTTCTTCGGCCCTTTACTCAAATGGATTTTATCACTGGTTGACTGGGAGCTGTACTATAAATTATATTCTACAGTATTTGAATATTATGCTACAGCTTAGTCTTTCGTGGAAGACTGACTCTCGAACGAGGGGGCCTTTGCACCGGCTCTGGTGCTGCAGCCAAGGGCAACTCTCATCCTCAAATTCCTTTGGATGAGAGAGTAGGGATGTACCCTGGGCAAGGCATCTCAACTATAAACTAAGTCTCGCCCAGCCCGCTAGAATAGTATCTGCCCCCTCTGCTATCTGGCAGTCATTGTCGGAAACGACAGACAGGCAACAACAACATATTTATTGTTCCATGAATTTCTGTCACACAAAACAAAATATGCTGTTTTTGCAGACAGGGTGCCAGAAGCTGCTGTGCAGTACGGGCAAAGAGATGGCCGAGTCAGAGGAGTGCGTGACTCCGGTGAGCAGAGTGTGGGGACTGGGATACCGCCTACGCATACTGCTACAGCCCTTCGCACTGAGCAGAGAGATCGGCCCTGTCTCACACCCTCCCCACCCACCCCACTTTGCGAGAACTTTCTGGAACGCATTTCAAGACAGCGGCTGTGATTACGCTGCAGCTATCAAAAAGGAAATGGATGGTGTGCTGATGCCTTCCTCTGACGCGTCTGCCGTTATTAAAACAAGAGATGGACAGGGCAATGCCTCTTTCTGTCAGCTTTACCAGCCGCAGCTAGAGAAACTGTTGGAGGAAGGGAACAAGACTGTGTGTGGAGGAGACGGTGTGGCAGAACAGCGGGAATATGAGATTGGGGACGATGCGAAACAGTCTGCTTCTTTCCTTGAGGCTGTTGTGGAAATGAACATCATTGGAGCCCTATACAAGAGTCGTGACTATTTCGAAGGAGAAATGTCAACGGAAGTTTTCTCCAGAATGTGGACTCTTCGTCTTGAGAAATGGACCGTGAAGTTAAAAGCTCTTGATTTGACCTCTGGTCTTTTCAAACATCGTGAAAAACTGATTGAGAAGGATTCAGGTCTTAGCCAAAGAAACTTTCCATATGGAAGATGGATGCTGAATAAACACCCTTTGTCTGGTCTCGAACGCACGTTCCTTCTATTATCAAAACTCTTGACTTGCCAATACGTTAGCTTTGACAAAGATGAGTTTGAGGTTGAGCCTTCTGAAGAAACTGTTCACGTACGCTTTCCAGATTACCTGGACTCCAGTTTGAAACCTGTCTCCTTTGACGTCAAAGACTACCCCAGCCAGGTACAGCTGACTGGAGAGGGGAAGCTCCTCATGTGCTTCACAGCCTACGTGCAGGCGTTTCCTCAAAACGTGACCTTTGTCCAGCCGGGTCGTGAGGTGTCCTTCACCCGCCAGGTCATGGGCGTGGTCTGCAGCAGCATCTCAGTGGTGTGCTCGGTGGCAACCTTCGTCACCTACTCCCTGTTCAGCGAACTGCGCTCCCTCCCGGGCCTCAACAACATGGGGCTGTGCTTCACCTTGGCCGCAGCTCATCTCAGTCTGCTGATCCCCTGGCTTCGAACCAGCGGCAGCAAACATTTTTGTGTCGCAGTGGGCGTAGCTACCCACTGGCTATGGCTAATGGCTTTGCTGTGGATGAGCGTGGGTTCCATGCACATGCTGCGTGTCTTTATCGCCAAGACCATCCATTCTTTGAGCCAACAGGAAAAGAAGAAAGCCTTCCTTCGCAACATCGGCTTCACGGTGGCTGCGTCCACCACTATCGTGCTGATCACTGTTGGGGTTTCTGCCTTCGTCTTTCACGGCTCCAGCACAGGCTACGGCGGAGCAATCTGCTTCTTGGACACGGAGCTCCACCCTCTTTTAATCCTGGCTTTCCTGGTGCCTCTGGGAATCGTGGTGCTCGCCAACCTGGTCTGCTTCGTGCTCACGGTGTTCGCCATCGTGCGAGTGAGGCGCCTCCAGGCCCAGGCCTGCAGCAGGCGTCGCGACGTCCTGGTGTACGCCAAGCTGTCCACGGTGACGGGCGGGGCCTGGCTGCTGGGTCTGCTGGCGGAGGTGCTGGGCCAGGAGTGGATGCTGGTGCTGGCCGAGCTGTGCATGGCCTCCCAGGGCCTGCTGCTCTGCCTGGCCTATGTCTGCAACCGAAGGGTCTGGGGCATGTACCGCGTCAAATTCGGCCCATGTGGGGCGAGGACGCGGTCTGCCGTTACCTCTTTAACCCCTGTCTCAGGGGTTACGGTGATCAGTGACAAAAAGGCTCCAGAGGCTGAGTTGTGAGCTGTGTCAGATCTGTTCAGCAACACAAAAGGCTCCAGAGGCTGAGTTGTGAGCTGTGTCAGATCTGTTCAGCAACACAAAGGCTCCAGAGGCTGAGTTGTGAGCTGTGTCACATCTGTTCAGCAACACGAAGGCTCCAGAGGCTGAGTTGTGAGCTGCGTCAGATCTGTTCAGCAACACAAAGGCTCCAGAGGCTGAGTTGTGAGCTGTGTCAGATCAGCAACACAAAAGGCTCCAAAGGCTGAGTTGTGAGCTGTGCCAGATCTGTTCAGCTGGCAGCAAGCTGTTGATTCTTATTCTTCTTCAATCACTCAGTTTCTGGTCAAATGAGCGCAGATGCGTCATGCAGCCGTTAGGCACCTAACTAAGAAAGAGTTAGTCCCAGCATGTCCATCTTCAGCAGGAGAAAGTCATAAGTTTGTGTTTTTTTAAGGCAGGAAAATGGACCAATAAGGCAAAAACATAGTAGGCGACAATAAGCAAAGGGAAAAGGTAATCAAAGAGAGGGACAGATAAGAGGAAGCTAGCACAGAACTTTCGGAAGGTTGTACGAAAGACACACACACACACACACACACACACTGGTATCCCCATGGGGGAGAAAGCTGATGGTGCAGCAATTCAATTACCTAATGGACAATCATTATCAATCCTTCAAAGGCACAATGGGATCTGACCACATGCCCTCACACGCCTGTCACCACATGCCTTTGAATCTTCCTAAGAACAAGTAACAAAGCACAATTTCAAGGAACAATAACACTGGAGTAGTAACTCTCTAGGGAAAATGCAAAGAACACTAACTCTGGAGAGTGCGTCTGATCCCATTTGCTGATCTGCTGACTGGGACGTTGATTTCATTTAAAGATTGTTCTTTTAGATATTATTATTGCTAGTTTTGCGGCTATTTTTCTCTTCGTATTGTTGATATCATAATGATGCTTTTGCTTGTAGTTGCTGCTGTAGTTGTCATCACCCTTACTCCCAACGTTATTTATATTGTATGTGCATGTGTGCGTATGTGTGTCTTCATTACATTTTGTAAAATGATGAGGAAAAAAATCCTCCCCCCCCCCAAAAAAAAAAGCAACAAATCTGTGATTCCTTTTCAACAACATTACTGGTTGATCCAAGTTTAATTTCCACCTTGAAATCGTGATTACTTGCATTAAGATCGGAATCATTACACTCCTTATTAATATCACTGTTAACCCTCTTAACCTGTCGCCTCTTGGCACCACAATGATTTGACACCCATGTCACGAAAAAGGCATCAAATGAGGGTCTGTTATCCGGTGACCTTACGTTCTTAGTTTATGCATGTGTCATGCTCCGCATTTGCGCTCACAGGCATACGCACATCACTCCATTCACCCTCAAGTCAACCACAGGACTCAAAATTCAAATTTAGCTATCCAGCCAACTGTCCTGCTCTGGCAAGACAAATGTTTATTTACAACATTTATATTCAATGAACTTGTATTCACTGAATCCAACGAACACAATATATTTTCTTCTATTTCTCAAGGGTTAGCCACTAAAGACTTCCTATAAACTAAAGGACTCACAAATAAAAGCTCATCGGCTGTTTACTTTCAATCCATATTCAATCCCATTAGAGTATGGAATCCTGAGAGGGAAGCGAACCTCGTTCCTCTCCTCAGGGCATGCCACATCCTGAGGCTCAAGTCAGTGTCTCTAGATCAGAACAACTTCATTCTGATCGCAAATTATGTTCAAGGAATCATGTTGCTATTTAACCCCCCTTGGGGTAACAAAAGGAAAAGCTGCCTGGATTGATTGGAGAAACTACAGAAGGAAGGCAATTCAACTTTCCATTATTCTTTTCAAATTATACATATATTTACCTCAAAATGAATTCCAGCAAGATCCCACAAAACTATTCTCGTCTTTTCTTACAATCACAGATTACCACAGGAAAAGTAAAACACCAAGCACAAATCAGTGGGGATCCCGCTAGAACAGAAAACACAACACCATGGGCCTCCAATCGATCCCTGCTGTCCTTCCCTCAGCCAAGAAGCAAGTGAAAAGAGTGAGTTCTTTTCTACAAAGCCAACCTCTATAAGGTCTGCAAAAAACTCAACAATTGTGGCTAACCCAATCCAATTTCTATTTCATATCACCTGACATACTGAGCCAATCACATCAAAACTGGCCTATAGCTTCAATCCAAATAAATGAATACCAACTCATACTCTGTAGCTAAAAGTTAAGTATCACCATCATGACAGCATGTCAGAGAGGAATCCCCAATATTGCAGACAGAATCTTTTCTCTACCCATGTAAGGTTAATGGACATTTTTAGCTGGCTGGCGTTGAAAGGGTTAACGAAAACTTATTGAAGCATTTAGTGAGGCTCATGTAGGGTTGATTTTTCTTATTACTAATTAATTAATTTTGTATTACAGTGGAATCCGTTTAATTGGCCATCGGATAATCGTCCAAAGCCGCTTAATCGGCCAATTTCCTCTGGAACGGAATTTTTTCTTCTTAAGCATGTGTTATTTTGTTCGTTTTTACGGCCAAAGCTGAAATCTTCAATTTCGCTTTATTGGCCACTTTTTCTCTCTAATTTTTCCTCTTTACCCCTTTTTGAGAGGGAGAACAACACAGGCAGACAAACTGACAACACGCTTTTGACGTTTACATGGTTGAGTGTGAAGTTGGAAGGTGAGCTGTTGTGAATTGAAAGACCCTAAATGGCGTTAAAATCACTCAAGAAAACAAAATCATTGTCTTTTACTCGTGCTTCTGTCAAGCTGTAGGATTAATAAACACAAACACGCACACACATCACAAAAAGGGAAAGAATTTGAATTTGAACTGCAACATTTAATTTTGACGTCATTGCTTTTGACTTGCATAATTGCGTCATACAGTATCTCGATGTTCGTTTTATTGGCCGATTCGCTTTATCGGCCATATTCTTCCTGGTCCCAAAAGTGGTCGAGGCTCATGTAGGGTTGATTTTTCTTATTACTAATTAATTAATTTTTTATTACTTAATAATATGACTGTTAACGAAAACTTATTGGAGCATTTAGTGAGGCTCATGTAGGGTTGATTTTCTTGAATTACATTTTTAGCATTAACAAATGAAATAGAAGGGCCAAACATATGTGAAACAAAGGCTGGAAGAGTGACAAAGAAAAGTAACTCGAAAAACACGGTTTGGATTGAAACAAACTGGATTCAGGCAAGTTTTAGACTCAGAAATCGCTGATACAGTCCTTCTTCTTCTTCTTCTTCTTCGATGGCTCAAACAGTTTCCTGTCAATTATGAGCGCAGATGCGTCATGCTGCAGTTTAACTTATGCGCTTAAGTAAGAAATAGTTAGGCCCAGCAAGTCCGACTTCGGCTAGGAAATCTTTTTGAAAGTGTTTCTTGAAAAAAAGGCAGGAGAATGGACAGGTAAGGCAGAAAGATAGTAGATGACAGTAAAGCAAAGGGAAAAGGCAGAGTCAAAGAGAGTGACAGATTAGAGGAAGCTACAAGCACAGAACTTCCAGAAGGTGAGGGAACTATTTATACAAAAGACCCCCCCGGTATCCCCACAGGGGCGGGGGAATCGCTGATACAAGAATACTCAGAATTAGGCCCTGACTGGCGTTCTCCAGTTCCGAGGACACTCAGAATTTGTCCGGAATGAGTCAACACCCAAATACAGTAACAGGGTTCCCAGGGCTTTCAGCTATCCCCAAGTAAGGACCTTGTAAGGACCTGTAGGCCTAAGGACAATCTCCATCTTTTACCTTAGCCAACCATCCTGAAAGGAACACTTTCCCAGCATTGTGAACAATGTCTAAGCAGATAGAAAAACTATGGCTGACACGAGTTTTCTCGCAAAACGACACACGGATAAAGAACGAGATTTCAGTCCAATTTCTCTTGACAACTCGCGGTGTATCTTTCGTCTGCTAAAACGGGAAGGTGAAGTAGGTGCTGAGCGATGTTTCTCAAGTGTAAAATCGCTGCTTCTGCGATCTATCTTGAGTATGGTCTTGCTGCTCAGGGCAGTTTTTGGCAGCTGTCAGGACTTGTAAGGACCTTGAAGTGAATGTAAGCACTTGTAAGGCCTTACTTGGAGATTTCAATTTGTCAAGACTTATAAGGACTGGTAAGGCCCCTATGAACCCTGAGTAATGTTAGAGAGTGGGGGAGAGGGAAACCAGCGCGAAAATCGCAATAGTTTGTGGCACGCGGTCTATTTTTACCACTCCAATCATGAGTCATCTCCCCTGGCTTTTCAATAATTTTAATCTGTAAACCAGAATGTTATCTCTGCACCATTTCGTAACTTTTTATATCTTTTGGAAAACATTTAAAACTATATATCCTACTTATACTCATCAAAAGAAGCACCGCATACTCGTCGTGTCTGTTGTAGTGTCTGTATTACATATGTTTATTATTTTGTACGCTTTTAAAATACATAATTTTAAAGAGCGGCCAGAAGTGTAGCCTCGATTTGAAGTGCGACAATTTTGTCAAAATGTGCGACAATTTTGGAACGACAGACCGACAGACCGACCGACAAAGTGAGTTATAGGTTTGTGGCTTGAGCCACAAACAAAAAGGTTGCAAGACACAGCACATAAGGGAAAAGGCAGCCTTGTTGAACTCTGATAACTGTTTTAAAAAATTCTCCAAATTGGCTGCTGAAGAAAAATAAACGACTTAACTCATTCAAGTCCTTATATGTCTGGAATTAATATATGACTGTCAATTTGATGCATTTGCTTCAAGGGAAGTAAATCTGTGTGCACACAATACCTTAGTCACTTCTAACTCGCTTCGCTCCCTTAGACCACAATTTTGATTCTAGCTTTGCTTTTCTAGTGGTTCGTTGTGGGGAAACCAATCAGTGTTGAATTTTTCTATATAATGTCTATATATAAATTTTAAAAAAGTCTGATCTACCACTTCCCTATGTCTAAACCTGAAGTAAAATTTAAAAAAACGTAATCTTCCTTCATTTCTCCTTTTGTATTGTTTGTGTGTATGGCTGGAGTGATTTGTGAGGTTTTTTAAAACTTCAAAATTGTTGCGATGCGAATGAGTTAATACGTGTTGCAAGGGAACTGATATGGCTTGGCTTGCATAACCTTTGCACTTAGTCACTTTTAATGCCCATATTGACTGTTTTGTTCTTTTTACAAAAACATGATGCTGCTGACCCCCCCCCCCCCCCCCCCCACCCCCCCCCCCCCCCCCCCCCCCCCCCACCCCCCCCCCCCCCCCCCCCCCCCCCCCCCCCCCCCCCCCCCCCCCCCCCCCCCCCCCCAATTAGGTTCACATACATGAAAATCATTCTTTTTCATCATTGGTTAATTTCAAATAAAATGGGTTGGTCTTTTTCAGACTACATTTGTGTGCGTTATTGTCTATATGATGTTTCTCCAACACACAGCTTGAATGCAGTCATACACCAATGTGAGCATGGATGTATGCATGCGCACACACACACACAGTGACACACACACACCACACCACACACATGCTCTCACACACATACACACACACACATCCACACACACTCACGAACGCACACACACACACACACTCACACCCACGCTCACGCACACACACACACACACACTCACGCACACACATACACTCACACACACACACATTCACTCACACACACTGACACACCAACAAACACAGACACACACAAACACACATACACTCACACACACACCAACAAACACACACACACACACCACAACACACACACACACACACACACACACACCACAACACACACACTACACCTACCCTGATCAGGCTGGCCAGCTGACTGGCGTGAGTGGCGCTGTGGATCTGATGGCGAATGTTCTGCTGCATACATGACTGCAACTCCAGCATCTGAGCACACACAAAGATTCAAAGATTATTTAATCCTTTGACCCCTTTGGGGGCATGGAGGACTTGAAACAAATCAAGTACAAATAGAACAATTGAAAACAGTTACAGAAGACAACTCCAATATAATAGGAATTGTTCAGAAATAATTAAGGGGAGTAATTTCATGGTGTCCAATCGGTCAAACAGGGGAAGCCACTCTACTATCAGCTCTCGTAGCCTATCGACTCGTGTGCTTGAGCAGACTTACAGCACTTAGAACACTGTGCGTCATTGTAAAACATTATGTCATTTATATTTGTACGTAACATTTTGCAAGTTTTATCACTAAAAAATGTTTGTAAGTCGCCGACTCGCATCCTGCGGTTTCAAGCTTTGACTCCACTGTTGCATTGTTGCTATGGTATTTGACCGAGTAAATGGAGGTAAACAACTCTAATTTTCACGAAATGCTCTCCCCTAGTTTTTTCTCCGAAAATCGTATATTAGCACACCGAATACAATGTCACACAATTTTACTAAGCCTCAGAAATGTCGCTGAATTTAATAACACCTTTTTACCACCACAGAGCAAACAACAATAGTTAAATACGGACTTTACACATGTACATTTTCTGGCAATAAACCGACTCCTAATATCATTGTATTTGGGACATTCAACTTTTACCGGATCATGCTTTTGACTACACAGACACGATGGCGGGGGTCTTCCACGACCCCCTACTCAGCAAAGAGCGAATTTCTAGGTGTTTATCCCTGTCCGGATGGCGGGGGTCTCCCACGACCCCTACTTGTCAATGAGTCACCATGTGTTTATCCCTGTCCGGATGGCGGGGGTCTCCCACGACCCCTACTCAATGCACTGCAGTGCTCTTTAAAGTAGGGGTCATGGGAGACCCCCGTCATCCGGACAGGTATATCAAAATTACGCGTCATATTACATCATTTATATTTTATGCACATTAATGAAATTTAACACACTTAAAGCCATTTACGTTTTTGACAAAGTCATGAAATTTCATGAAGATTGCTTAAATAGTTTTAGAGATATAACATGTTTTGTGTGTCAAGGGGTCGTGGGCGACCCCAGAAGTCCGGTAAAGGTTAATCACAAAATGAAACTCGTCACCAAGGTCATTCTGGTCGCAGTCTCTATATAATCGTTCTTCACAGGGGTATTCCAAATCTTCTGCCAATTTCCATTGATATAAGTTTATGATTACCGCACTGAAACCACATTAGATGTTTCATACACATATTACACTACGTGTTTGCCAGTCTGACGTTTCCGACTATGACTGCCAGACAGCAGATGAGGCAGCAGCTATTCTGGACGGCTGGGGGGGAAGTGGGGGGAGGGGTGGGGGTGGGGGGGCACCATACAGTCCGTAAAATATGGTAAATGACAAGTACATTTTTTTTTAGAGTGGCGAAGGTTAACAGCAAGCAGGTTGGGGTGGGTGGGTGGGGGTGTTGCTCTCACCTGAATACGCAAGGACCTGGATCAGGGGTTGCTGGGCAGTTGTCCAGACTGGAGAGCAGCATGAGCATAATAAGGCGCATGCCTTATAGTCCGAAAAATACGGTACATTTTTTTTTTTAGAGTGGCGAAGGTTAAGGGCGGTGTGTGTGTGTGTGTGTGTGTGTGTGTGTGTGTGTGTGTGTGTGTGTGCGTGTGCGTGCGTGCGTGCGTGCGTGCGTGCGTGTGTGTGTGTGTGTGTCACGCATGGGAATTGGAAAAATATTTTCAAAAGTCGAAAAGCGGGGGTCTAGAGGCCGCAGAAGGCCCCCTAGTAGGGGTCCAGGGGGTAACGCTGAAACTTTTTTGGTAACTGAAGCCATAAAACAGCATTAGAATGGATAAATTTAGTTGTTGTTGGGGTTTTTTTTCAGCGGACAGATTTTGGGGGCGGAAAAGCAATGTCATTTCGGCGGGAAATTTGCTGTTTGGCGGACAGTTCCCATCCTTGGGTGTGTGTGTGTGTGTGCGTGTGCGTGTGCGTGTGCGTGTGCGTGTGCGTGTGTGTGTGTGTGTGTGCGTGTGCGTGTGTGTGTGTGTGCGCTCTCCCCCACCTGGATATGCAGGGACCGTGACCGGGGGCTGCCGGCCACCTTGTCCAGGCTGGAGAGCAGCATGAGCATGAAGGACAGGTTGCAGCGGGGGACAGCGAACAGCAGGGCCTCCATCAGCACGGCGGGGATGGCCGAGCGCACGTGGGGCAGCAGGTACTGGGCCGTCACCACCACCAGGGTGGGGTCGTACCCCGGGTGGCCCCCCAGGAAGGACAGCAGCGCCGAGCACAGGCTCTGGTGGAAGTTGGCCCGGTTGTGCCCGTGCCGCTCGCGCAGCACCCGCAGGATCTGCCAGCGCCACGCCCCCCACGGGGGTGAAAATGGTTAATACATGAATCTTCAAAAAATCAAGGGGGCGGGGGGAATTGTTGACATGAATCATCGATAAATCAAGGAGGGGGGGGGGGTTGACATGAATCTTTTGAAAAATCAAGATTCAACTGTTGACATGAATCTTTTGAAAAATCAAGGGGGAGGGGGGGGATTTTTTGACATAAATCTTTGAAAAATAAAGGAGGGGTGGGTGGGGGTGGATTGTTTATATGAATCTTTGAAAAATCAAAGGGGGGGGGGGGGGATTTATTGAAATGAATCTTTGAAAAATCAAGGGGGGGAGGGGATGTTGACAGGAATCATTGAAAAATCAGGGGGGGGGGGGGGGGGGGGGGGGGGGGGGGGGTGTTGGCATAAGTCAAGGGGGGAAATTGTGGAAATGAATCTTTGAAAACAATCAATAAACAAAAATAGAGAACTCTCCATCCCTTAAAAACACACAACAAACCAACCAGAAAAACTATTATCAACTTAATGAACTTATGAAGACTACCTTATTAATGTGCAAAATTGAACAGTTTGTTTCACACTCCATCTCTCCAGATCTAAGATTCTAGATCTCACCATCACCTTTTTATTCGCGTCCTAAGCAGGCGGCTTTATCTGATGTGGTTACGGGCCCGGTGTCATCAACTAGACTACAGCCCAACAAAAAGCGCTCAGCTTCAAGATTCAAGATTCTTTAATCAGCCAATGCATCATAGTACAAAGGAAATCGTTTTGGTTTTGCACAAGACACAATCCAACAACAACGAAAGCATGAACATGGATAGACAACCAACATAAGAGAAAAAAAATGTTAACAAAATCAGATTACATCATCATGCATCAGTCTCTCCCTCAGATTATGTCTTACTCTCAGACACACACCTACACATACACCAACACACATGTGCATACACATTTATACCAACACATGTCCCTCCCCACCCCCCCCCCCCCACCCCCCCACCCCCTCACACACACACACAAAGACCGTGAGCATGCAGGCACACCGATTGACACAAGCTTAACTGAGCAAAATAGGAAAAAGAATTCGTCTAGGGGAGTGAGCCTACAGAGTATTGATATGGCTCTGACAGCAGAGGGGTTCTTTCTTTCTTCTTCTTCTGCGTTCCCAGGCCATAAGGCCATAATGGATAAGGTACGCATATGTGTCCGGTTTTCAGCTTTCACTGGTCTCCCCGCTGCGTACAGCCGACACATTCCGATTCTGGAGGAGCCCAAAGATGGGAAGATGTTTTGGGGGAAAAGGCAGGAGAATGGGCCAATAAGTCAAAAAGACAGTAGATGATAGAATCATAAGAATGCAAAGGAAAAAGGCAGAGACAAAGAGAGTGAAAGACAAGAGGAAGTTACAAGCACAGAACTTCCAGAATGTAGGGGAACTATCTTTACGAAAGACCCCCCGGTATCCCCACGGGGAGAGACTCGTGGAGGGGGCGGGGTCGTCCAGCTCCCCGCATGGAGGCACGAGGCATCCACCCACTGCCCCAAGCAGAGGGGTAAAAGCTGTTCTCCCCACCCACCTTCACCAGGCGGGTGATGTACTGGGAAATGTTGCCGATGTGCCGCAGGACCTGCGCCTGGAAGCAGGCGATGAGGTCAGGGTCGTCCAGGTCAAGGTCGAGGATGTTGTCCCCGATGTTGGACAGGGTCAGGACATCCGAGTCCTCCAGGTGATCGATCAGCAGCTGGGTGGCCTCCTGCAGAAGTATCGTGGTTTTCATATTGGGAATCGACGACTTCTTCTTCTTCTTCTGTGTTCTTCTTCTGTAGCGATGGTGTAGGTACTTAATTATTGCTGCATTTTTAAGCGTTATTCTTGCCTCGTTTTTCAATTGATTGTGTCTTGATTTAAAATATATTTTAAATGTATTTTTAAAATGCGTTCTGCTTTTACTGGACTATTTGTTCATATTTGTCCGGTTTGTTAATTACAACATTGCAGTGGACATTATTAGTTATTAGTTCATATTCTTTGTTTGTTGATAAATGTGTTTATTGTTGTTTTTCTTGTGTGCACCTGGCTGCAATTTCTCTGTTATGAGATAATAAAGATGATTTGGATTTGGATTTGGATTCCCAGGTCATATGGTCATAATGGGCAAGGTACGTATGTGTCCGGTTGTCAGTTTTCACTGTTCTCCCTGCTAGCGTACAGCCAACACATTCCGATTTCGGAGGAGCTCAAAGGAGAATAATCATTTGGAAAAAAATGTTTTTGAAAAAAAGGCAGGAGAATGGGCCAATAAGTCAGAAAGACAGTAGATGACAGAAAGCAAAGGAAAAAGGCAGAGTCAAAGAGAGTGGCAGATTAGAGGAAGTTACAAGCACATAAATTCCAGAAGGTGAGGGAACTATTTATACAAAAGACCCCCCGGTATCCCCACAGGGGAGGGGGGGGGGGGGTGACTTATAAATTCTGAGCTCAGTGAGGTCAGAGCTGTTGTTTACAATAAATCTTGATCAGATCCTAACAGCAACAGACTAACATTAACTCTTTTAGCGCCATGGTTTTCTTTTTTTAACGTTCTTGGTTGTCTGTTGCATTTCAACTGACAAGAGGGGAGTAACTATTTTTTCGAGTGCGCATGTATTGCTTTAAAGACCCACTGACCCAGCAAAATTAAGTCCCTTGATTTTTTTTTCTGACCAGGTGTGACCCACATACAAATGCCCCCACATTCAAATTGAGGCTGCTCTTCAAAGTCTGTCTCGTTTTAAATTTGGGGGCATTTGCATGGGAGTCACACCTGGCCAAAATAAGATTGCTTACCAGCGAGAGAGGGAAACACGTGAAAACTTGTGACTTTCACTCATGGACGTGGCGGGTCTTTAACAGGAAAAATCACTCGCATAAGCTTTAAAAACAGACAAACACACGGTAGGGTACTTGGTAGTGAATGTCTTTGCATTTGGTAGGAGTGTAGATTATGTACACCCATCAGGTGCTAGAAGAGTTAATGTCTGTAGGAAAATTAATATTCGTATACTATACATCTGTATCGTTAAAAATTCTGGACTTTCCTGGAGTTGCACTGCCTCCGGGCATTGCCTCCAGGATCGTTCCCACCATCTTTATATCTACTAATGTCCCATATGTGTCTGTTTCAGACCGGAGGACGTTAAACGGATTTTCATAGGAAAATTAAACGCAACCCTACCAATACTATTACTATACTAGACCTTCAAACATTTACATTACTCGTAAAGTGTATTGATCTTCTTGTTTGTATAGTACTAGTAACACTAAGTGCACGTACACAGTACATTCAGATTTTCCGCACGGAAATAATCAATAAGTAAAAGAAAGAAGGAAAATAAAATACTGATTAGGGGAACAGACACGTCCATATATTTTTTCCTTCTTTCTTTTACACGTTTTTACTGATTATTTCTGCACGGAAAATCTAGATGTACTATGTACGTGCCCTAACAGTAAAGTTCAACTACCTTTCTACTAAAAAGAAATAATGTTTTTTAAACTGAGAGTAAATCTTTGAGCATGAAGTAATCCGCTAAAGGGCAATAATACTTTACACAAAAGTGCAATAATCTTTGATTTAATCCCTTGACTGCCAGAGAAAATTAAAGAAAAATTCATTGTAGATGAAAAACTGATAGAGCCAATCTGGAAAAATGGTCTGGGGATAATACTCTCTTGACTGCGTTAGAGCAAAAGCCAGCATAATTATCAGGGTTATTCCTCTTCATCTGATGACATCATCAGTGATGTCATCAGGTCAGTACGTGATACGTTGGTGGCAGTCAAGGGGTTAATAATTGATCTGCTGTGCACACAAAAATGAACTTTACACCTGCCTCTTTGAAAGAAGGATCAGCCGAGCGGGAGAAGGCAAACATGAGGTTGGTGACGTCCCGCACATGGAGGTCACGCTCATTCTCCCTCAACAACTGCAAGCTTCGCGCCTGGATTTTCTGCACCACCTGACCGCTGTAGCAGCCCAGCCGCTTGGCGTTGTGGCAGACCTCGGCAATGTGGTAGCTCTGCAGATGAGCGCAGTCGTCCAGCCTGTCCAGGGACGCCTTCCCCACGGACTTGAACTGCTCCACCAAGTCTGGCCTCACGCGGTACTTCATCTTGTGCGTGTAGCGGAAGCAGCTGCCGATGGTGGCCACATCCAGAGGGGGGGCGGCTTGCTGCAGGCTCCACAGCATGGCATGGGAAATCTTCTCCAGCAGATCTTGGCTCATCATTACAGCCAGGATCGGCATGGCGATGCACAAGTCTTGAACCTCAGCCTCCGACAGTGCGGCAGCGGCATCCCCGGTGACGAGGTCGCCGAGCCTGCACAGGACTCTCTCCGCCAGCTTGAAGTCTCTCCCCTTGGTGGTCTGCAGGACGTGACACAGCTCTCTGAGGTGGTGGATGTCAAAGGCAGACACGGAATCCAGGCATCTGAACAGCAGTTTGTGAATTACGGGTTCAGTTTTGTCCACACCGCTGTAGAGCAAAGACAGAAGAATTGTCGGGCAGTCTTCGTGGGGTAACTGATCAGCCGCTTGTTCGATATGGCTAAAAACGCTGTCAAAATGCTCTTGGCTGTACAGAGGCTTTTTCAGCAGGTCCTCGATTTTGTCGTTCATCAAAATCTGCATGAAAGAAATGCCGTGATTGTCACAGTGGAGCCAGGGAAGCCATCGCAGATTACAGTACACGGCTGACCGTAGAGCCGTAGTGAAATGCACGACGTGCTCAGGGTCAAAGCTGTTTCTTTCTAACAGGGCACTGTACTGTTCAAAAACGTCCGCCATGCTCCTTGGGCACTCTGAGTTGCCGCTGACCACCCCTAAGGCCCTCCACTGACCCACGCACTGGGCAGTTCCATTTTCCCACCCAACAGCTTGCCTCCAGTAGCGCCATTGGCAGAAGGTCAGGTGTCTCCTGGTGACAGGTCTCCTCACTAAAGTGGAATAACTGCCGGAGCCAAGTCGCCCGTGAGCCCCAAGCCAGGCAGCAGCCACACGCCGCCTCAACAGATTTCTGAACATGTCACAGAGTCTGCAGGCCAAACTAACAGTTTGAAACCGATATTCTTGGGAGTCTACCTATAAAATCATAGCTCTCTGTTTCATTGAAATCAGCCTGACAAGCTTGAACTTGAAGCTGAAAAAGAGAACAACATGCATTTGTGCGATATAATTCAGTAGCTTTTAATACTTCAATAAAAACAACAGAAAGCACAACAAACAAACACAAAATATTAACAAACTAATTCTGGGGTGTTTTTCCCAAAAACAGACCCAAAAAACTGACACACCGTCATTCAATTACAAAATATTCATGTTATTACAGACTTCTTGTAAATAAGGGGTGGGGGTGGGGTATGAGTTTGGAGGGTACTTTTGTATTACCAACTTACTGTAAAAGGAAATAAGAGGCTCTTATGGCCTGGCAGGAGATGTCTATTTGCTTATGCAGCGGGGAACATTTCATAAGTACAACTTTATACTTTCAACTTCAAGAACCTCTTGAATGTAAATCCAAAATATAAAGACTCAAGTTTTGAAGAGTGTTTAAAATTTTTTAATTTTGATTGATGAATTGCAATCATTCCTCATATTATCAGTAATAAAAAAACTAATATCACATAGTGATGTATGCAGTCACACCCCATACATTTGTGCCAATGATGGGGTGTTTTATAGGCTGCGAGGCCTAAGCTATGATGCCTGTCCGGCCTTATGTTCTTCGACTTCGAGCACCGTATGCTTTGGTTTGTTCTCAAACTGTCCAAGATGATGGAAAGAATGGCATAGTCTACTTTTGAACCGCTTGGGAACAAACAGAGCTTGCAGTGCTCAATGGCGATATTGCTGCCTGTCCATACTACTAAAAGTACTATACTATTGTACTATGCTTACTGATACTAGTTTTACAAGATGAAAGAACAAAATCGTGCTGGTTACAGTCCCAAGGAAGGTGGGAAAATAGAACTCAGGCTATTTCCCTTCACACTCTGTCTATCTCAGTATCTGTCTCTCTCTGTATCTTTCTCTGCGTGCCTCTGTCTCTCTATCACGAGTCTATGTGTCTCTCTCTTTTGTTTTCTCTTTCTCTCTGTGTGTGTCTCTGTCTCTCTTTGTCTGTTTCTCTGTCTTCTTCTTCTTCTGCGTTCCAAAAATGCTGATGGCCGGTTGATTAAACCCGAATTTTGATGGTTTTGATGAAATGGGCGGTTTGTTGAAGGTCGTTTTCTGTTCCCCACAGCTTCGTCTGCATGTCTGTCGAAACTGGCCATACAGTCGATCTGGGGCCGGCAGAGTTCGGACTGTACTGTAGAATGTGTTCGGGGTCTTGGATACCCATCCCACATGGGCATTCGTTTGTGTGGGATATCTTGAGGCGGTACAGATGAGAGTGCAGCTGGCAGTGGCCTGTTCATAGGCGAAAGATGATGGCTTGCTGCCATCTCTCCAGGTTTGGGAGGCAGTCATTCTCAGGAGGGTTCCTTTGTTGTTTCCATTCCTGGCGGAACCTGCTCTTAATGAGAGTTTTGGCCTCAGGATAGGAGAATGTGGTGGTCTGATTGTCCCAGTCTGCTGCCTGCTTTGGAAAGTTTGTCTGCCCTTTCATTCCCGTCTAAGTCGCAGTGAGATGGGATCCACTGAAGAGCGACGGTGCATTTTCGGGTAAGGGTGGAAAGGGATGTTTCTCTGTCTCTCTCTCTCTTCAGTCTTTGTGGCTCTGTCTCTTTTTTATATGTCCCACTTTCTCTGTCTCTCTCATTGTCTCTGAATATTTTTGTCTATGGTTTTTTTTCTTTGTCTTTCTCTCACTGTGACTCTGTCTCGGTGTGTCTCTGTCTCTGTATCTCTCCCTTTCTATCCGTGCCTCTGTATCTGTGTGTGTGTCTCTCTCTATATATATATGCAAGCTAGTTCAAAGCAAAATCAGTAAGTAATCACTACAAAACAAAAGTTACTTAGTTATTCACTAATTCAGACAAAATAATTATTATAACAAATCAGTATTGTAATATGAGAAAACATAAACGTCGTTAAACATTACAGTTGTTAACTCATTCATTCGCAGATTTTACAAACATTTATAAACAAACGAATCTTAGTATAGATCTAACCTTGGAAAATGTATTGCAGACAGTTATTCACAAAAACGTGCCTTCCAAGGGACTTCACTACCAGGGCAAAACAATGACTATACGCAAGAAAGATGTAAGTTTTTAAACATGATTCATAGTTTTCATTAGTCCTTGAACGCAAACACACCAGCATCTGGAATAGTTTGGTCTCATTCAGTATCTGTCAATAAAATCGACTTTCTTTCTAGTGGGTTTTTTTCCCCCCGTTATGAAACAACCAAGTCTACTGCATATATAGTCACACGGGGAACAAGATGGCCGTCAGGTTGACCGCTGCGGTGTCAAGCCATGCACTCAGGCAAACATTGCTCCAAAGCCGTGGTGTTCTGTCTGTGCAACCACACAGGAACCGCTTCATGCGAGCTGCAAGAGGGAAAAGACCTGGACTTGCGAAAACATTTCAGCAACGCCTTGATGGTAAGCAAAGCAAAAGTTGACTAGAAAACACTAACCGACGGCGACTAATACTATAGTATACTACTGAATCTTCAGTACGAGGTGTCGCATGAAAATAGGTAGCTCGCATGCGACACGATGAAGGTGGAAGATCAAACGAAGAAGAAGGGGGTACTGTACTCACTACTCAGTGTACTGTAATCAGTGTAATGTGAAGTCTTTATTAGCTCCAATGCCAATCGTACTCAACGTCTAGACTAATCTTTGATGTAGCAGACAGCTCCCAACCAAAGAGTCTAATAAAGTTCGAAAAAGTCACACACACAGTGACACACGCACGCGCACACACACACACTGTCACACACACACACACACAATATAAGTTGTACACACACACAGACTGACAGCTAGATGCATACTCGCATGCACACACACACCTCTCAATTTCTCGGTTCTTGCCATTTTTTCAGTAGATTGCTTTTATTACTGCAGATTGAGCACTTAAATTTCTATATTTAACCTTAATTTTTGTTCGGCCGACCTTATGGCCACAACAGTCGTGGGGATAATAAAAATGGGAGAAAAACCTTATCGCCACGACAGTCGTGGGGATAATGAAAACCTTATGTGTGCGTGTGTGTGTGCGTGTGTGTGTGCGTGTGTGTGTGTGTGTGTGTGTGTGTGTGTGTGTGTGTGTGTGTGTGCGTGCGTGTGTGCGTGCGTGTGTGTGTGTTAAAGAGAGAGAGAGAGTTGCTTTGCATATGCGCTGTTGGTGGTTGGTGTCACTCTTGAATCTTGTTTTTTGTTATCTGTTGATGAATAATTGATTGTAAAGCGCTTTGGGCTCATCTGAGGTAAAGCGCTATATAAATGTACTGTTATTATTATTATTATGGCCACGACAGTCGTGGGGATAATGAAAACGGGTGAAAAACCTTATCGCCACGACAGTCGTGGGGATAATGAAAACGGGTGAAAAACCTTATCGCCACGAAAGACGTTTAATACCTGCACTCCATTTTTTTTTTTGGGGGGGGGCTTCCGTTATTATTTCATTTCCGGTAGGCCTATTTTCTTGCCGTTTTTGTCCTTTGCCCAGTTTTTCAAAGGCCGTGGCTAAATAGCCGCCAGTGGCTCTATAGAATGCAGGCTACAGAGCCGCTACTTTCCATTTCCGGTGAAAAACGAAGCTAAAAATAGAAAGAAGTCCCATAATGTCCACAGCCCCTTTCCATTATCGGCACGACAGTCATGGGAATAAGGAAAACGGAAGGAAAAGCTTATGGGCATGACTGTCGTGGGGATAAGCACTTCCTTTTTTTTTATCCATTAAACAATTTAAAAAAATGTATTGGAAGTATTGGTTTTTTGTTTGTTTTTTTGCTCCTTTTGTTGCCTGCTTTTTGCTCCTTTTGCTATTTTTGCTGTTTGCTGTTTTATTGTTGAAAGTCTATGTTGATAAAGGCGCATTCGCCAAAATATCCAGTAGTTTTGTTTTTGTCTCTTGTGAATAAAATAACGTCACTTCACACTTGTTTATTGTACATCATTTATAAGGTTATCATCCTGATAATATTTATCTGGCCTGGTTTGCACTGTCACAGTATGTATCTGCCGCTCGGTGATGCCCTTGTTAGACCTGTTATATATCAATAAAAAAGACAATTTTTTAAAATTTTGCTTGTAAGAGAGATAATTCAGTTACCAAAAAAAGCTAACCAGTGTGCATTTTCTTTCAACAGATGAACTTCTCTTGTAATGTACATGGACCAGTGTGCATTTTCTTTCAACAGATGAACTTCTCTTGTAATGTACATGGACCAGTGTGCATTTTCTTTCAACAGATGAACTTCTCTTGTAATGTACATGGACCAGTGTGCATTTTCTTTCAACAGATGAACTTCTCTTGTAATGTACATGGACCAGTGTGCATTTTCTTTCAACAGATGAACTTCTCTTGTAATGTACATGGACCAGTGTGCATTTTCTTTCAACAGATGAACTTCTCTTGTAATGTACATGGACCAGTGTGCATTTTCTTTCAACAGATGAACTTCTCTTGTAATGTACATGGACCAGTGTGCATTTTCTTTCAACAGATGAACTTCTCTTGTAATGTACATGGACCAGTGTGCATTTTCTTTCAACAGATGAACTTCTCTTGTAATGTACATGGACCAGTGTGCATTTTCTTTCAACAGATGAACTTCTCTTGTAATGTACATGGACCAGTGTGCATTTTCTTTCAACAGATGAACTTCTCTTGTAATGTACATGGATGTTCCTGCTTTCAGGATGTCCTGAAATGCAGGATTTTTTATTTGCCTGGAGCCGGCGTCGCCGGATTATGAGAATTTGAGAAGCAACGAATTTCCTATTTATAAACGTTTTGTCGGTTTCTCGCATGTGTAGAATGTAAAAGAAATGTATACACTTATAGTTATAGTATACAGATAAATATTTACATGCCTTTACTAGGAACTTTATATTTTTAGGATTGTTTTAAGTCAAGTTGTTAGCTGGGCGACCCCTGGATCCATGCCTTGCAGGATTTTTCTTTTTCTTTTTTGAAATTTCCCAGGAGCACCCATGAATAATAATAATAATAATAGTACATTTATATAGCTCTTTACCTCAGATGAGCCCAAAGCGCTTTACAATCAATTATTCATCAACAGACAACAAAAACAGCATTCAAGAATGACTCCAACCAGCAACAACGCATAATTATATACAAAGCAACTCTCTCTCTCTCTCTAACACACACACGCACGCCCGCACGCACACCGCGCGCGCGCACAGCAACATGAATGTAGTTGTAGACGAAAATATGGATTTTAGGTGGGATCAAAATGAAGTTCTTTAGCCTATGTGTTGTGTTTATTTAGGCCATTATAATATTTAATGATCATTAACTTTATTTGTTTTTATTTTCAGAACTCAATGCCAAAGACCCAGAATTGGATCGTGTAGTCAACATCGGTTTTCCTCTGGAACACCAGGAAAAAACAAGGGACGATGAAAACGCTAAGCAGCACCTGTGGCTGAAGTCCAGAGACAAGCTCGAATACGCTGCAAGGCAAAGAGAGTGTAAGTAGTTTAGTTAGTACAGCAACTGTCATTAACCTCTCGCCTGCCAGGCCTGTGTCCTTTACAGGCACAATTATGTCGTTGATAACTTTGTTAATCTTTCATAGTTTCAATGAAGATATTCTTAGCATTTGAGTCTTTTTGGAGCTCTTTTTGTCAGCAATAATATACCAAATACTATGGGGCTACTAACTGTACTAGTAGTTGTCATGATATTGTGTTAGGCTACTTGGCTGGTGTAAAGGTAAAGGTGTCCCATAGCATATCAGCCGTAGCGGCAGTGAACTATTAGAGGTTCACCGTGTCAAGGGCATGGCATCATGGAAGGCGGAGCCCATCCCTCTCCTTCCGCCGCCTTTTGACCTTCCCTGAGCGAATCAGGTACCCGTTATTCACTGCTGGGTGGACAGAGAGGGTTTTCGGGCCAGAAAAATCCGACTCCAAGCTGGATTGAACCTGCGACCTTCCGCACCACAGCCGTGCTCACTTTCAAGTGGACTGTCACTTGTGGGTGTTTGATCTCGCTTTCGTCTCCGGTTCTGCGCGTGCCCGCATATGAACCAAACCTAGTATGTGATGGGAATATTTATTTTCTTTCTTTCTTTTTGTCCTTTGCGATCATAGATCAGCAAAGGAGTCTTATTTTGTTGGGGTTTTTTCCTTCATTTTTTTTCTGTCTGTCCCAAGGATACATATGTATCTCCCGAACCTCTTGACAGAATCACTTCAATTGTTGTGTCACCATGAGAGGAAGGCATCGGCGCATAAATTATTGCCGTTGTGACCTTGACCTTGGCGTATGACCTTGTTTAAGCTATTTTATTGTTTTTACAATAAACTGTGTTTGGCAAAGGATTAAATGCTATGATACAGTTTGACGACATTCAGGGCTCCCAGGGACCCCCATTTGGGGGTCTATGAAACACAAAAATTCTACAGGACCCTCTAAAATAATATGCAGGGGGTCCCAGGGATGCACTAGAAAAAATATTTCTAGCATTCGCTATGCCACTGGGACCCTCGATCCCGCCTCTAGGACCCTCTATACCCTTGTTTTGCGGGAGCCCTGACACTGCTGCGTGTGTTCAGTGCAGCTGGATCTGGGAGAGGTGAAGGATGTGTGGCTCAGGGAAGAGGGCCCCGGTCACATTCGACAGGCGGTGGAGCACTATGGCGTTTTCGGCGACCTGTTTGGCTCCGCCTTTTTCTACAATACCACGCCCATGTCCGTGTGCTACGACTACGACGAGGAGCTTGTCACCCCTGTCTACCATGGCAATCACATTCCTCCGTCTGAGGTGGGGGCCGCTACAGTATGACGTAGGCTAGAACACCAAGGCTACATGTATCCAAGATGTTATGCTATGCATAGTTATGCGGGGATTGTCTTTAGCCATGACTTCTTCTTCTTCTGCGTTCCCAGGCCATATGGCCATAATGGGCAAGGTACATATGTGTCCGGTTTTCACTTTTCACTGGTCTCCCCGCTGAGTACAGCCAATACATTCCGGTTTCGGAGGAGCTCAAGGAAGAAAATTATTTGGAAGATTTTTTTTCTTAAAGGCAAGAGAATGGGCCAGTAAGTCAGAAAGATAGTAGACGATAGAAAGCAAAGGAAAAGGGCAGAGTCAAAGAGAGTGGCAGATTAGAGGAAGTTACAAGCACAGTACTTCCAGAAGGTGATGGAACTATTTTTACGAAAGATCCCCCCGGTATCCCCACGGGGAGTAGCTATGACAAACTCCTTGCATAACATCATCCGTCTCCAAAATCCCCCACAGACTTGAAAACAGCATGCCTTGGCTTAAGGCTGTGTCAGACCAATTGACGTAGGCTAGAACACCAAGGCTACATGTGTCCAAAATGTTGTGCTATGCATGGTTATGCGGGGATTGTCTTTAGCCATGGCAAACTCCTAGCATAACATCATCCGTCTCCAAAATCCCCCAAAGACTTGAAAACAGCATGCCTTGGCTTAAGGCTGTGTCAGACCAATTGACGTAGGCTAGAACACCAAGGCTGCATGTATCCAAAATGTTGTTATGCTATGCATAGTTATGCTGGGATTGTTTCTAGCCATGACAAACTCCTAGCATAACAATCATCATCTGTCTCCAAAATTCCCCGAAGACTTGAAAACAGCATGCCTTGGCTTAAGGCTGTGTCAGACCAACTGACATAGGCTAGAACACCAAGGCTACATCAAAATGTTGTTATGCTATGCATAGTTATGTGGGGGTTGTCTTTAGTCATGACAAGCTCCTAGCATAACATCATCAGTCTAAAAAAATCCCCCGAAGACTGAGTATGGCTGACAACGTGGTGGGGTAATCAAAAACGGTCACACACACATAATGTTCTCATCCGTAGCTGATGCACTTGTACCATAGTGTTCAAGTGCTTCCGCTGTTTGTTGGGATGATCCCTGGAGTCTTTTAGCCAGGGTAAGCCAACAACAACAACATATTACCGAGCAAAAGAAAAAAGAGACAACATTGGTTTGGCAAGGTTGGTTTTTGCGTGTGTGTGTGTGTGTGCAAAATCGATATTTTTGTGTTGAAAAGATCTTGTGAAGTCATTACTTTCATATGGCATTTTATTAGGATCTGTGTGTATAATTGTTGCCCATTTTGTAGCGTAGGATGGCCAGGTAAGTGACTTAGACTCGTGTCACTTATAAAACCTGCCTTCATTTTTCTTTAGTCACAGAAATTATTTGTAAAGATGAGATGCTTGAAAATGTGCAAATAAAAAAAAAAAAAAAAAAAATATATATGTATATATATATGATCTGATCACATCAAAAGGCATTTCCATGACGCTTGTCGTTAATTGGTGCGATCTGCGATGTTTCCAGGCGGCTGTGCCTCCTGTGGTCAGCTACGACAGCGACGAGGCCGACGTGTGGACGCTGGTGATGACCTCCCCTGACGGAAACCTGCAGCACAACGACCAGGAGTGTCTCCACTGGATGGTGTCAGTTGGCCGTCTTTTCTTTGTTGGATCTTTTTTTTTTTTTTCACTCAACTCGCTCCTGCGACAGTCCTGGCTCTCGATTTTTCCCCATTCCCATCCCTCCCACTCCATCCATCCCTCCCTCCCCAACACCCTACCCTCTCTTACTCCCCCTCAGTGGCTCCTTCTCTCTCTCTGTCTCTCTCTCTCTCTCTCTCTCTCTCTCTCTCTCTCTCTCTCTCTCTCTCTCCCCTCCCTCCCTCCCTCTCTTTCTCTCTCTCTCTCTCTCTCTCTCTCTCTCTCTCTCTCTGGTTATTGAATATTGTGCTTCTATGTATTGCATGAATTGATTGTTTAATCGTTTTGCTAGTAATGGATAATTATTTATTTATTTACTTTATTTATTTATTATTGTATGTGTGCTTTCTTGCCGCCTGGTTGTGTTTGGATTTTCGATGATGTATGATTTTGTTACAATTGTTATTTTGATTCATTGTGTTCCCCTACCCCACCCCTCCATATGATACGGGCAGAAAGGCCTATTCATTAAAAAAATTGACTTTGACCTCTCTCTCTCTCTCTCTCTCTCTCTCTCTCTCTCTCTCTCTCTCTCTCTCTCTCTCTCTCTCTCTCTCTCTCTCTCTCTCTCTCTCTCTCCCTCTCTCCCCCTCTTCCTTGTTCTGTCTTCCACTTCTCTGTCTCTATGTTCTGCCTTTTCTCAAAACAACAAAGATGTTAGTGTTTTGTCATTGCTGTTTTTGTTGTTGTTGGATCTGAAGGGACTAATCATTATCAAAATGCGAGAACATTTGCATCTGAAAAAAGGTGCATCCCTGATTCACCAAACAAGCCATTATCATTAACCCTTTCGCCGCCAGCCATTTTTCAGCAAAAAATGTCCATTAAATTTCCTGGGTAGAGAACAAAATCCATCTGCAGTATTGGTGATTCTTCTGTGACATATATAAAATAAGGTCTACCCATACTTCCCAAAACTAAGACAATAGTGTCTTTGGATAATAGACCCCAATTTGAGGCCTTTTAGTGACATAGGTGTTAAATCACTGTGGTGCTAAAATGCGACTTTGGCGGTGAAAGGGTTAACGACCCAAAACTGTTTGTCTCTTGGGTGCGAGAAAAAAAAAAAGTTTAATCATTTTTACCACATATTATGTTGCATTTTATTTTGTCTCTGAAAGTTACAGCAAGGGTATATTTTAGAAGCAAGCCTGCAGAAAGGCACATATATCATTGATCGCTCAGACAGAGTCCTGTCAATTATGAGTGCAGATGTGTCATGCTGCCGTTATGCGCCTAACTTTAAAATAGGCCCAGCAAGTCCGACTTCGGCTGGAGGAAATGTTTTTGAAAGTGTTTCGTGAAAAAATGGCAGGAGAATGGACTGGTAAGGCAGAAAGATAGTAGATGACAGTAAGCAAAGGGAAAAGGCAGAGTCAAAGATTGTGACAGATTAGAGGAAGTTACAAGCACAGAACTTCCAGAAGGTGGGGGAACTATTTATGCAAAAGACACCCCCACCCCCCCCCCCCCCCCGGTATCCCCACAGGGGGACATTAAGATAGTATGAGACTTATCATCATGACATCTTGGAAGTCCTGATGCAATTTTGCTTAACGTCCTCTGGTCTGGAACAGACGCATATATGGGACATTAGTAGATATAAAGATGGTGGGAACGATCTTGGAGGCAATGCCCGGAGGCAGTGCAACACCAGGAAAGTCCCGAATTTGTAGCAATACAGATGTGTATTTTTAATAAAAGAAGTCCAAAAATAGTAGGATTTAATAGGACTTTAGAAGGACTTCTAAGACATCGTGATGATAAGTCTCGTACTATCTCAATGTGAACACAGGCCCTGATCTTTCAAAGCGCTACCTGTTTGATTTGATTTTTTTGTCCCTCGTTTTTCAGAGCCAATATTCCGGGATCTGACGTTGAGCGTGGGGAGACTTTATGCGACTACCTCCAACCCCTTCCAGTGAGAGGAGTGGGGCATCTGCGCTACGTCTTCGTGCTCTACAGGCACAACAAACGCCTGGACTTGACCCGCTTTAAACGTCCCACTAACTGGTAAAATTTTAAGTTTGGTGGTGCCTTAGTTACTGAAGTCTCTTCAGTATTGAGTTTTATATTTATGTTTACGTGTATGTTTGTGTGATGATTATGTCCCACTTTAAAAAATGTGGGTTTTTTTTGGGGGGGTTGCTGTCCCATCTTCTGGGCCATACAGTGGCGTTGCTCCCACGCCGCTTGTTCCGAATCCCAATTCGCAGCCACACCCCGGTTTGTTCAAGTCGCAGAATCCGAGACCAGCAGTCCAAGGGGAGCGAATCTATGTTAGGCCGTCGTGAGGCAACCAACCGAGGAGACACTGCACTTCTGCTCACTTTGGTGGAGTTCAGTGGAGCCTGTTCAGGACACCACCTACTAAGCCCCCTACTGACGACACTATTCTCTTAGTCGCGGAGCCAGCGTGAGTGAGGTCCTCCTCCGAGGGCGCCACCACGACCGTCCACCGACAGCTCCCCAGAACACACTGATCCCCATGACTTTGACCCGAACGCACCAAGGCATAGACTGGATTGGAAACCGAAACTGAGGTCACCATGAGAGCAGGGCATGCAAAGCCACAGAATTTGAGACATTTTTAAAATTTTATGATTGATGGAAAATGAGGCCAATGATAACGATGATAATGATGCTATGGAGTTCCGTATCGGTCTGAGACTGCAGGGCAGGGCTGTATTCTACGCTTCCTTTCATAATGATATCCCAGCGTTAACCAGGCCCGAGAACTACAGACACCTGCAGTGTTGGTCTTGCAATTAGAGCAACACTCTCAGAATTGCATTCGTTCAGTGGATGAAACTCGACTGTGTGGTTTCAGTCTTCCCATTGAGCCCATAGCCACTCACTCTGGGTAGGAGTCGGTCCAGGACCGAAAAAACCCTCGCCTCTGATGGGATTCGAATCCAAGACCTCCCAGCCAGTAGTAGTCCGCGACGCTAACCACTACACCACGGCGGCTGGGTTTTTTTTGGTTTTTTCTTTTGCTGGTTTTCTTACGCTTTGTAAAGTGAATCTACATATTTTTTTTTCATTTTACCAATTCAGATGATTTTTGTACTTTTGACAGAAAAGAAAAGAAAATCAATTTAAAATACACACAGACACACACACACACACACACACACACACACACACACACAGGGCTGTTGTCCACATTTTCATCTATCTACTTCCACTGCATTTTTTTTTCATTCATTTGTCTTTCTCTATGAAATTGTTTGATCCTGGCTTGCTTTTTCACATTTGCAGGCAGAATAGATGCAAGTCACCTTGTTTCATTTTGAGGATCAAGTTTCGTTGGTTTTGTTTCGTTTTTCTAAATTTACCTGGTCGACTTAAAATTGGCTAAATTTACCTGGTCGACTTAAAATTGGCTAAATTTACCTGGTCGACTTAAAATTGGCAGGGGTACTTGGCAGTGAATGTCTTTGCATTTGGTGGGAGTGTAGAGTGATGTACTGGGCGAATGCATTGGCCCATGGTGCTCGAAGAGTTAAGAAAAAGAAGAGAAAAATTAAAAGGAAAACGGGTCTGCTTAACCCTTTCGCCGCCAGCCATTTTTCAGCCAAACAATACCATTAAACTGAACTGGGTAGAGAAAAAAGAGTTATCTGCAATATTGCGAATTCCTCTGTGACATACAGGGAAACCCATTTAGTACGAGTACGGTTTAAACGAGAGCCCGTGTTTAACGAGTGGTTTCAAAATTCCCGACCACAAGCCTTCTTTTTCCTTGTTAAATAATTCTGCATACAACGAGCTCGTTACAACGAGCAACTTGCATATAACGTACAATTTATTGACTCCCAAAGTCAAGCTTTTATGCAAAAACTACGCGGTTAGAACGAGAACGCACTTACAACCACACCGCCATCCCAAAGTCAAGCTTTCTTGCACAACTACCTGGCTAGAACGAGAACACACTGACAACAACATCGCCATCTTGACTGACCCCTCGATATGTAAGCGGCATTCTGATTGGCCGATATAACAACTTGGGTGTCTGCAGCGCAAGCAGACGACACTGGACTCACTCTTTGCGCACTGATCTTGTGACTTCCGGGAAATTTTAACTTTCTCTTAAAGCGCGTGTGTGGATTTTATGTTTTTGATGTTATCGTGTGTTAATAAACTGTTTTAAAGTGTATGTAATCGGCATTAAAAACCCTATGGATACAGGATACTGGGCTTACAACCATGCTTTGTTGGGTAAGTGTGTTGTTTCCGTTTTTCTGTCTTTTTCACACTTTACCAACACGCACATCACAGTAGATGCGAGGACCGATTGATAGGTTCGTCAGGGTTGCCAAAATCGATAAAATGGTTTGAACGAGCAATGCTTACAACGAGTAAATTGGCCCTCTCCCCTGGAATTCGTACTAAACGGGTTTCACTGTAATATAGCATTAGGCCTAATCCTTACCTTACCTCCAAAAATTAAAAAAATAGGGCTTTCGGATATCTTTTAGCGACGTAGGTGTTAAGCCATTGTGGTGGATAAATGCGACGTTGGCGGTGAAAGGGTTAAAGAAATAAAAAGAAAAGAATCGGAGGGGTTTTATGAAAATGTTTTGTTGTTTCAGGTCTATCAAATGTGTCTTTTTTTCTCCAGCTCTTTAGCAGAACGAACATTCAGCACTCTGGAGTTCTATCGTCAGCACCAGGAGGACATCACACCCGCCTGCGTCTGCTTCTTCCAGAGTCAGTGGGACCAATCGGTGCGCAGCGTCTTCCATGACGTGTTGAGTGAGTCATCGCTCAATCTTCTTCTTCTTCTTCTTCTTCGATCGCTCAGGCAGTTTCCTGTCAATAATGAGCGCAGATGCGTCATGCTGCCGTTATGCTGCCTAGCTAAGAAATAGGCCCAGCAAGTCCGACTTTGGATGGAGGAAATCGTTTTTGAAAATGTTTCGTCAAAAAAAGGCAGGAGAATGGACCGGTAAGGCAGAAAGATAGTAGATGACAGTATGCAAAAGGAAAAGGCAGAGTCAAAGAGAGTGACAGACTAGAAGAAGTTACAAGCACAGAACTTCCAGTGGGGGAACTATTTATATAAAAGACCCCCCCGGTATCCCCACGGGGGGGTCGCTCAATGAAAATTTGATTTGTGCCGTGGACATTTTTTATCTGACATTTTCATCACAAGCTGTGTCAGTCATTTCAGAATAATTCGAACATATGACCTCTCTATCTATAATTTCATTGTAATGTTTTCATTGAAATACCGTCATTTTCGGGTTATAAGGTGATTATTTTTTCTCCAATTTCGATCTATGCGCCGAATAAATGAGGGCGCCCTATTAGTGAACAAAATCGTGAGAAGAGAGGCAACGATTGCCATGTTCAGTACAGTCTACTGTGAGTCAGACATCGAAAGTGGTCACGAGTCGCCGATACGACGAATACTCACGTATGCTTAAAAATCCCTATTGTCATCCGATACCTTCCAACAGATGCTCTAACCCTTCATTGGGTGTAAAAAGAATCGTTGTAGAGCTTAAAATGCCATAATTCTATCAGTTTTCGTGAAGAAAAGTTCAAACACAACAACCGGAAGTCACACAAAAAACAAATTATTTGAGAAGGGAGACAACTCTCGTTTATGACAGCAGTAATGGCGGTCGGTAAGCGTTTACAGGACGTGTACGGGCTTCAAACTTCGACTTTCTTTTGCAAGGTGCCTATCGCCTTATAAACGAAGGCGCCTTTTACTTTAATTTTGTCAGATTTTTCTTGAAAATTGCCCTATTCGCCTTATACACAGCAGCACGTAATGATCCGAAAACTACGGTACATCGTAGCTTTACATTGGTTATCCAGTTTGCATTTTGCTGTATTTGCTACATTTGATGGAAAATGGGTAGGGATATAATAACGCATAATTCAGGGGACAAAGATTTTTGTGTGTGTGTGTATTAATCATTATTTGTGTTAAGCATTAAGTAATAATACAGAGGGGTTCCGTCCCTTCAAACAGATTTGTGTGCGTTTACCAATATTTCATGTTATATGGTTTTGTGTTAATTAACAGTGGCGTGTACTCCAACGCATTCTTTTGTAAGTCAATGTCAGGTGATGCATATGTGATCCAGCACCACGAAAGGGACATTAAGTCGCTGGGCTTGTTTCTCACAACAGGCTTGCAAAGTCAAAAATATAATTTTTTTGAGTTATGGATATTTTCGTGATCTCTCACATCCCATCTTTCATATTTATAAAGGACAATCTTTGTTATGGTCTCTAAATACTCCAAAAAGTGCTTTAAAATGAGTAGATCCATGCATTTTCTTCAGCTAGGCTAAACTTCAGACTGTGATTTCTCAAAATGGCCGACAGTCACCTTGCCAACTTTAAATGCTTATAACTCTAAAACAGAAAATGTTACAAGAATGGTTCTTATGTCGTGTGAAAGAGAATTTGTTTGTAACGGTACCATTTTCTCAGAATGGTCGCTTTGACACTTAATGTCCCTTTCGTGGTGCTAGATCACATATGTTTAGAACAAAAGCATGTTGATAGTCCCTATCTGTCACGTTAGTCATAGTCTCAGACTAGTGCTACCCCAGAGTTAAGTCATATCCGTTGTTAACTCAGGTACTATATCTGTATTGGTATTTTCTGTTTAACATTGAATTGTATTTATATTATCCATCATCCACCTCCTTGGTGGTAATCATGCACTTGTAGTGGAATGGTAAGGATGATAGAATAGATTGAGGAATTTCTATTAATTCTACTATCTATTTTATCTATATACTTACCATTCCACTGCATATAAGTGCTCCACCCTCCTCTCGCCTAATGGATTTCTTTACGTCTTCCATTCTTGAGTTTGCTTATAAGAAAAGTGAACTCACTGCTTAAACAGGAAGTAAGCATGTTTGGGAGTTGGGGTGATAAGACACACAGTAAATTTCTGTCTTCCAAGCAGAACTTAGACAAATATGCACTTGTAGTGGAATGGTAAGTATATAGATAAAATAGACAGTAGAATTGATAGAAATTCATCAATTTTACGTGCAGAAATGCCTGAACCATCGTACGAGTTCATCCGGGTACCGAATTACCATCCGGCACAGCGACGGTACCCTCACAGGCAACCCTTCAACTTGTACGTATAATCCTGTTTGTAGGATAAGTCATAAGTTTCTTTATTGTCCATTGGCATTGTACAACGCCAGGTATGGGAATTGTCCGCGGATTTTCGCGGAAAAAAAAGTGAAATTGTTACTAAATACTTCGTTTTTGTTACTAAATACTTCAATTGGGGGGGTTTTCAGAGTTTTTTGTCTCTGACAATTCCCATGCCTGAACGCACATGGAAACTTGTCTTCCACCATGTAAAATAAGATGAGATCTATCAAAATAAAAATATGAAGCATAAATTTACATTAAAGCAAATATGTAACTCTCACACCACACCCAATCATTCGCTCTCAACGCTATCTTGCTCACTCATCATGCAACCCACCACCACTTCTGCCTTCATTTTTAACCCTTAACGAAGGGAAAAATGAGCAACTCTGAAGCTTAGAAATGATCTCAAATCAATGATTGACCGGTTGGTTGAAGGTGTTAACGTGATTTCCAGTGATGTCCCGAGGCCCCGGTCATAGGTCATTGACCTATTGAAATTGAAAATGTTGTATTGTGTTCTCCCCTGTCAGGACAAATGTCTGATTAATTTTTTTTAACATTGGCAATCTTTGTCTTTATTGATTTCTGCAAGAGCCAGGACAATGTCCTGTTGATTTATCTCGTCTCAGGACAGTTTGTCCTATCACTTTTCAACTCTCGGTACATCGCTGTGATCTATCGATATTAACTAGGCTCCAGGAAATTAACCCCTTCCCTGCCAGCCCAGTGTCTACTTCAGGCAATATGATGTCATTGATGATGTCATAACATTTAAGGTCACACCTCTGGGATGCTGGTTTCTGGCTTTAGAACATAATCTCCAGTTCTACCAAATTGAGTTTAACGTCTATTTTCTATTTTATAAATTAGAAGAAGAAAAAAAAAATTCAAAAACTTTCTCTTGCAATGAAGGGGTTAAATTATTAAATTGGGCAGTCTCTATCTGTTGTTTGCGTCATATTTCTTCAGTGAATGATGTTAGGGGCTCACCAAGGCTGCATCAAAATGTTATGCTCTGCATGGTTTTATGCGGGGATTGTCTTCAGCCATGACAAGCTCCCAGCATAACATCACCAGTCGCCAAAATCCTCCAAAGTCGGAGTGTGGCTGCCCACGTGGTGGGCGGGGGGTAATCAAAAACGGTCACACACGTAATAATGTTCCCACCCCTAGCTGGTGCATTTGTACCATAGTGTTCAAGTGCTTCGGGGCGGTTGGGATGATCCCCGGAGTCTTTTACCCAGGGTACGACAACAACAGTCAGGCATGTCAACCTTCAGAGAATTCTCTGAATTCAGAGAAAAGTGGATGTGGAAAAGTCAAATGACAGAGGGGGTCTTAAGCTTCAGGAGATGCTCTTTTCCCTAATCTTAACAGTTTTATAGATTCATCTTAAAGAGAAATGCCCCCTGATCAACATCAAGGGCTTTCTACCCCTTGACCACACCTAGAGACATCTTATGAACCCCAAAGCATATTTTCAGAGAAAAATGCTTTTTCCCCATTACCATGCCTGACAATACAGTATTTCATCATTGCAATTTTTGTTAACCTCCCTTCAGGTATCTGGACCGTTACCGCGACGTCAAAGACATTCAGGAGGAGGTGCTGAAGGAGCGGCTGAAGAGGGTGGACCCCCTCGCCCCTCCCTCCCCCGCGCCCCGGTTCCCCAACCTGACGCCCTTGCCGCCCTCCGTGCCCTCCTGGCTGAAGCTGAAGACCCGGCACATGAGGCTGGGCAAGCACCAGTGGAGAGACATGAACCCTTAAGCCTTGTCTTGTGGTGTGTTGAGAGTGACCTGTGCAGGGGTGTACATACAGCAAGGAAACGAAAGAACGACCTTCGTACCTCTTGTGAACATTGTTCTTGTCCATCGACGTAGCGAAGTGTTTCCTTGCTGTTGAATATCGTCGGTGACATTCACAAACCTCATATCTCAATGTTGGTAGTTTTGAGAAAAACGAATTTAACTGTTTTAAAAAGTAACTGCGCTGGCCACAATTGATTAACTATGATGAATATGTTGTTTGAGATATTGCGAGTTAAGTCCTGCATTCTGTTAAAATTACTGAAAACGGTTTGTTTAGACTTGAAAAGAGCGAAGATACGAGGTTTTGTCCTTAACTAGATCTGAATTTGGGACTTACGAGTTTTTCGTCTATGTTCACAATCTCGTTTACCCCAGATAGAAAGTCGTTAGAGATACGAGCTTTTGGTGGAAGGTGGCGGGAAAAATGAAAAGAACTGACTATGTATCTAACTCAAACCCCCCCAAAATCGAGATACGAGGTTTGTGAATGTCACCGACGATATAATACTACTGAATAGCCAGCTGCAGGAATGTCAGGATAGCAGGCTTTCCAGTTAGCTTCACAGCTCTCTTACCCACACAACACTCGACTCTACCACTCGCTCACACTCTCAGACCATTCACTCACAGGTGGCTCACCCTCACCCTGTCTTGCCGCTAGTAGACTGCATTCGGTGGTTGGTCACATTCAATAGAGGCCTCGGGGGCAGTGGGTGGATGCCTCGTGCCTCCATACAGGGAGCTGGACAACCCCGCCCCCTTCATGAGTCTCCCCGTGGGGATACCGGGGGGTTCTTTCATAAACATAGTTCCCCCCCACCTTCTGGAAGTTCTGTGCTTGTAACTTCCTCTAATCTGCCACTCTCTTTGCCTTTTCCCCTTTGCTTTCTAGCATCTACTATCTTTCTGACTTATTGGCCCATTCTCCTGCCTTTTTTTCCAAAAAAATCTTCCAGATAATTTTTACACTTTCAGCTCCTCCGAACCATAGCTGTTGACGGGACTATAATAAACTAACTCCTCCGAAATCGGAATGTGTCGGCTGTATGCAGCAGGGAGACCAGTGAAAACTGAAAAACGGACACATACGTACCTTACCCATTATGGCCATATGGCCTGAGAACGCAGAAGAAGAAGTAGAGGCCTCGGGATAGAACCGCACGGTAGGCCCAATCACTGCCGGTGGTCACAATAGGTAAGGGGGTCTTGGCCGGTTTGGTTGTCACTGTTGGTGGTAGACTGGAGGAAGCCAGTAGGGAACTTGGGACAGCTTGGGTCAGGCTGCCCACCCACCGCACTCGCCCAGAAGGCCTCCACTCACTTGCAGCGAGCTCTTAATTGCTGCGATTCCGGTTGTAGACGACTTGCAATACAACGCAGGGGAAGTCACTCCCGCAACATTCACTACAGTAGCAAGAGGAGGCAATACGAATTGTTCGGAAATAATTAAGGGGAGCAATTTCATGGTGTGTGGGAGTGATCTTGCCTAATTCAATCGGTCAAACAGGGGAAGTCACTCTACCGTCAGCTCTCGTAGCCTATCGACTCGTGTTTGAGCAGACATACAGCACTTAGAACACCGTGCGTCATACATTTATGTTTGTACGTCACATTTTGCAAGTTTTATCAGTTTGTGGCCACTGGCCACCCCTAATTTTTCTAAAAAAATGTTTGCTAGTCGCTGGCTCGCATCCTGCGGTTTCAAGCTTCAACGCCATTGTTGCTATGGTATTTGACCGAGTAATGGAGGTAAACAACTCTAATTTTCACAAAGTGCTCTCCCCTAGTTTGTTCCGAAAATCGTCTATTCGGATACAGTAACTAAATAAGCTACATTTTCTTGTCATGTTCCTGGAAGATCATGATTTGTTCTGGATTCTAAAAAAAAAATTTGGTCCTTAAAAATTGAAAATTAGGGTAAGCGTCTCTGCCTAAGCCATAACTGGTAGTGTATTGGAAATGGGGCAGGGTGCAGATGGAGGGCAGGAGTTGGTGCTGTGTGTGTGTGTGAATTAGATTGCCCCAAGGTGTGTGGGAAATGGAAGTTGGGGTGTCTCGTATACAGTGAGTTCTAAAGAAAATCTGTGCATGAATCAGGCTGTTGTGTATATAAAATGCTGAATTTGTTTCTCAATAAATGTGCTTTTTTAAAGGTGAAAATAAATTTGTTGTATGATGCTCGCACAAGATTTTTGTCTATGAGTCACGTTTTGCAGCATGACTAATGCTATCATTTTTCATTGTGTGTTGGTTGCGAGCAACGTTGTCTTAGTATTTGTTTACGCTCCACGCTTTGTTTTCGTTCTTAAACCCCTGACAACGATCCCATTAATTCCTTATACAATTAGCGTGGCAGTGCCATAGCCGATGAGGTTTATCCGAGGCATGGTTACTGCTGCACATATCTGTATTAAAAAAAAAATCGGGACTTTACTGGATAAGCACTGCCTCCGGGTTTCTTGTTAAAAAAACATTTTTTTTAAACAGATCACAATGAGGCTTTTTGCTGAAAATTCTCTGCCCCTGTCTCTTGACCTGATATGCGAACGCCCCCTACTTTAGATGATCGCCCTTGCCTGTCAGGAACTAGTAGTATATAGCCACAGAAAAGTATCTGCTCCTGACTCGTCACCAGGGGGCATCGGCAGTTCAGGCCTAATATTGTCGGCAAGGAGTAGTATAAAGCCTCATTAACTGTGTGTGTCAAAGGACGCAGGGAACTTGATGCAAGAAGTGTGCCAGTCTTCGTGTGCTAACTGCACAAATCATTAATTATTGTCATTCATCATCAAACTTCTAAACTGTGCAAAGTCTGACACACACAAAATAATTCCCGAAATATTTGCTAGCAGCCGGGAAGAAACAGTTAATGTAGACTACATACGGGACACATACTACACGCATTCCTTTTTGTTGAAAAGAGAAGACCCGCCTTACTGTGTAGCATGCGATTCTCCAATTTCCATCCGTCATGTCCTTTTAGGCTTCAGCATTAGAAGGAAACACTACACAGCGGAGTCAATGGAAGTTTTGTTTCGAGATGTTCCTCCTGACACGATTTTTGACTACTTAAAGTGTTAATGAAAGACTAGATTGTCTTTTTTTTTCCATGGCTATATGTATGTCTAATAATCTCCCCTGCCTTGTCTGCTACCATAAATGAATTACAATAGGATTTTAAACCCTTACAATTTACAGGAAACATATATATTAATTGTTGCATTTCTTATACATATTTCAGTATTTTACACACTATTAGAAATGAAGTAGGGCTTATTCATAAGCTCATGAGAAGCAGTAAAGTATTCCATTCTATGTTGTCTGTGTGTGGTTATGTGTGTATGTGTACATGCGCGCATGTGTGTGTGTGGTGTATGTGTGGTTGCACACGTTTGTGTTGTGTGTGTGTGTGTATGATGCGTTTATGTAGGCCCCTATATGAGTGTATGTATGCATGGTGTGTGTGCATGCGTGTGCTGTTTGTGTGTGTGTGTATGTTGTCATGAATATATATTTTTCTTTCAAGCTTGCGAATTGTGTGACAAAGCATACTTGTATTAGGCCTATAAGTAGTAGTAGTAGTAGTAGTAGTAGTAGTCACAGCAGTTGTTGTTGCTGATCGTTATGTGCATTTTGTTGTGCATTGTTTTGTCTGCTCATGTTATTGGATTTTTGTTTCTTCTTCATGTTTTTATTCCATTTTAATTCTGTGTAAAGTGCCTTGTAGCCTACATAGTAGGATGGGCGCTATATCAATTTTCCTCATTATTATTATTATTATTACTAGCAATCGCCCCGTGGCAGTTAATTCCCGTGGCAGTTTTAACCCCATGGCAGTATTGAACAATACTGGAGGCAATGCCCGGAGGCAGTGCTAAACCAGTAAAGTCCCGATTTTTTAATAATACAGATACGTGTAGTGTCATCCCCTTGTAATCTCCACTGCCCCCCCACCCCCACCATCCCTCCGCCCACCCACCCCCTACCCCACCCATAACCAGCTGGCTGACCTACTCGTCACCCCAGCACGTGTGAACCATGGTCTCATGCCCACAGCCCCCCCCCCCCCCCCCCCCCCCCCCCCTTTAATAACAGCACGTTTGGACATATATCGTTTCGCCTAGTGAGCGAAACTGTAAATTGGTGCATATCGCGCGCATTTATGAACGGATGCTGTCCTGCCATGCTTTGCCTGTGTCATAGCAAGCCTGACAGCAAATTTGAGGCGATTCGGTTAAGAAACGGCGGGGTTATTCGTGAAACGGTGAAGCGGCGTCTAGCGCGCGCGTTTCTGAACCTTTTCGCTTTCGGTTTGGCACACGGATAGTCCCCGGCCCCGGTCATCGGCCCAGAAACGCCGGAGATACGGGCGCCGAGAGGCCGGCGGATGCGCGTTTCGCGCATTTGCGAAACCGCGCAAATGACTCGGTTGCCGTTGCCATCGCCCCGTTAGGGCTCACAGCTAAATTTGAAGCGATTCGGTCGAAAAACGGCGGAGTTATAAGGCTCGTTTCGTGTTTCACACACACACACACACACACACACATGCGGACGGACAGTTGGCTTTTTACTATATTATGCTAATGCTCAACAGAGAAATCAGCACACTTTGTTTTTTATTCGGAAATATATTCCTCTGCCAAAGAGTTTCAGTTTTTGTCTTTCTCTGTTTTTCTCTTTATTTTTCAACATCATAAAAAAACAACCTCTAACAGACAAGTACCAAAAGAAAACAAACGCCCACTATGAGGCAAATGTTCAAATGTATTCCACATTTTCCGTCAGGCCATTCCTTAATGCTGTGACATAAAACTGATGATGATCTCATCAAAATGGTTACGTTGTGATGTAATTCATTTTTAACTAATTTGGCAGTGGGTGAAGATTTCGCTTAAAGATTTTTCTTTTTCACATTAAAATTAACCATCTTCGTCCTAAAAAAAAAAAGTCCCATATGTGCCTCTAAGCAGGTCGGAGGACGTAAAACAAATGTTATCTACATTGAAATTAATCGGGATTATCAGTCAATTCAATACTAACTGCTAACATGAATTTTAAAAAATAGTAAATTTGATGGAGAGATAGTGTACTGTGTAAGGAATTTTCATTGGAATTCTTGCATTTCCTGGGATTTGTATACAAATAAAGAATATTTTTTATTCATGTTATAAAAAAACACTTTCTTTTTAGTTACACGATGCATGTTGAAATTTCATTTGAAAGATCATTTTCTGCAAAGGTTACTGTAGTATTAGTATGGTTATTAGTGTGTGTGTGTTTTCATGTGTGTGTTATCTATTCCCTTCTAAAAACAAAATGTTTAAAAAATAGTAGGTCAAATAACTAGTAATCACTTGCGCACATTAAAAGTGAAAGAACTACACCTGTATGCTAGTCTGTCGTTTCCGACAATGACTGCCAGATAGCAGAGGGGGCAGATGCTATTCCAGCAGGCTGGGCGAGAATTTGTTTATAGTGGAGTTGCCTTGCCCAGGGTACATCCCCACTCTCGGCCAAAGGGATTTTAGGACACAGTTGGCATTGAGAAAGGTCCCCAAAGGCCAGCCTATCCCTTAGGCTGCAGCACTAGAGCTGGTGCAAGGGCCCCCTCCTTCGAGAGTCATAGTCTTCCACAAGAGACTAATCTGTACCATGATTTTCCATCACTGTAGAAAATCATCTGTTGTACAGCTCTCATGTTACTGTTGGCCCCTACTACAGGCTAATGTCAACCAATGATAAAAGGGATTTGAGTAAAGGGCACAAAGCACCTGCCAAGCTCATAACACCAGTTAAGAGATAACGCGCTACCCCTCTAGATTGGTTGTTACATGCTATCAATGACAATAGTATCAGTAAGTTGTAGGTGGTTTGTTTATTAAATTATTAGTTCTCGAGTTTCAGCGAAGCGGGAACTATTGCCTCTGTTGCATCAGTGTCAAGTAAAGAGGCAAAATCTATTTTTGTCGCGCATTTGTGAGAGAGAGACGGAAAGAGAGAGAGTGGGTTTTGCGTTGCTTAGAAATGGTCTCTAAATGGAACGAAACTGCGTTTCAAGGGCTAAGGATGCTAACTCCTTCTAAACAGCCCATCCGCTCGCTGTTGTGTGACCTATACCTCTGAGCTACCTAGGCCCCCAAAGCCGGGGGAAATAAGCAGCTTAGGACGCACATTTCACCGCCAGGTGGCAATCAAACCCGTAGGGGCTTAGCGCGTGATATTCTTAGGGACTCTCTCTCTCTCTCTCTCTCTCTCACTACCCCCAACTAAGAATATCACGTGTCCCTCCCTCTCCCTCTCTCACTACCCCCAACTAAGAATATCACGCGCTAAGCCCCTACTGGTTTGATTGCCCCCCCCCCCCCCTGGCGGTGAAATGTGCGTCCTAAGTTGACCATTGTGTTCAGAAACAAACGCGGTTTTATTCGCAGTGTCATTCGCTCCCTGTTGTGTGACCTATACCTCTGAGCTACCTAGTTCCCCCCAAAGCCGGGGGAAAAGCGAATGAAAAATGGTGTTTTACGTCCTCTCGGTCTGGAACAGACACATAATTTATGGGACATTTGTAGATACAAAGATGTATGGAGGCAGTGCAACACCAGTAAAGTCCCGAATTTTTAACAATACAGATAGGTGTAGCAGTAACCACGTCTCGGTTAAACCTCATCGGCTATATGGTACCGCCACCCAAGTATAAATTTGATAAAATAACCGGGGGGAAAGCTTGTTCAGAAACAAACGCCGTGTTAACTGTTGGATTAAACGAGACGTGAAGCAGAACAGGAATGTTTTGAAAGCAAACTTCTTTTTTTAAAATACAAACGCCGTGTTAACTGTTGTTAAACGAGACGTGAAGCAGAACAGGAATGTTTTGAAAGCAAACTTCTTTTTTTTGGGGGGTGTACTGTCTTGTCTTTCTCCCTTTTATTTTTCCATTCCTGATCTTTTCCGCTGATCTGCCCTCCCCACACACTACTATTGTTGTCAGGGAGTGTGAGGGAACCCATTATACACATGGCTACTCGCAGACCGTCCACATGAACATGATTCGCTGTGTGTAAGCTAAATAGGCCTACACCCGTGGGGTTTAAAGAAAGGAATAATCCTCTTTTTGTTTTTTGCATACGTTTTGGCAGTGTGACTGTTTTTATTCTGTCAAACTGATATATAACTGGGCATCCATTTCTGGATTATGGTTTACAACATTAGCTGGTTTAATTACTTCCCTTGATTTTGACCGACTATCAGGCTGTTTTAGACCATTTTTAGCTATCCTCCACCTCATGTTCTCGCTTTCCAATGTCGACGTATCGCTCTTTCCGTTTCCTGAAAATAACCATAACCTAATCCTAACCTGATCCCTTTCCCGAGCAAGGCAGAATGTGGCTACTTAATGAGCTGATTGCGTTCGTGTTGACGGTCTGCGAGTAGCCAGACAAATTAAAGGAAAAGGTGGTTTTAGTGAGATGCATGGCATAGCTTGTGGCGGTACCATAGCCGATGAGGTTTAGCCGAGGCGTGGTTACTGCTTCACTTATCTGTATTGTTAAAAATTCGGGACTTTACTGGTGTTGCACTGCCTCCGGGCATTGCCTTCAGTATTGTTAAATTTACCTGTGTAGAGAACAAAATCCATCTGCAGTATTGGGGATTCTTCTGTGGCATATGCAAAATACGGTCTATCCTTACTTCCCAAAACTAAAACAATAGGGTTTTTGGATAATAGACCCCAATTTGATGCCTTTTAGTGACATAGGTGTCACTTTGGTGGTGAAAGGGTTAACCTGCGGTATTCTCAAGCAGGGTGGTGGTTCTCTCACTTTGCTATACTCCTCGGCAAAAGTTTAGGGTCACCGCTTCACAAATTGTGTTTTACTCTAGAAAGACGGGGGGGGGGGGGGGGGGGGGGGGGGGGGTATACTATTACAGGGGAACCTCCATTATAAGACCTTCAAAAATCATCCAAAATAAGGTCTTATCAGGGAGGGGTCTTGTAAGGGAGGTAATTTTAATACTTACAAAGAAGGGCAATGTCTCATAGAAGTAGGTCTTATATGGGAGGGAGTCTTGCAATGGGAGGTCTTATAATGGAGGTTCCACTGTACTAAGCGATTTCTTTGCGTTTGTGTGTGTTGATTTCAGCAGCCAAGGGGATTGGTTGGTCTTTGGGGACCTTCCCCGACGCCAACTGTCCACAAAGACAAATCCCTTTGGCCGCGGAGAGAGTGGGGATGTACTCTGGGCAAGGTTATCTCCATTATAAAAACAATTTCTAGCCCAGTCATCCAGAAGAGCACCTGGCTCCCTCTGCAATCTGGCAGAAACTACAGACTGGCATTAGGTATTACATACTTTATAGTCACAGAGGCTTCTCTGGAGAGCGTGTCGAAGCCAGAGGCGCGCCACCCTTTTTTTTTTAGCATCCGATTTTTGTGTGACGGATGAGGAAGGAAAGGGGGGGGGGGGGGTAAATTTTGACCAAATGACAATTTTGTTCGTTGCCACTGGGTTTAGCGTGTGCTAAATGAATGGGCACACGGGACCTCGGTTTACCGGAAAGATTCCACATTCAGACCGTAAGGCGAGAGGAAAAATCCCCTGTACCCAGGTTCGAACTCGGGTTTATTTGACACAAGGCGAACGCGCTACCTCTCTGCCACTCTACATAGTAGTGCTCGGTTAATTGTATTTTTCCGTTTTTTTCCTTTCTTACCATATACATAAAGCTGTATTTTAGGAACATTTTTAGCTAATGACCTTTTTGGAATACTAACCCTAACCCTAACCCTAGCCCTAAACCTAACCCTACCCCCCACTATGTACTGCAGTACACCGCGATTTGTCACAGTTGTGGTTCGTTGCGTTTTCCCGTCTTATAGGGTGGGGGGTAGGGTTAGGGATAGGGTTAGTATTCCAAAAAGGTTATTAGCTAAAAATGTTCCTAAAATACAGCTTTATGTATGGTAAGAAAGACAAAAACGGAAAAATACAATTAACCGAGAAATGTAGGGGGGTGGCACATCTTGACCTTTACCGTAGTGCTTATTCTATAGTAATAGTAGCAGTACTACAGCGTACAGTTGTAGAAGTAGGCCAACATATTTCTCTTCCTTCTGCCCTCACACCTTACTATACGTACTCGTGCACTTGTGCTAGATTCCTCCAGTGACCTCCCTCCTCTCTACCTCACCTTTTCTCCCCCTCCCCACCTCCCCCCTAACCTTCATATCCTTCAACCCCTTTCCCCGCCCACATTCCCTACAAAGCTCATGGGCGGTTTTTTGGGGGGTCCCTGGTTGCACTGGCACACACACACACACACACACTGGCACACACACACACACACACACACACACGGCACACACACACACACACACACACACACACACACACACACACACACACACACACGGCACACACACACACACACACACACACACACACACACACACACACACACACGGCACACACACACACACACACACACACACACACACACACACACACACACACACACACACACACACACACACACACACACACACACACACACACACACACACGGCACACACACACACACACACACACACACACACACACACACACACACACACACACACACACACACACACACACACACACACACACACACACACACACACACACACACGGCACACACACACACACACACACACACACACACACACACACACACACACACACACACACACACACACACACACACACACACACACACACACACACACACACACACACACACACACACACACACACACACACACACACACACACACACACACACACACACACACACACACACACACACACACACACACACACACACACACACACACACACACACACACACACACACACACACACACACACACACTCGGCTACCTAAACTAGTAAAAAATAAGTCTCTGTCACTCTGTCATTCTTTTTATTCTTTGCTTATATTGTGGCGGTACCATAGCCGATGAGGTTTGAACCGAGGCGTGGTTACTGCTACACACCTATCTGTATTGTTAAAAAATTGGGACTTTAC
>CM065699.1:39063449-39065949 GCA_017654935.2 Phymorhynchus buccinoides | reverse complement strand
GTGAACAGAATCGCTTCAAATTTTGTGGTGGTGGTGTACCATGGTGCAAGGAAGTTTGTATAAAAGTTCAGCTGTATCTCGTGAACTACTGAACAGAATCGCTTCAAATTTTGGGCTATGTATTTTATGCGTTCTGTAAGGGTGGAAAGTTGGTGTGTTTATTGGGGGGTGGGGGGGGGGGGACGAGGACATCACTCGGTGCAAGGAAGTTTGTATAAAAGTTCAGCTGTATCTCGTGAACTACTGAACAGAATCGCTTCAAATTTTGGGCTATGTATTTTATGCGTTCTGTAAGGGTAAGGAAATGGAAAGTGGTGTGTTTATTTGGGTGGGGAAGGGTGGGGAGAGGACATCACTCTCATCAGTGCAAGGAAGTTTGTATAAAAGTTCAGCTGTATCTCGTGAACTACTGAACAGAATCGCTTCAAATTTTGGGCTATGTATTTTATGCGTTCTGTAAGGGTGGAAAGTTCACAAGTGTGTTTATATAAGGTTCGCCCCATGCCGGGGGGGTGGGGGGGGGGGGTGAGAGGACATAACTCTGGCCGGGTTTTCATTGTCACAATGCGTTGCTGCCGCTCGGCGATGCCCTTTTCTTTCTTTTTTTTTACTGCAAACTGAAAGTAAATTTTTTCTTAGAATAACGCATTCTTTTCGAAAAACAACACTGATTCTCAGCGCAGATTGGGTGTTTTGTAAACCAAGAGCAGCTGTTTCTAGTTTGTGGTGGTGTATGGCTTTGACTTTGACTGAGTGTTGAGTTGAGTGTGTGTCAGATTGCAACCCAACACTGTGTGTGTCATAAGTCATAAGTTTCTTTATTGTGTGTGTGTGTATGTGTGCGCGTGCGTGCGTAACACGTGTGTGTGAATATTCTGACAAATAAATATGTTTGCATGGGTGAAACTAGTGATGGTTAAAAAAAAACGGTTCGGTAAAATTAGTTCGGATTTTTGAACCGGTTCTCAACTCTACCTATAAAGCCTATGCTAAATGTTATAGTCTGCAGGTTAGTCCCATATGTGCCTTCCCAGGTCGAGAGGACGTAAAATTCCAAATTCATCATCATCATAGTCTGCAGGTTGTACTTTCAACTGGGAGAGCACATTGAGAATTATGAAATAAGCATATATATTATATAAATCACTGTCTTGATGAAACTGACAGCTTCGATCTTGACTATGGTCATGGTTCAAACCCTTCAGTGTGGTCGATATATAAGATCATTTGAGAAAGAAACAATCATTGAATTCTGATCGCTTCTCGGCCTTTTGGCTAAGACAGTGATTCAGGAACATATTTTTTTGTTTATACCCTGGTTGGTTTGTTCAGCCCGTCGTACATGGCGAAAGCCGATACGCGACGTTAAACTGAACTTCCATCCGAAACAATTATGTTTATGAGGTCAATTGTTGTTCTTCTTCTTCTCTTGAGGGCCCACGGTCAATGAGCTGACCATTCTGGGAGCTTAGCTGACATCATTTTATGTACCCAAATTATATGATTTCAAAGAAACATCCATTATTTTGCATCCGTCTTATTCTGAAGATACACGGTGTCAAGTAAACCCGAGTTCGAACCTGGGTACAGGGGATGTTTCCTCTCATTTTGCACTAGGCCTTACGGTCTGAACGTTGAGTCTTTCGGATGAGATGATAAACCAGCACACGTTAAACCCAGTGGCAACGAAAAAGTTGTCATTTGGTCAAAATTTACCCGCTCCCACCCCTTTCCTTCCTCATCAGTCACACAAACTTCGCATGCAAAAAACAAAAATTGGGTGTCGGCGCGCCTCTGACTGCGACACGCTCTTCAGGTTGGAGCAGCCCGAATTTCACAGAAACGCCTCAGTGTGACTATAAAGTACCTCAGTAATACCTAAAAATCGGAATGTGTCGGCTGTACACATGCATAAAAGCGCATCAAAACAGCACGTAACTACATAAAAGCGCATCAAAACAGCACGTAACTGAATTTTTTTTTTATATATAGCCTTGGGGTTCGGACCCGTGATTTGAGCGCGCGCGATCATGCGCACACGCGCGCACAGAAAAATTCATGACAACTGTGTTATAGACCATTCATCAAGAAATGTTGTGGTGAAAAAAACTGCATTGAAATACATGCAAAACTTCGCGAGATATTAGCGATTATGTGTTTCGGGGTTTGAACCCCGTAACTGGCGCGACCATGACCTTAATGTAAAACTAAATACATCAGTGGATAGCTTGCATCTTGGCAAACTAGTATACCAAATTTGATGATGATAGACTGAATAGGTTTTTTTAGAAAAACGGACGAATAGCCGGACGGACGGACGGAGGCACGCCGGACGGACGGACGGACACCGGACGGACGGACCAGACAAAAACAATAGCTCCCCGAACCTTCGGCTCGGGGACTAATATATTTTCAGTTGAAGAGCTGACCATTGTAATGGGTCAGTTGGGTCTATCAGGGGTGTGGGTGCAGCGAAGTGACCTCAGGATCACCTCCCAAA
>CM065699.1:39035949-39058449 GCA_017654935.2 Phymorhynchus buccinoides | reverse complement strand
TGCCATCCACCATCAAACAGACGCCGATTAGGGCATTTGTCTCTTTGAAGCCTGATCTACCTCCCCATCACGAGATAGTGACATCCACAGTCGGCTCCCTTTGAAGACGATTTTCCTTTCCTATCACGAGCAGGCTAGGAATGTCGGCATGTGATAAGGATGTAACCGGCGCGTGATTGTTCGGTACTAGTATGCATAAAATTATAGCATCATCTTGTGACGTGTCAATTGCTATAAACCAACCACAGGCTTTCATTGTTTGAAAGTGAAGGCTATAATTGGAGTAGTGAGAAAAAGTTTTCACACAAGACGCTGAAACCTAGCTAGAGCAACATTGCAGACTCAACCTCTCCCAGCCAGTCATAATAAGCCCAACTAGTGAGTATTATTGATGGCTGGTGATTGAGATTTGGTTTGTTTGATCCTAGTTTTGATCTAGATCCTATGTTCAATGATGAATAAGGAGTAGATAGATATGTTATTGAAAAGAAGTGGTAAACATTCTGTTCTATTTATGTGCACTGATTATTTGTGTGTGTGTGTTTTTGACTTTAACACTTTTGGTACCAGAACCGGATTTTATGCCTACTAACCCTTTTGTCTATTTTTAGTAGGAAACCTGTGGGTTGCAATCTTGCACTTTATGATACCATTCCTTTCCAGGTGTTGGATGGAGAGTGATGTTGGCTTGATCACCTTTTATGTTTTACTGATCTCAGTTTGTTAACTGAAATTCAGTTTATTTATTAACTAGTGCTATTGTACAAGGGCAGCCTTCTAGCCGGTTGGGATCCACTAATTCCCTGCCGACTGAAGCCCCTTGTCTCTAAGCCATAGAGACCTACATCCACCTTCTCCTGTGATTATCAGCAGGGCATCGTGGGCAGGAAGATTATCCCTGACTCACAAGCACCAAGACGGGAACGCCGCCAAGACGCCCCGCACCCAGAATCCGCGAGGAGACCACGCCTGAACCGTGCCATCCCGCGAAGCCGTAACCGGAACGACTGGGAGCTACTCTCACCTGACGAGCAAGCCCAGCCACCCCAGCACTCGCCGATCCCTATGGAGGAACTTGACAATAGCTAAGTTCCCAGAATCGCGCCAATCACTTGAACTTTCCCCTTGGCACTGAAGACACTAAGTGACCCTTCCTGCTTGGGGCTAACCTTCTAGAAAGACAAAAGTCTTGTAAATCCTTTCGGATTCCATTGTTTTTTATTCATATTTTGTTTTGGCGCCATTGAGCTGCTTTATTATTATTGTTGCATAATCTTATGCAGATTTTGTGAGTAAATAAAATACAAGTGTCAAATAATCCTGAACCCTTTGGTCAGACTGATGAGAGTGGGAGTCTTGTAATTTCATGTAAAACCCTACTTCTCTCTGTCTGCCATTAAGAGCAAATCAACCACTTGTATTTCTTACAATCATACGAACCAGAACCCGGGCACAAATATAAATTTATTAGATGAAAAGGGGCCGGGAAAGTTGCTCATCTGCCATACCCTAGAGAAGTGGGCTAAAGGCAAATTTTCTACTTGAAAATTTAACACACTGAAAGTCTTCCCTAGGGACGTAGCCTGTTAACCCATTACCTCGTCACACTCAGACCATATGGCCATAATGGGTAAGATACGTATGTGTCCGGCCGGTTTTCAGTTTTCACTGGTCTCCCCTGCTGCGTCGCATACAGCCAACACGTTCCGATTTTGGAGGAGCTCAAAGTAAACTTGAACAATATTTGGAAGATTTTTTTGTGGAAAAGAACTGAAGCAGGAGAATGGGCCACTAAGTCAGACAGAAAGTAAATAGAGGAAGTTACAAGCACAGAACTTCCAGAAGGTGGGGGAACTATTTGTACAAAAGACCCCCCCCCCCTATAACCCAGTATCCCCACGGGGAGAATTTTTAGGGATAATTTAAGTTCTTCTGGTGCCAGGCAGTCTTTGATAACCAGGATAAGCCCGCTATGTCCCAGGCCCATTGTGTCCCAGGTCCGATATGTCCCAAAAGTGGAGTAAATGAAAGTCCGTTTGACGTCCTCGGGCCTCAGTGGAACAGGCACATGTGGGACATTAATAGACTGATATAAAGATAGTGGGACGATCCTGGAGGTACTGCGATGCCAGAAAAGTCCCGAGTTTTGAAACGATGTGTGATCAAAAAAATCTCTTTATCCGATTTAGAAACTAAAGTGGGAAATATCGGGCCTGGGACACAACGGATGTTGTCGACCCAAAAGTAATGTTGAGGATTCCTTTCTGTTATGGTATCGACGGTGATGGTCAGCGTGTGTGACGAGTGCGTGTGTGCTGTGACGTGTGTCAGTGTGTGTACATGTGTGTGTGTGTGTGTGTTCGTTCTTTAGTTTAACGTCTGTTCACCCGCAAACAAACGTGACAAACACGCACGCACACACATACACACACAAACACGCACGCACACACGCGCGTCACACTTATACGTCACGTCAATGTTCCAGAGTTTGAGAGTAATAATTAGACAAAGATGTAGCTAGGGCGGATCAGTTAGGGAAGAAGGGGGTGGTTCCAAAACCATGCAGTGTGTGTGTGTGTCAGTGTGTGTGTGTGTGTGTGTGTGTGTGTGTGTGTGTGTGTGTGTGTGTGTGTGTGTGTGCCGTGTGTGTGTGTGTGTGTGTGTGTGTGTGTGTGTGTACGTGTGTGTGTGTGTGTGTGTGTGTGTGTACGTGTGTGTGTGTGTGCGTGTGTGCGTGCATGTGTACGTGTGTCACGTGTGTGTATGTGTGTGTGTGTGCGCGCGTGTGTGCGTGCGTGTTTGTGTGTGTATGTGTGTGCGTGCGTGTTTGTCACGTGTGTGTGTGTGTGTGTCAAGCCAAGAACATCATTACAGGACTGACTGACTCGGGAGTGACTGCATGCGTGCATCAGTTCTAGCTCCACAGGAGTTGTAGGCCTACTGAGTGAGACCACCGACATTTTTGAGTGAGACCTGCCCACATGCACTCATGCAGTAAGCCCGTCACGAGACCACAGGCCACACACAGGCAGGCCTAAATAAGTAATGTACCTGACTACTGAGCCAAACGTACGTAGAGCTAGGATGTGAGACTGAGCCTGAGAGAGTCCCACCATCTCGCTCAGCCCGCCAGAATACAGTGGAACCTCCCTTAAAGACCTTCAAAAACCATCCAAAATGAGGTCTTATAAGGGAGGTAATTTTAATACTTACAAAGAAGGGCAATGTCTCAGAGTAGTAGGTCTTATGTGGAAGGGAGTCTTATAATGGGAAGTCTTATAAGGGAGGTTTTCTGTGACTGTAGTATCTGCCCCCTCTGCTATCTGGCAGTCATTGTCGGAAACGACAGACTAACATATACAATACATGTACCGCAAGAGTCTGTCTCCGAGTGTTTCTGTCTGGATACGTCGCAGACGCCACTTCTGACGATGAATCGCGACGGAACTAGGAGGGCGCATGTACCTAATAGATAAATATCAGTACAAGGAGAAAGACCCACTGCTTTGACCTATCCTGGGTTAAGACCATTACCTCCACCCACCCACCCCCACCCCTGTTCAGCCGGGAAGGCCCAGGCCCCACTTCCAGAAGCAAGAAAAGAAGAAAAAAAAGTCCCTAGTGGTCAGTAGTTGCAGGCTCAGATATTGATCTGGTCAGCGCTGATGAACATGCGCTGACGGAGCCAGGCTGCAGTGACAGTGGCCTTGCTCAGTTGGTTCCACTCCATGGCAGTCCGGCTAGGGCTATGAATGAGTATGATCAAAAGTTTTGTTAAGTGTGTGTGCCGCTTTGCCCTTATGACTGCTAGATAGCAGTGGGGGGAGGGGGAGAGGGGGGCAGCTGCTATCCTAGACGACTGAGCTGGAATTTGGTTCAGTAGTGGAGATGTGCCTTGCCCAAGGTACATCCCCATCCGTTTGCAATTTTTTAATTTTAGGACAGCTGGCGTTGGGGAAGGTCCCCGAAGGTCAATCAATCCCTCCCAGTGGCTGCAGCAGCATCAAGAGCCAGTGCCAATGTTCCAGAGTTTGAGAGTAATAATTAGACAAAGATGCAGCTAGGGAAGAAGGGGGTGGCTCCAATGGCTCGATTGAGGGGCATGCATATTCGCCCCTCAGAAGCTAGCAATAATTTGGATGTAAAAGAAGCAAAGAAGGCCTCTCCTGGGACAACAAGAGAACACTATGGCATGGAATTATACTCGAGGTCATAAATTTCATTCTCTATTTCCTTCTTTTTTGTTATTATTTGTTTTAGGGGAGGGGGGGTGGGGGTGTCTGAAAACCATGTAACCCCCCTCAAATCCGCCTCTGAGATAATTATACCATGAATTTGCATCAACGTAGAAAGTAATTCATTGTGCGACTCTCACTTTCCTATTGGCCTTGAGAGGGATGGGTTATGGTTATGAAGTCAGTAGTTACTGCAGTGAAAACTCTTGCACTGGGCACAGATGCATACATTAGCAAAAGCACTAAAACTTGTTATACAGTGGTACCTCCCATTATAAGACATCCCATTATAAGACTCCCTCCCACATAAGACCTACTTCTCTGAGACATTACCCTTCTTTGTAAGTTTTAAAATGACCTCATTTATATGACCTCATTTTGGATGATTTTTGAAGGTCTTATAAGGGAGGTTCTGCTGTACTATAACTAAAAGTATAAGTTATGATGATGATGATGATGTGTGTGTGTGTGTGTGTGTGTGCGCGTGTGCGCGCGCTGTATGGTGTGTTTGTGTATGCTGTGACTCGAGTGTGAATGTATGGTGCATGTCATTATTTTGTGCGTGTGTGTATTACTCTGTGTGTTCAGTGTGTGTCTACATGTTTGTGTGTGTGTGTAACTATCTGTGTATGTAGTATAAATGTTTTTTTATGAAATGAGTGACAGAGCATTTCAGTGTGAATGTGTGTATACATGGGCACACGTTGAGTGTATGAGAGAGAGAGAGAGAGAGAGAGAGAGAGAGAGAGAGAGAGAGAGAGAGAGAGAGAGAGAGAGAGAGAGAGAGAGATTGACAGGCAGGGAAAGAGACAGGAAAAGCCAGACAGACAAACAAGGAGGGAGAGAGAGAGAGAGAGAGAGAGAGAGAGAGAGAGAGAGAGAGAGAGAGAGAGAGAGAGAGAAAGAAAGACTCAGAGAGAGAGAGAGAGAGAGAGAGAGAGAGAGAGAGAGAGAAATAAAGAAAGAGATAGAGAGAGAGATTCACATACACATAGTAACAAGCATGCATGATAATTGATACAAACTTGAACATGAATTCGCACACACACTGTTTAACAAAGTCAGAAAAATCAGTTTCAATGGTCATTTATTAAATCATTTTGAACCAAAATGATCAGTCATAATATTTCTCACATCATCATTTTTATTATGCATTGTTTACATGCTGCGAGAGTTTTGAAAATATTTAAAATAGCATTCAAATTCAAGTTCATTCAAATTTTCTCACATAAAAGTGGGTTTTTTTAAATTAAAGGTACTAAAACCAATAAAAACTGAATTTTGTATTAACTGAACTGTCTCTCACATTTTCCAAACTCACTTCATTTGTTCATTAATTATCAAATAAAAACTTTCTTTCCCAACTTTCATAAAATCACTTATCTATCAGTACACTGTACAGTCATAAGAAAACATTCACACCATTTTCTTTCAATCATATCAGAAAACAAAAACCCAGTAACAATTATTGCGAATGGATGATACAATGATAATAAATTAAAACAATGGTGAACAATGAAACTCCATAGAAGACCACTGTGCCTACAGTTCAGACAACAAATGACCCCGCAACCTAGAGGGAGCTACTCATGATCAATGATGGCCGGACATTGTGTGTGCGTTCACAAAATATTCTCATTGTTGTAGTCCATAAAACTCACTAGGGTCAATGTCGATCAGATCTCGGTTTTTCTTCTGCTAATAATTTCTCTTTATGATAATAAAGACCAGATTTTTCTTTACAAACTTAATTCCGACAACAGCCTTTCTGATTTCAGCATAATTGAATAAACTTGAAAGCCATGTCACCATCTTAAACTACAACTTTAAATTGAAAAGAAAAATGTACTGAAAAAAACAAAACACACTATTCAGTTCAGTGTGATCTGTATAAACAACATTATTCACAAACAAAATGGTAAATCCCATTTGCAATCACAGCAGATAATAAACATTTTACTCTAAAAAATATATATAAAAAAGCAGTATTGGTCACACACCAAAAAAAAGTGTAAACCTAATTTTCAATTACAACAAACAATAAATTATTCTTCATCTTTTAAAACAAACACTACAGGTCTACACAAAACATATAGGGCTGTAACTAGTAGTAGATTTAATATTATGCCACACAGTTTCTCAAACATACCCCTGGCACTCTGCCACAATAGAAATGAAGAGACAAACTGGTGTACCATGTACTTTTTTTGGTAGCAGAACACTGTCATATTGTCCAGCTCTGAATCCACTATGCCTCACAGTTCATAATGTCAATAGCTGCACAGTTAGTAAAGTTCTGGAAGATGGGCTTGAAACTGAAAGAGTCCACTATTCACAACAATGCCCTGAGAACAAACTACAAGTACAACACACACACTAACACCCACTGTACTATAATATTAAGCGTCACAGCACAGCACAAGTCATCAGGAAACCTCCATGAGTTTGGAAAAGTCTTCGGGCAGGTTGGCGCCCACGTTGATAAAGAGTCCCTTGAGTACGGTGACCTCCTTGGTGAGCATCTCCAGCCTCTTCTGCAGGCTCTCGTTGATGTCCATCAGCTCCTTCACACGGCCCTCAGTCACACGCTGCTTCTCCTTGGCCTTGGCGCGGCTCTTGCGCACGGCGATGTTGTTGCGCGCGCGCTTCTCCTTGTACTCCTCACTGTCTTTGGGAACCTGACGGCGCCTGGAGCGCCCCCCCTTGCTGGGGCGCCCCCCCCGGGGAGAGTCCGGCGCCAAAGAGGCGGTGGTGGATGATTCGGACAGGCTGCGGCAGCTGCGCGGGGAGAGGTTGGAGTACTCGGAGCAGCTATCGTCCAGCGTCAGTGTCAGGGGTTCGGGTTTGCACACACTGGAGGTGGTGGAGGAGGTGGTGGTGAAGGTGTAGCCGGGAAGGCTGGCCTCCAGACTGCAGGCAGTCAGGTCCTCCATCTTCACCGTGGCATAGAAGGGGGCCTGCGCCCACTCCCCTCCACCCCCCTGAGAGGTGGCGGCGGAGGAGGAAGGGGGGGCGGACACAGCCACCTGGGAAGAAGCGAACTCCGGCATCAGCACGTCCGAGGCGAAAGTTGAGACCGCCTCGGCTGGGGGGGAGGTGGGGTGGTGGTGGGTGTGGAGGCTGACCGGGCTGGCGGCTGGCACCGCCCCGTGGTCAGCTGCCGTGAAGACCTGGCTTTCGAGCTGGGCCAGGTGCTCGGTCGTATCAGCCGCCGTCAGCGTCAACAGGCTTTCGCCCGTCGCCACAGGTGAGGGCACCACCGCGCTATCTGGGACCCGCGCCCCGCCGACTGGGTCGCTGTTGGCGTAGGCAGTGTCAAACTCGCTGAAGTCCAACGACTCTTCGAGCGTCGGGTCCAAGTCGAAGAGGGTCTCCAGCTCTTTGCCGATGATGTTCTCGGGCCACAGTTGGCGCGCCTCGCCTTTCAGTGGAGACTGCGGGAATGTGTCATACATGGGGTCCGCTTCTAGCAGCAGGTCAGCGATGCCGATCGGCTGAGTCGGATCTTCTTTGGGGAGAACGAAGAAAGCCTCAAATTCAGTAATCGGCTCTATCTTGGCGGTTGAAGAAGACGAGGTTATTTGTAAAGTAACTACTCTTTGAAAGAGTGGACAGTTTGTTTGAGTGAGAAAGCTTTGATTGTTTCTCTTCACACACGTGTTTCGCTGCTCAGTCGTTACTGCTGAATGAGGATTTCGTCAGGCTGGCGAAATTCTTATATTCGATCTGGCATTCTGCGCATTGACGTCATAGATTACTGCGCGTGCTCAGTTTCCAAAAACTACCGATAATGCAACCTTTTAATGTTTACAGTTATCTGTACTTAGAAGTGTTTGGATCATTGAATAATTAATTTTGAAGCAATAAGAAGTTTATCATTTAATAATTTCCATCCATTGCTTAGAACTATATTTTATACGCGAACGTGTCAGGAAACCCTAGTGATTAGGAATATATTAATAGACATTGACATCACTTTTGCGCTCTTCTATTGGTTGACAATTTAAGGCATTCTGTCTAAAAATAGCTTCTGACGCAGAGGTTAACCGCAGAGGTTTCCTTTATGACGTAAATGCAAATTAGAGCAGTCAAGGTAAATGCTGCTGGGTCATGTAAAAATAAACCATCGAACCCTCAAAGCCTAGTATGCTCCCCACCCCTTCAAAAATGGGCTTGATGGAGCTCCAAAATTTGTTAGTATATTTAGAAGCTTTGATTAATTTATTTTCATAGGAAATTGTTAACCGTACAAACCTTGACCAAAACAATACCTGTGACTCCTAAAAAGCTTCACGGCTTGTTTTGTCCCTACTTTAGTACTTACTACTACAAATCGGGACTTTACTGGAGTTGCACTGCCTCCGGGCATTGCCTCCAGTATTGTTCCCACCATCTTTGTATCTACAAATGTCCCATATGTGTCTGTTCCAGACCGAGGACGTAAAACACCATTTTTCGGCATTTTTCATTCTTACTACTACTACTACTACTACTAGCTACTACAGTCCCTGTTATCTCAGGTTGCTTTGATATTCTATGTCTAGTATTTTACAACAATAATAACCGACTGTCTACCATAAACAAGTTGTACACAAGTTCTCCACTCGGCATCCCGCCGGTTAACTTCAAGGCAAAATAAGGTCAACTATTTTTAGATATAATAGAGATCACGAGAACACAAATCAATGGATGTCGTTATTTCGTTTCCTACTCCCTTTTTCCTACTGCTTAATTTTCTACACATTGGCACATCTTTACCTTTACCCACATTTATTATATGTAACGTTCCATTCTGTCATTTTCTTTACGTTTTATCAAGTCGGAAGAAAAAAGAAGTCGTCAAAAATGAGTAACTGTAGTTGTCTATGACCACTGTGAAATCATGTCCCCCCCAAAGAAGCCATTCTGCATTGCATCAATTCCATTCGCTTACAGGTCAATAATGTATTAAAAAGACAAGCTATTTTACACAATGATTTTCAAACATTTTGTTCAGGAAATATAGTAAGCTAACCTGTAGATTATAATCAGACAGGATAACACATTTTCACGACATCATAATAACAGTCATTACACGGAAGTTTCGTCAGATTTCCTACAAAGTCAAGCCGAACATAGGGCCTATTGTGGCTCATTTTCACAACACTAGACGCAGCAAAGAGGCCTAATCGAATGGTCAGATCTTCAAGGGATTCTACGTAACCACTCTAGGGCCCCTTTGGCCCATATTTGAAGTAAGTTTGGTGTGGTATTTAGGCCAGAATGTTTAGCCTTAGAAGTTAGAACCTAAGCTAAGGTAGTGAATCATGATTTTTATGATGATAAGCACTGAGAAGCAGTCGAGTTACTATAAAAACAAGATCAAGATGAAACTTGACTGAAGATTTTGCAGACCAAAATTTCTCAGATTCTTTCACTTTATATCTCTCGGTGTTACTGTTTGTGCGCGCGTGTGTAATATGTGTGTGTGTGTGTGTGTGTGTGTGTGTGTGTGTGTGTGTGTGTGTGTGTGTGACAGTACTGACACTGTAAAAATCAATGTATGTGACTGTGTGTTGTGTACATGTATACATGTGCATGTCACTATGTAAATGCATATATATGTCACATATGTGTGTGTGTGATGTCCATCAAGAAGGCCTATTTCAGTATAAAGTTGCTGTTGTAGGTCATAGGGGCTCAAAAGTACAGAACAATAGTTAAACGCACAGCCGGCATATATAAAGCGTTCACGTGAGGCGCGCACCATCATTCTCATCGCTGCTCGCGACAGAGACGGTTCAACTGTTCTTTTTTCCCTGTTGCCCGAGCCACTCGCAATGACTAGGCTAGCAGTCTATACCTGATCCCTGGGATCGGTAGTTTTCCTTTTAAAAATTAAAGTGAACAGTTTATATATCACTCATGTTGGACACCTACCCAGAGAAGTCCATTAATATTTTGAACATACACACACACACACACACACACACACACACACACACACACACACCAGAGAGAGAGAAAGAGTAAAATAGTGCACACTCATCAAGTTTTCATGGTGACTGATTACAGAAGTAAGATATGCATACAAAATACAGATGAAGCATCCTCACATCCACACATACAAACTTACAGTTAGTGAGTTACACCTATCAGAAACTTTTTTAGACAAAATGGTGTTTTTTTTAAATAAATTGTTTGTTTCTATCTGAGACGTTCGAGAAGAACATTCGTTTGTTCGAATATTTCATTTTATTACCATTTTTATGCTGCTTTTATTTTTAATAGAAAGTCTCCTTTCCTTGTTTTCAGTGGTACCCTCCCCTGAAGTCAGAGAGAGAGAGCGTGCGAGTGAGAACAACATATAAACCTCCCCCAGATTTGGTGCTGCTGGCTGAGCTGACTTTGTGGAAACCTCCTGCGCTCAATCAATCACCATCTCCCCAATGGCCCCGCACAAGAACACGGACAAGGACAGCCCCGGCGAGGGGGGAAGCAGAAGCCGCTCCAACTCGGACGCCAAGCGAGGAGGAGGAGGGGGAGGATCAGTGGGGGCAGGGGCGGGGGCGGGCGTGGTGAAGGACAGCGATGTGTACAAGAAGCGGCGCGAGCGCAACAACATCGCCGTGCGCAAGAGCCGGCAGCTGAGCCGGCAGAAGGCGAAGCAGATCGACGAGAAGGTGAGGGAGCTGCGGGACGAGAACCGCCAGCTGGAGGACCGGGTGCAGCTGCTGCACAAGGAGCTGAGCGTGCTCAAAGACCTCTTCATGTCCTCCGCACCCCTCACCTCCCCCTCGGAGGATTCTGCGGCCGGGCAGGACCCCAACTGCAACATTAACACCACCGCCTGAGACTAGGGAGAGGTGAGAGTGAGAGGACGGAATTTAATATTTTTCAGGAAGTGTTACTTGTTAGTGTCCGTTTTTTTGTTTTTTTTGTTTTTTAATGTGAAGATGTACCAAGGTAATGTGTTTTGTTTTAGCCAAATATGTTTTGAAAATATAGTGAAAATAGCAGGTATTTACTTTTTGCCATTTATTTATTGGGGAGATGTAAATTGTTCTCTATTCACTACTCTCTATTTCACTTTGTCTTATCTAGAGCTGTAAAGAGTTTGAGAAACTGTCCTTTTTTTTAATCTTTTTTTAAATTTTATTAATCTATTACTTGCATTCCCTGCCACAAACCTCTTATCTTACCGACACCCCCACTCCAACTTTCTTCCTTTCTCTTCTCCCTATTGCATTATTTCAAACCATTAGTTTGATATGGCCATTCAAGGGGGCAAAGGATATTTCTTCTTAATCTTTTGCGTTCCCAGACTTCCCAGGCCATATGGCCATAATGGGTAAGGTACGTATGTGTCCGTTTGTCAGTTTTTACTGGTCTCCCTGCTGCGTACAGCCGACACATTCCGATTTTGGAGGAGCTCAAAGAAGAAAAATTATTTGGATTTTTTTTTTTGGGGGGAAAGGCAGGAGAATGGGGCCAATAAGTCAGAAAGATAGTAGATGATAGAAAGTAAAGGGAAAAGACAGTCAAAAAGAGTAACATATTAGAGGAAGTTACAAGCACAGAACTTCCAGAAGGTGGGTGAACTATTTATATGAAAGACCCCCACCCCCCTCCCCCCAGTAGCCCCACGGGGAGGGCAAAGGATATAAAAATAGAGAAGACTAATACAGTGGAACCTCCTTTATAAGACCTTCAAAAATCATCCAAAATGAGGTCTTATATTATAAGGGAGGGTCTTATATGAGGGAGGTAATTTTAATACACTAGCGAACGAAAGTTAAGGCCCAGAAAGACAATCATCTCCGAAAACTCACGAACTCAATAAAACGCACCCAGCTCATAACAAAACTGAATTTATTCTTTTAACATTCAGTTCATTCAAAAAAATCATTAATCAGAACGAGTTCAGTCAACAAAATGCCCCTTTCAACAACTTCCCCCTCCTCTTGAAAAGTCACACATTCAGAATCAATGCACTTTGGAACAGTCAGTAATGTGGGTTTTTTGTGTGGGTTTTCTGTCTGTCCCAAGGATATCTCCCGAACCGCTTAACCGAATCGCTTCAAATTTTGTGTGGTGATGTGTCACCATGAGAGGAAGGCATCCGTGCAAAAACAAATTCAGTAATGTGTACTGACTGTTCCAAAGTGCATTGATTCTGAGTGTGACTTTTCAAGAGGAGGGGGAAGTTGTTGAAAGGGGCATTTTGTTGACTGAACTCATTCTGATTAATGATTTTTTTGAATGAACTTAATGTTAAAAGAATAAATTCAGTTTTGTTATGAGCTGGGTGCGTTTTATTGAGTTCGTGAGTTTTCGGAGATGATTGTTTTTCTGGGCCTTAACTTTTGGTCGCTAGTGTACTTACAAAGAAGGGAAATGTCTCAGAGAAGTAGGTCGTGGGAGGGAGTCTTATAATGGGAGGTCTTATAGTAAGGGCGGTTCCATTGTATGTATTTCTGCACGAGGAAACAGAAGTAGTGTTTGTGTGTGTGTACGCGATCGTTTCCAAGACAGTCATCCTTCAGTACACTTCTCTTGTTCTACTCCCTGTTAGTGTTATGTCCCTCTCTTTCTCCTGTCCAGTCTACCATTTCTGGGCCTTGTCTATCTGTGGATCATTAGCTTGTGATTGGCGTGATGTAGTTAGACAGATATATGATATATGTGACCAAGAAAGGGACATTAAGTGTCAAACTGACCATTCTGAGAAAATTATACATTTGAAAACTTCAGACAATTCTCTTTCTAACGATACAAGAACCATTCTTGTATCTTTTTTCCATTCCAGAGTTATGAGCATTTAAAGTTAGTAGGCTGAGCGTCGGCCATTTTTAGAAAACTGAGTCAAAAATCTAGCCTAGCTGAAGAAAATGCATTGACCTACTGGTTTAAATAAATCTTTATTCATTTGGAAACGATCAAACAGAAAGACAATTAGAGCAACAACAAGCTCGAAGCTTATACCGTTGACCTAGTCAATTTAAAACACTTATAAGACCATTTAGAGATCATATTAAATATTATCCTTTATATGAAATATAATATGCTAGAGAACTTAAAAATGCCCATAACTCAAAATTGACAAAAATGAGATTTTCGACTTTGCAAGCCTGTTATGAGAAACTAGCGCAGCGACTTAATGTCCCTTTTGTGGTGCTGGGTCACATATATCGGATCGTTCTGCTGTCAGATCAAACATTTGTTTTACACCCCACCCGTCCACACTCACCCACCTCCGACAAGTTAACCATAATTCTTCATGCCCCCTTATGCAAATTCCACAGCATGACCGCGCATGGTAAAATATGAATTACCAATACAATCATGATTATAAAGAAAAAGCATTCATTATATGCACTCTACACACGTCACTCACACGAGCGCGCGCGCGCGCACACGCGCGCGCGCACACACACACACACACACTGCATATATGTATGCATGTATCCATGCATGCAAATTCACATACACAAAACACACACACACACACACACACACACACACACACACACACACACACCAACTTGAAAATATATGAAACTGCACTCCAGGAATCTTGTGAAATACTAGTAGTATTACTTATACTTTACTAATTACATGTTCAAGATTATTTGATAACATTAATGGATTGTTTGCTGTGTATTCTTCTCTTCCAGATCAAGACCTTTTTGTATAGATGTGAGGAGGACTGTGGAACCTTTCAAGTGGTCGACAAGAATTCAAAGAACATGGAAATGACCCGTTTGTGACGATCTTTCATTCCTCTTCCGTTTCCTCAAGAGCAGCACCATCTTAGACAGTCATCAGAACATGTTTAATAGGGCATTTGCCACGTGAAGACGACCTTGAAATTCACTGAGTTGAATTTAGAGAGTTGAATTAGAAAGGTCAGCGTAACTCGGGCAGAACGAGTGCGGGCAAATTAGTAGTCTAGTATAGAGAACGAACATTCGTGGCAAATGCTCAATTGTTTGTAGCTATCTTCAGCCGGCAGCAACATCGACTACTCAAGGAAACCTTTGTCGGCAATACTATTTACTGAGTACTCAAGAAAACAGGGATCCGGTTTATTATTTTCTGAAAGTCTAGTGTTTGTGTCGGTGGTGATATTGACATTTTGGACTATGATTCTTGAGTTTAAAAGGCAGCTCTTATTTAGTTATTAACAGTGCTTTTTTTTTTTTTTTTAAAAAAAAATTGTGGTGTGGCCTACATGTTTGAGTGAGTAATGTTCAGCGGTTTGATGCATGATTATTCTATTGGTTAACAGAACCACGTCTGAAAGCTTGATTTCTTAACCAGTGACAAAAACTACTTAGGAAGTTCTCTCAGTTTGTAATGTTATTACCAGCTTGTGTTTGTATTTTTTTTGTTTAAATTGCTGTCAAGATAGTCTTCAATTGTTCACAAACTAAGATTCAGAAAACAATTGATTTTTTTAATTTTATCTGCGTCCTTGTAGAAAATTAAAATGCTTTCAGAATGTTAAGTTAATTAGCAATGATTTTATGCACATCAGCGATGCAATTCAAAAACCTCGTATCTCAATTTTGGTAGTTTTGAGAAAAATGAAAAAAACTTTTAAAAATTAACCGCGTTAACCATGATTGATTAACTATGATGAATATGTTGTTCAAGACATTGCGGGTTTAGTCCTGCGTTTTGTTAAAATTACTTGAATATTTTTTTTTTTAGAATTGAAAAGAACGAAGATACGAGGTTTTTGTTCTTAACTAGATCTGAATTTGGGACTTGAGTTTTTCGTCTATTTTCACAACCTCATTTACCCCAGATAGAAAGTCGTTAGAGATATGAGCTTTTGGTGGAATGTGGTGGGAAAAATTAGAAAGCTAACTAAAAAAAATAAAAAAATCGAGATACAAAGTTTTTGAATTTCACTGACGACATACTTTTTGTATAATAAGTCTGGAAGTTGATTCAAATATTTTGATTGGGAAATTAGTATGCACCAAACTAGTATGCACCATTGATTGGTTACAAGTAAAGTAATTGGATGTGATAACATTTTGAAAACTTACAGAGAAGTTTGTTTTGGGCCTACAGACAAAGAATCACATTGAAGTAGGTTTCTAATAGTTTGTTGGTTTTTTGTTTCCCATGAAATAGACAGAAGTCAGATTGTGTCATTGCTATGAGTGTGTGTGTGTGTGTGTGTGAGAGAGAGAGTGTGTGTGTGTGAGAGAGAGAGAGAGAGAGAGAGAGAGAGAGAGAGAGAGAGAGAGAGAGAGAGAGAGAGAGAGAGAGTGAGTGAGTGTGTGTGTGTGTTTTAGACAAATACATTTTGATCTAATGGTATGTTTGTTAATTCATTTTAAAACTTTTTTTTTTCCAGAAGCATTATGACGCACTGTACAATTTCAATAAACAAATAATTAATTCCATTTTTACCTTGTGTCAGATTTGAATTTCTTTTTTTTCTTCTTTTTTTAACTTTTATTTTGTGATTGTGGATTGTGTCAGCAACATTTGCAATGATTATCCGTGGATATGAAAACCTCTGGCATTGGGGCAGGTCCCTATAGGACAACTAATCCCTCTGGCTGCAGCACAAAAGGGCCAGCCACACATCCACTAAAATTGCACGACTGTACGATATGATTCGATCACGTGATCTCGAAGCGCGAAGCGCATTTGTTCTTGAAGACCACGTGATCGAATCGTATCATGCAGTCGTGCGATTTCAGTGGACGTGTGGCTGGCCCTTATAGACCCCCCACGTCACGTGTCACATTCCCTCTTATGCTTGGAAGATTTATGAAGATTTACTACTAGCTATAAGAGGGAAAACATGTGAAAACCATGATTTTGACACGTGACGTGGTGGGTCTTTAACTAAGACACAAGTGCACACGTCCCCCTAGTTTGAGAGTCACAGTCTTCAAGAAAAGACCAGGCAAAGATGCAGATTAGCACACCCTCCTCCATTTCTCGGTTCTTTGCGGGGGGTTTGTGTTTATTGACATTAGCAAACAATGCTCCGATGCCAAGGAAGCACAACTCAAGAGTTAGGCAATTTTGCTGTAAGCGTGTATGGGACATCGGCTGACTGGTATATCATGACAGAAAGTACAGAAGCACCTGGAAAAGCGGAAGTGATCACCATAGATACGTTGCAAATATGCCGTTCTCTTTTCTGACTTGGGTACTAAGACATTTTTTTCGTTTTTCTCAAAACACTGTAAAATGAGTTAGGCACTTATCTTATGAGCTAAAAAATATATGCCTAACTGGCGACTAAATCAGTTCAGATCATAAGATTATTTTTTTTAAGAAACATAAAATAATCATCTTACATACATAGATAGATTACACTAGAGAAAAATAAATTTATACTAAAGAATAACTGTTAGACTGACTAACCAACAATAATATGTAAGTTACCAATAGGGTAAGTCGGGTAATGCACCTCAAAGTTATATTATGCAACCATCCAATTTTTCTTTTTTAAGCTTTGTAGCTTTAGTTAAAAACAAAGCATAACACTTTATGATATTTTCATTCGTAAATTACAGAATTTATACCTCTTCAAATTGTATTTAGTGAATATAAGACATGTTTTGCGTAACTTATCACATTCCTTACAAGAAAATATGTTTGTTTTTTCAGTTTTGCCTTTCTTACTGCAGATTGAGTACTTTTAAACCTCCTATCACTTTCTATATTTAACATTAATTTTCATCCATTTCAACTAATAAATTTAAAAAAAACCCATGCATTCGCTAATAGTAGAATTTAAAGAGGAGGGGGGAAAACGCAATGAACCAAGACTGTGACAGGAGGGTGTTGATCTGCATCTTTACCAAAGACCAAGCTGTACCCTGATATTCCATTAGGCCGTGTACACATCAGATGCGTAAGTTCCGTATGGAAACCCAGAAATAAGTGAAAGAAAGAACGGTAAACATTTACGGACTAAAGGAAATTTGGACATGTACGCAAATCTTTTCCCTTTCTTTGTTTTATTTATTTATGGATTGCACACAAGTTTCCTCACGGAATCTCTGCATGTACGTGTACACGGCCTTACTGTAAACGTTTTTATTGTACCTGCTTTCTATTTACTATTGGCCTCTACTACAGGCTATTGTAGCATAGAGTAGCAGACCTGTTTACTCTTTTCGAGTAGTATTCTACTCAATTTGGACCTCTACTATTCAAAATTGAAAATAATGCTCTAATTACTCATTTTCAGTGAACATTGTTTGATAGTTTAATGAAGAGGACTACTTATTTTACACCCAACCTACTCATTTCAGCTATCCAGACTACCCACTCAAGACTTGTGTAGGGGGTAAACAGGTCTGGAGTAGTGTAGCCTGTGAAAGCTTTCCTTCTGGGCAGAATACAGCCAGTCCAATACAGTGGAACCTCCCTTTAAGACCTTCAGAAATAATCCAAAATGAGACTCTTAACATGTCTAACCCTATCCCTAACCCTAACCCTATCCCTAACCACGGAAAGAACCAAGAAATAGAGCAAGGGCAATGTCTCAGAGAAGTAGGTCGTATGTGGGAGGGAGTCTTATAAGGGAGGTTCCACTGTCCTCCATTGCTGCAAAACAACGATAAATGATGAACAGGTGTGTAAGGTCTATAATTGTGAAGACCAATAGTTGTCCTGTTATTACAATGTATTGACAGTATGTTGTAAAATAACTATGATTATCTGTATAATCACTGGTATCACAGTTACTGCTCTCTCTCTCTCTCTCTCTCTCTCTCTCTCTCTCTCTCTCTCTCTCTCTCTCTCTCTCTCTCTCTCTCTCTCTCTCTCTCTCTCTCTCTCTCTCTCTCTCTCTCTCTCTCTCTCTCTCTCTCTCTCTGTGTTTGTGTACGTGTGTACAGAGGGAATGATACATAAAGTTAACACCAGTTACATTAACAATGTGGTAATTGGTGTTAACTTTGGTTTTTTTCTTTTCTATTCTATGGCAGACGCATTACGAAAAAGAAGTACTCACACTACAACGTTGGACGTTTGGCAATATTACCATTTCTTCCCCTCACAACACTATCTGAACCATCTTAGACGGAAAAAGTGCTGTCTCTATAGGGGATTTGAAGAATGAAAATATCACTTTTTCCGTCAAAACAATTCACCAATATTTTCTGTCCCGGATAGTACACTTGACACTTGGAGCGCAAGTGAAGTTATAGTGCGCGTGCACTACAACTGCACTTGTACCGTTTTGGGTTGAGGGGAAGAAATGTTAATATTGCCAGACGTTTACAAGGCAAATGATCACACAGCCTGAGCCACACAAAGCTTTATGGAAAAAGAGGCATACAAAATAAGTATGTGTTGTAGTTTAAAATGTTTTTTATTTAAAAACCTTTGAGTAAAATAATATATTTCAAAAAAAGTATGATAAAAACATTATATTTCAATGCTCTTTGCGATTTAAAAGACAGCAATACATTTTTTCAGCCCCAATAACCCAAATGTGCGTTTGAAAACAACAAAAGAACTTTTGCGACGGCAGTCTCGCATGAAGTATATTTATCATGTTTTGTTAACTTAAAACATGTATAAAACGTAGAAAAGAAACTAAAGACGTACTTTTAAAATTGATAACATCAAGAGTCTGTGGATTTATTAAAAAAAAAAGAAAAAAAGTAAGCCTATATGTAGCTGTAGTTCAGCACATGATTTCTGCAAACTCGGCATTAAAGGTATAGACTGAAGTGGGCAGATAAATAAAATTAAAAAACCCATTTAAGGAATCATTCCAATGAAATTCAAGTATGCTTTCTTTCTTTTTTTTTAAAGGAGGGGAACTATGGCATCTGCTACCAACACACGCAGATGTAAGCTTACAGGAATATTCTACAACTTCGGATTAAAAGAAAAAGAAAAAAGAAAAATCCCAGGAGTAAAAAGACAAACAAACAAACAAATGGCGCGAACTGCACAAAACGAGTAACCCTTCCAAAGGAAAAAGTGCCAGTGTGCCGTCCACTGGAGGGAGGCTTCCATGCCTGTACTGGGTTGTGTCTATGTGGCAAGCCCACCAACCGTCTTACTACTTCTCTTTTTGTTAGCATAGCAGCGGATCTCCTTCTGCCAGTGGGCCAGCAGCACAGCCATGGCTTCCTCCGACTGCTCCTTCAACACCTCTGGGGGTGACTCCAACAAATGCAGAAGCATCGAGTTGTTGAGCTCCAGCAGCATGCCCGTGATCTTGCCCGCCACGGTGTCTTTCAGGTGCGGCTTAATGCGGCGGATAAACGGGTATATGCGCTCGCCAATCATCTGCTTTTGTTCTCTTGGTGGGACGGCATCCAACATGGCGGCAGTCAGAAGTCCCTGTTCTGGATTCGTAGAGCTCTGATGATGGACCGGAGGTACCACGCCCTGCTGCTCACCGTTCGGGGCATCCAACATGGCGGCAGTCAGAAGTCCCTGTTCTGGATTCGTAGGGCTCTGATGATGGACTGGAGGTACCACGCCCTGCTGCCGCTCACCGTTCGGGGCATCTGGTGATTTTTGCCACCCTGACACAATCGTAGTCCGCGCTAGGTCATCCGACAAGGTGTTGTCCAGGGAGGCAGAATCATCTTCGCCTTGACCAGAAGCTGGAGAAATTGGAGCTCTGCATCGTGAGCAGCCGGCTTGACCGTTGCCTGCCTTTCTCAGGAAAGACAGTACACACCCGGGACAGACCAGAAGGGCCCCAGAGAGCCGTTTGGGCACAGCGAACGCTTCGTCACAGACGGAGCATTGTAAAGTACTTGAACCTGCTGCAATGTCTATGTCTGAAAATAAGACACAAACACACAATCATACATAATATGGGATAGCCATGATATTATTATACATGCACACTAGTCGAACTCTCTCACATTACATATATAATCGTGATTATTGAATAAGACAATACTTCTTCTTCTTCTTCTGTGTTCCTAAGCCATGCTCATAATTATCTTCAGATCAGTCCTAAGGGCGAAGTCCGCTGTCTTCCTCAACGCTTCAGTGGGTCCCCACAGCTTTTCTTGAAGCACCATCCCCTCCGGTCAGGCTTGACAACGGATGTCACGGTATGTTGGGCAATCTTGAAGGATGTGCTCCGGAGTCTGTATTCCAGTGCCCACAAGGACACTCACTGGTGTGAGACAGGTTGATCCCGTGGAGGTGTGACAGGAGTTGGCAGTGTCCTGATCTCAATCTGAACAGTATCACCTGCTGGTGGTGACGACTGAGACCTTGGAGACCATCTCTGTCATTTGCAATCCCGAGTCAATTCTTCCATGTTTCATGGAACTTAGTGTGCAGTATGGTCTTTACTTCCTTAAATAAGAGTATGACAAAGGATGTCATGTTCTGGCTCATCTAGCTGGCTGCCATGCTTTGACAGTCTGTCTGCCTGTTCATTGCCAGCTATGTCACGATGAGATGGTAACCAATGGAGTACCAAGAGTGGTTGTTTTGCTTCAGACTGCCAAGTTCCTTCATGATACCCTGTAGAAGTCGTCCCGGCTCTCCTTTCAGGCTCTCGGTAACAGAGACTTGCAGTCTGTGAGGAAAACTGCGTGGGGAAAGTGAATTTCTTGGCGGTTCAGAATTTTCGCTGCATAAAACTTCTGCTCGGAAGTTGGTGGACAGCTTTCCCGTTGCAATGGATGTGGAAGATCTTTTATCTGGGAATTTGATGAAGACGCTTCCTCCTCCATTTTCCACCGCTTTCTCAGAGGAGCCGTCGGTGTATACTTAGGTCTAGATGTGAATACGACAATACATGAATAAGTGTTATTATCCACTAACGGTATTGGCGACAAGTGACCATGCAGTTCCTTGTGAAATGGTTTGACATAGTTTGCTAATAGGACGAGCAGAGAATCCACTATCAGCGACATAGATATAACTACTTGGTGTGTGTGTAGGGTAAGACGGGGGCCCATGGGCGGGTAAGAAGCCCATGCCATTTATCTCATGAAATAAAGAAAATTTCAGTCAAATTTGCCCATGAGACGAATGCTAAACATTAACACTCGTCTCATGGGCAAAATGTGACTGAAATTTTCTTTATTTCATGAGATAATTGGCATGGGCTTCTTACCCACCCATGGGCTTTTTACCCCGTCTTCTACTATTGTTTTGGGGTGGGCTTTTTTTTTTGGGGGGGGGGGGGGTCGAAGGAGAAAGGAAATATATCAATGACCCTGGTCCTCTTCCGTCTGCTCTCCAGCGATTCCCAGCCCAGGTTCTGAGCGCTCACACTTGATGTAGGCCTGTCCTGGTTGGGCACAAAAGGTGCTATGCCCTGCGATGGACCGCCTCCAGCTTGCCAATGTTCTCCCTTGTTTACTGATCCACAGAGCATCGTCCAATACTTCGGAAATTCAAGTTTTCACCTGCATCCAAAGCGTCAAATTAAAAGACCCACCACGTCACGTGTCAAAATCATGGTTTTCACGTGTTTTCCCTCTTATAGCTGGTAAGAAATCTTCATAAATCTTCCTAGCATCTTCCTAACCCCTTCCACGTGACGTGGGGGGTCTTTAAATTTAAAGGCAGCTATGGGGTTAACATTTTTGTTTTTACCTTGTTCAGTAACGTAGTTATCGTCTCCTGTAGTTGCCATTCTGCTCTCAAATGAAATCCATTTTTTTCTCCACACCTGTTACAAAATAATATCGGAACAAAGTCACCAAATCTGTACAGGGACTTCGCAACTGTGTGAACTGACGTGAAACGCCTAACTTTACTATGAACTGATTTTGCTAGAACGTTGTGACGAGTGTCCTTAAAAAAAATAAAATCTTTTGAACATGAATTGTCCACTGTGCTCCAATCTGTTTGTTTCAGAAATTCAGAACGTGTAATCTTGTCAGTGTTTTCGTTTTTCTTCTTCTGTTGCTTGCCGACTAATACCCGTCTCATTCCATCCCATAACATCTCTCTCTCTCTCTCTCTCTCTCTCTCTCTCTCTCTCTCTCTCTCTCTCTCTCTCTCTCTCTCTCTCTCTCTCTCTCTCTCTCTCTCTTAACCCCTTGACTGCCAGAGAAAATTAAAGAAAAAAACATTGGGCAAATCAAGCAATAAAAAAGACAACTGATAGAGCCAATCTGGCAAAATGGTCTGGGGATATAACTCTCTTGACTGTGTTAGAGCAAAAGCCAGCATATCAGGGTTATTCCTCTTCATCTGATGACATCATCAGTGGTGTCATCAGGTCAGTACGTAATACGTTGGTGGCAGTCAAGGGGTTAACCTGGGAGAGCAGAAACTGACAAATGCATCTTTG
>CM065699.1:39025949-39033449 GCA_017654935.2 Phymorhynchus buccinoides | reverse complement strand
TGTGTGTGTGTGTGTGTGTGCCTGTGTGTGTGTGTGTGTGTGAACTACTACTGATCTTGTATGAATCGTTAGTGTTCTTCTCAGCGTCAGCCGGTAGACGGTCTAATACAGGATTGTCGAAATCATAGGGATCAATTACAATTTTGAAACCTCGCCGCGTAGCTCAAACTATATCGATCCCTCATGATCATGACACTATAGTTCTTTGGCAATTTGTCATCCTCATAAGCTATAGGCTAATGTCTATGCAAAACTTGGAAGCGACCCAGGTAATTATAAAGGCGACGGGTGGAAAAAGTAGTCCCTAATACTTGGGCTATTTTGGAATGGAATTTGGACCCTAGCCAGTCAAAAAGAAAGGCTTCCCTGGCCTCGGTCCCCAAAATAGATTTTGGCACTACTTCAGACTTTTTTTTCCTTTTCTCTCTTTCTCGATTGACGTCATCGTCACATGATTCCCCCCGTCAGTGAAAGGGGCCCTATCGAGGTTATGTTTTGTGGTATTTACGCTGTAACTACCAACAACGAGGGTTTCGCGAGTTTGACACGCCGTAGGGGACCTCGATTAAAACCGTTTGACGTCATCGATCGATTAAATGGAATCGGTGAACCGAAACTGAAGAGCTTTTCGCGAACCTATGCACCTTTCGAGTTCGAGTGGACTGAGGACTAGTGAGAGAGTTTAGAGAGAGAGAGAGAGAGAGAGAGAGAGAGAGAGAGAGAGAGGCATATACATCTGTATCATTAAAAAAATCGGGACTTTCCTGGAGTCGCACTGTCACAAGACAATTGCTCACAACCTTTTAAAACAACAGCTCACAAAAGAAAACATCCACTAAGGTTAATAGATATACACAAAAGTTAATAGACATAAAAAACAAAAACAACAAGTGCAACGCCGAGCGGCTGCAAAGTCCCCTCGCAGCATCGCCGAGCTACTCCGAAATACATAAAAACGCATCAAAACAGCACGTAACTACATAAGAACGCATCAAAACAGCACGTAACTGAATAGTTTTTTTTATATATAGCCTTGGCCGGGTTCGGACCCGTGATTTGAGCGCGTGTGATCATGCGCACACGCGCGCACAGAAAAATTCATGACAACTGTGTTATAGACCATTCATTAAGAAATGTTGTGAAAAAAACTGCATTAAAACACATGCAAAACTTCGCGAGATATTAGCGATTATGTGTTTCGGGGTTTGAACCCCGTAACTGGCGCGACCTTGACCTTAATGTAAAACTAAATACATCAGTGGATAGCTTGCATCTTGGCAAACTAGTATACCAAATTTGATGATGATAGACCGAATAGTTTTTTTTAGAAAAACGGACGAATAGCCGGACGGACGGAGGCACGCCGGACGGACACCGGACGGACGGACGGACGGACGGACGGACCAGACAAAAACAATAGCTCCCCGAACCTTCGGCTCGGGGACTTAAAACCCTGAAACAGACTTCGACTGCAACGTCACTGACCAAAGTACCACACAAACAAACACACAACAAGTGCAGAGTGACGTTAGTTTATTGACGGAAACAAAACAGAACGTGTCATATTTCAACAAAAATGTATTTTTTCGAGAAACATAGACAACACAACAATATACTTCCCCTCTTCACAGTCGAGCAGTCTCCAAAATCACATCAACAAAAGTTATAGATATAATCATACGCAAAAGGTTATTAATAGACATCTTCAAAAATTAAGGAATAGCGATCGCTTTCATTTCACTGATTTTTGCCACTTTGAAAGATATCCAGTTCTGATCCCTTTCTTAATTTTTGTTGATACCTGCAGGCCTATGTTTGACAGAGGAGAGAGAGAGAGAGAGAGAGAGAGAGAGAGAGAGAGAGAGAGAGAGAGAGAGAGAGAGAGAGAGAGAGAGAGAGAGAGAGAGAGAGAGTTTTTTTGTTTCTAGATTGCCTTCTAATGTTATAAGTTTTTAAACCTTTGCTTTAAAGATGTAAACCATCATTTGTTTTTATTGTTTATCATCATGTGCTTCACTGTTTACAAATTATGTCACTGTAGACAGAAACAGAGAGAAACACAGAGATAGAGAGAGAACGTGTATGTTTGGAGTTTGAGCTGGATAGAATGCGGATTATGAGGGGGGGAGAGGGAGAGAGAGAGAGAGAGAGAGAGAGAGAGAGAGAGAGAGAGAGAGAGAGAGAGAGAGAGAGGGAGAGAGAGAGAGGGAGAGAGAGAGAGAGAGAGAGATTTTGACTTTTAAAAAAATTCATAGCACTTCTTGAGAGGGTGCGGTGGAGAGGGAGTAAGCTTACTAATTATGAAAAGCGGAAAATGTGAGTGGTTGATCAAGCAATGTATTAGTATTAATTAAATCACTGATCAACCTTGACCTTAATTCGAGTTCACGACTTATGCATGACCCAGGCAGGACCACTCGATCAGCCTGTGTCCAGCCTGGAAAAACTCGGCCAATACAACGAAGCTGGTCAACACCGCATCGTAGGTGAAGACGGGGTAAAAAGCCCATGGGCGGGAAAGAAGCCCATGCCAATTATCTCATGAAATAAAGCAAATGTCAGTCATGAGACGAATGCTAAGCATTAACACTCGTCTCATGGGCAAAATGTGACTGAAATTTGCTTCATTTCATGAGATAATTGGCATGGGCTTCTTACCCGCCCATGGGCTTTTTACGGCCGTCTTCCCCTGCTGGTGTCCAACGGTACTATGAGCATGGTCAACACAATCACTGAGGCAGAAAATACTAGATGTTGACCTTCTATCTGTGACTGAGGTCACCAACTCTGCATCCCGTGACCCTTTAACTTATGGTCCATTTTTATCATCAAAATTATATATTAGAAAAAAGAATGATGTAAGTTTATGTTTTACGTCCTCCTGGTCCAGCTGGACGCATCTGGGGCATTTATACTGCGATGGCTTGGAATCAAAACGGACTATCTTTAGATAGTCCATTGACGTATTATTGGACTTATTACAAAAACTAATAATAACTTGTATCAAATAATGACTGGAGAAATATAAAAAGGAGGGTATGCTTTTTATATTTCTGCAGTTTTTGTTTTTGTATACAAGTTATTAGTTTTCGTAATATGTTCAAAAATATGGTAAGAGAAAAGAATAGACCTCGTCCCAGATGCAAAGTAGGTTTCTGTCTCTGTCTGTCTGTCTCTCTCTCTCTCTGTCTCTCTCTCTGTCTCTCTCTCTCTCTCTCTCTCTCTCTCTCTCTCTCTCTCTCTCTCTCATCTCCCCGTTCTGTAGTTTCAAATATGTCTGTCTGTCTCTCTGTCTCTCTCATCTTCTCTCTCTCTCTCTCTCTCTCTCTCTCTCTCTCTCTCTCTCTCTCTCTCTCTCTCTCTCTCTCTCTCTCTCTCTCTCTCTCATCTCCCCGTTCTGTAGTTTCAAATATGTTTCCACAGGCTTTGATATGTTAGGTATGTATGTGCATAATTATTATCTGCTTTGTTATTGCTAAATTATTTACTGTACATGACAAGCTTGATGTAATTATCCGTGTGTGTCCCCCTCCCCCCCCCCTCTCTCTCTCTCTCTCAGAGAGAGAGAGAGAGAGAGAGAGAGAGAGAGAGAGAGAGAGAGAGAGAGAGAGAGAGAGAGAGAGAGAGAGAGAGAGAGAGAGAGAGAGAACGAACGAACCTTTTTTTTATATTGAGGGATAAGAATAAGCACTATCATGATACAGGCTTGCTTGCATCCAGCCCTCATAAAAATGAAAAAGGAGAAGAAAAAATAATCACCACCATTAACAAAAATGTACAACATTTAAAACAAAAGAATGAAAGTGAAAAAGCATGAACATGCACATACAAGAGAGAGAGAGAGAGAGAGAGAGAGAGAGAGAGAGAGAGAGAGAGAGAGAGAGAGAGAGAGAGAGAGAGAGAGAGAGAGAGAGAGAGAGAGAGAGAGAGAGGGAGAAGACGGACAGACAGACAGATGGACAGAGATGGGATTTAAAAGATGAGTCATGGTGCGCACATGCATATATTTCTTCTGCACAGTCTTCGATGCGGTTTTTTGTTTTTTTAAACATTTTATTTGATCAATCTCTCCACTTGGAAACTTGCCAACACTGACCGGTGTAGCATTCTCAAAATGGATTTGTTCTCAACTTCTCTGCGCATGTGCGAAATCGATCATGACGTACCATCACATTTTATCTTTTGTGTATTCGACACTAAATTGACCCTATATACCCTATTCCTAACCCTAACCCTGTCACTAACTCTTCGCACATGCGCAGACAAGTTGAGAACAAATCCATTTTGAGAATGCCACACCGGTCAGCAGAGTGGAGCTGCTCCAGAACTTGTTTGGGTTCTTCTTAACCCTTTCACCGCCAGCCACTGACATTTCAGCCAAAAATGTCCATTACTTTTACCTGGGTAGAGAACAAAATCCATCTGCAGTGTTGTGGATTGTTCTGTGAAATATATAAAATAAGGTCTATCCTTACTTCCCAAAACTAAGACAATCGAGTCTTTGGATAACAGACCCCAATATTTGGTGCCTTTTAGTGACATAGTCCTGTGTTAAATCACTGTGGTGCTAAAATGCGACTTTGGCGGTGAAAGGGTTAATGAAAATGATGTTTTATGTCCTCTCGGTCATAGACACATATGGGACATTTGTAAATACAAAGATGGTGGGAATGCCCGGAGGCAGTGCAACACCAGTAAAGTCCCGAGTTTTTAACAATATTGATAGGTGTAGCGGTAACCACGCCTCGGTTAAACCTCATCGGCTATGGTACCGCCACATTGATTAAAGTAAGGGTTAACCGAAGTCAGAGACCTTAAATAATGCAGTCAACATCTGAGGTTTGTATAATACGCCCAAAATGTTGACCAGTAGGCCCTGTAGTCACGACATGGACACTACATTAGATTTTTTAATGTTAATATAGAATCCATGATAAGATACACTCGTGACTATGGATTCTATATTAACAAGCTTCTAATGTAGTGTCCATGATCTTATAGATGGTGAACACGGTCGCGTGCAAATCTGTCGCTCGCTACTATGAGAGTGTGTATTTCCGACCTTCACAAATTTCACTTTTTCCGTACTTGAACCATTTACCTAACCCTAACCCTAACCCTATCCCTAACCCACGGAAAAAGTGAAATTTGTGGTTCATGCTCAATGTCGCAAATACACACTCTCATAGTAGCGAGCGACAGATTTGCACGAGCGACAGATTTGCATAAACTTACTACTACCCGTGTTGTCCGGACTGTCCAAGACACACTCGTGATTACAGGCAGGGCCTGACCAAAGCCCTTTAATTGAAGTGCGAGGTTCCTTGGCAAAATATTTAGGGTAGGCCTCGCATGCCAGAGTCAATCGGGTAAAGCCACTCACTGAGGCCTACACTGAGAGGTCGGGTGGGTGTTGGGGTAGTGTTGTACCTCATGGGTACATTACAATGCCCAGTGCATGTTGGGTGCGTGTTTACTCAAATCAGTAGTAGAACTAGAAGCACGGAGATGTAAAAGGCTCAGAGCAACCCTCAGAAAATCTGATTAACTGTCCTCCGGTCTGAAACACTGATATGGGACACTAGTAGTAGATATAAAGATGGTGGGAACGATCCTGGAGGCAATGCCCGGAGGCAGTGCAACACCATGCAGGGCAAATATAACTTTACAACAGCAATTCGCCTTGACTTAAGGCTGTGTCAGACCAACTTGAATGTTTTTAAAAATTTTTATTGACATAGGCTAGAACACAGAGGCTAAATCAAAATGTTGTTGGGCTACAAATTCGGGGCTTTCCTTGTGTTGCACTGCTTCCGAGCATTGCCTCCAAGATCGTTCCCACCATATTTATATCGTGAAAATCCGTTTAACGTCCTCCGGTCTGAAACAGACACAATGGGACATTAGTAGATAAAGATAGTGGGAACGATCCTGGAGGCAATGCCTGGATCGAAGCAGTGCAACTCCAGGAAAGTCCCGATTTTTTAGCGATACAGATGTTAATAATGATATTATAACAGCTTATGTGTCTGTTCCAGACCGGAGTACGTTAAGCAGAATTTCATCATCAGCCCATAAAAGCCACCCTTATACATAAAGCTGTATTTTAGGAATTTTTTTTAAAAGCTAATAACCTTTTTGGAATACTAACCCTATCCCTAACCCTATCCCCCCCCACCCTATAAGACGGAAAAACGCAACGAACCACAACTGTGCCCCACATGGCCGAAAGGCCGAAGAGGGCGTAAAGCCTTAATAAAAAAAGAAGGAAAAAAAAGAACCACAACTGTGACAAATCGCGGTGTACTGCAGTGGGGTGGGGGTGGGGGTGGGGTGGGGGGGGGGGGGGGGGGAGGGGGGTAGTGGGGGTGGGTGGGGGTGTAGGGTTAGGGTTTAGGGCTAGGGTTAGTATTCCAAAAAGGTTATTAGCTAAAAATGTTCCTAGCTTTACAACAGCAATTCGTGTCAGACCAACTTGAATAATTTTTTATTTTTAGTATTTTTATTGACATAAGCCAGAACTGACACAGAGGCTAAATCAAAATATTGTTATGCTACAAATTCGGGGCTTTCCTGGTGTTGCACTGCTTCCGGGCATTGCCTCCAGGATCGTTCCCTTTACCATCTTAATTTATATCAACTAATGTCCCATATATAGGCCTATGTCTGTTCCAGACCGGAGGACGTTAAGCAGAATTTCATCATCAGCCCATAACGGAAAAATACGAAACAGACCATGATGGCTGCATTCCCCTGTTTACTCTCTGGATATACAAGAAATTCAATGGAGGGTATACAAACTTTCCACAAAGGTGACAAACACGATAGAATGAATGGACACATTCCTTCTATGCATTGGTCCGAAACCGGAGGGCCCTAACTTTCCCACTCTGTAAATAGGCCTCTGCTTCCGCCCGGCATGCCCGACTACCAAGAAAAACTAGGTCCCCTAATATGTCGTCTGCTTCTAGGAAAAGGGACCGTCATTATTTAAATGAAGGGAGGGGTCGGAAAGAGTAACGAAAACAAGCCAAGCTCATCCTTGATTTTTTAACCGATTCAGCACCAGCGAAACTTGTCCCTAAGAGCCTCGGCTATGAGGACGTTAAACCGTCCACTACCAACCAACCATCCTTGATTTTTCGTGATTGTTTGTTGTTTTGTTAGGCATGACAATTAAGCATGCCTTGGGGCTAGGTAGGCATATACACACACACCTGCACGCACACACACACACCTGCACGCACACGCACACGCACACACGCACACACGCACGCACGCGCGCACGCACACGCACACACACACACATACACACACACACACACACACACACACACACATATATATATATATATATACACACACAACACACACACGCTTATATACACATATGCACACACTGAGACACACATACACGCACGCACACGCACGTTGACAAACACACAACACACACAGTCTCCACAGAGATAGACCCTCATACGCACGCGCGCGCACACACAC
>CM065699.1:39020949-39023449 GCA_017654935.2 Phymorhynchus buccinoides | reverse complement strand
ATGTGTCCGGTTTTCACTTTTCATTGGTCTTCCCCTGGCTGCGTACAGCCAGCACATTCCGATTTCAGAGGAGCTCAAAGGAGAAACAGTATTTGGAAGATTTTTTTTGGATTGAAAAAAGGCAGGAGAAAGGGACACTAAGTCAGAAAAATAGTTGCTGTCTGTAGATGACAGAAAGCAAAAGAAAAAGGCAGAGTCAAAGAGAGTGGCAGCGGATTAGAGAAAGTTACAAGCACAGAACTTCCCGAAGGTGGGGAAACTATTTTTACGAAAGACCCCCCCCCCCCCCCCCCCCCGGTATTCCCACGGGGAGACTCGTGGAGGGGGCGGGGTCCGGCGTCCAGCTCCCTGTATGGAGGCACGAGGCTCCAGAAACTGGTCAAATCACGCGATTTTCACTGCCGTAGTACTCGTGATCATGACTCGGAGAAGGCCTTTCCTGGCACGAGGTGCTCGTGACGTGACGTCGCAGGTCTATTTTTAGAAAATGATCTTGCTTCCTTACCCCAAAACGGGAAGGTTATTATTTGGTGATCAATACCCTAAGCTTCATTATCCGTACACACATTTATGAACATCTTATTCTATCCACACACGTACACACGCGCATACACATACACAGAGAATGAGAGAGAGCAGGAGGGGGAGGGGGGGGGCGGTGAGCAAGAGAGAGAGAGAGAGAGAGAGAGAGAGAGAGAGAGAGAGAGAGAGAGAGAGAGAGAGAGAGAGAGAGAGAGAGAGAGAACGAACGAACGAACGAACGAATGTTTTTTATTGAGGAAAAGCGGAATAAGCACAATAACCGGCTTTTTTTCATCCGGCCCTCAGAACCAAAAGAAAATTAATTAAAAAAATACAAATAGAAAAAAAAGACATCGCAAAATACAAGAAAAAAACCCTCAACCTTCAATGAAGGTCGCAAACGGACGCACCGTGCAAGGCATATAAATCAAATAAATTACATCAATTAACGAGACTGAGACAAGGACGGACAGACAGACAGACAGACAGATACAGAGAGAGGGAGGTCAAAATAAAAGAACAGAATAAAATGGAAGAAATGAAGCAATATATGCAGGAAAAATAAGAGAGAGAGAGAGAGAGAGAGAGAGAGAGAGAGAGAGAGAGAGAGAGAGAGAGAGAGAGGAGAGAGATGGAGAGATCCCTTTCATTGAAAGTAGGCCCATATATAGGGCAAAGGACTAGGCCCACCGTAAAAGTACATCTTATCATACAGTAGACGCACAACAGTCGAATCAGACTTACTGATTTACCGTATTTTATGAACTACTAAGGCGCACCTGATTATAAGGCGCCCCCCCCCCCCCCCCCCCCCCCCCCCCCACATTTCACACATGAAATTCAGATTTTGTTATTAGTGTTTCTTACTAATTATCAGTCACATTATAAGGCGCTGTGGTCTCAGTCTAGGAAAAAAATGTGTCGCCTTATAATATGGTAGTAGTACAGAATATATGCTGCTTCACCTTTTTGAGACTAACCCTAAACTAGTAGTGACTATAGGCCTGTGGCTCAGTTGGTTAGAGTTGCTAGTTCGTAATCCGTCACTGAGCCCCGGGTTTGCGAGTGTACGCAGGTTCGAACCCAGCTCCAGTCGCAGTGGTGTGTCCTTGGGAAAGGCACTTCACTCCTATTTTCCGGCCTCACTCCACCCAGGTGTAATTGGGTGCCTGACGTCAGGGGGGGGGGGGGGGGGGGGGGGAGTCCTTCGGATGAGACTTTTTGAAAAACCGAGGTCCCGTGTGTGAACGCATGCACGAGATCTTGCGCACACGTTAAAGCCCACCCCACTATTCGGTACAAGTAGGCCGTGTGTGCAGGTGCATTGGCTTACGACTATACGGCTTCCCAATATTGAGTTCCAATCAAGGTCAAGGTCAAGCTGCGAAGGGACTTTGCTGCCACTCGGCGACTCACTTGCATGTTACTCTTCAGTTCTGGTTGTCTTTTTCTTTAAAATATGAATGTCATTGATATGCAGGAATCGGCTTAACGAATAATTATCGATTCAAGTTAGCCTACATGCAGATAGTCAACAGCCTGTTAGTGTGGTTGCTGGCTGCCTTGAATTGACCCTTTCAGTGAGAGTTTGCACAGCATCCGGCAGTGCTTTCTCCTCATTCTACAAACAGGAATGCGATTATCTTCAGCCGTTCCCTATCATATGTCGTGACCCAGACTGAGACACATAAAATGACACACACACACGCCCTCGCGCGCGCGCGCACACACACACTGATTCACACGAACACACTCACGCACGGCACACACACACGCACGCCCGCCATACACACACACACACACACACACACACACACACACTGACACACACACACACACACACGCACGCACGCACGCACGCACGCACACACGCACACACACACACACACACACACACACACACACACATACGCACACACACGCACGCACGCACGCACACACACACACACACACACACACACACACACACACACACACT
>CM065699.1:38873449-39015949 GCA_017654935.2 Phymorhynchus buccinoides | reverse complement strand
ACACACACACACACTAATATGCACATTGTATCAATCACACAAACATCACCACCACCCGTGGGGATACCGGGGGGTCTTTTGCATAAATAGTTCCCTCACCTTCTGGAAGTTCTTCCTTGTAGCTTCCTCTAATCTGTCACTCTCTTTGACTCTGCCTTTTCCCTCTGCTTTCTGTCATCTACTATCTTTTTGTCCATTCTCCTGCCTTTTTTCTCTCCAAGAAATACTTTCAAGAAGATTTCCTCCAGCCGAAGTTGGACATGCTGGGCCTAATTATTTCTTACTAAGGCACATAACGGCGGCATGATGCATCTGCGCTCATAATTGACAGGAAACTGTCTGAGCGATCAAAGAAGAAGTATCAATCATTCTTTGGACACAATGAAAAACACATTTGAAAACACTGAAGAATAAGGTCACACTCAAATGTATACACCACTCTGTTTATTTTCTCTTCATAAAATCAAATACATACTGTAATTTTTATGAAACAATTGGGATACACATCAAAAGAACTATTTACTGTAACTCAATCTTTATGCGTTAGTGTCAATGACATATTTTAACTGCATTACACCCCCTCCAACATGCACACACACCACAAAATAGTGTGTGTGTGTGTGTGTGTGTGTGTGTGTGTGTGTGTGTGTGTGTGTGTGTGTGTGTGTGTGTGTGTGAGTGTGTGTGTGTGTGAGAGTGTGCGTAATATTATTTTTGAAAACCACCAATCATTAGTGTTTTCAATAATTGTAAAGCTATGCTTGTGACTCCATACATGTGTTGGGGGGGAGAGAGAGAGAGAGAGAGAGAGAGAGAGAGAGAGAGAGAGAGAGAGAGAGAGAGAGAGAGAGAGAGAGAGAGAGAGACAGAGACAGATAGACAAGAGAGAGAGAATGAAATCCTTAAACGTCTCAAGAAAGGGGTTGTTAATTCAAACTCTTAACATCAGCGTCAATTTATTTATTTACATAACATGGCACAACGTAGTCTCTTAACCAAAAAAAAAATCAATTTATTCAAATTGTGTACGACTATTGCCATGCTGAAAAGTACATACTTTAGAATGAGGCTTAATACGGAAAATTCTCTGCCCCTGTCTCGTGACATGAGATGCGAACGCCATCTACTTAAGATTATCGCCCTTGCCTGTCAGGAACTAGTAGTATATAGCCACAGAAACTTATCTGCTCCTGACTCGTCACCAGGGGGCATCGGCAGTTCGGGCCTAAAATTATCGCCCTTTCGTGTCGGCAAGGAGTAGTATAAAGCCTCATTGCAATCAATATGTCTTTCGACATATCCATTTTTCTTCAGTCAACATCTCATTTTTTTCTACTTTACACAAAAAATGTCTCTTATACACACATTCACACACCTGCACAAACACATGCGCAATCACACACATGTGCAAGATTACATGCATGCACACACACACACACACACACACACACACACACACACACACACACACACACACACACACACACACACACACACTCACTACATGAAATGCCCAAATATCACAACAATTGTCTATCAATCATCACCAAATTACGACCAAATTAACTGAAGTCTCTGTTTACAAAACCCTTCCGCTATTCAACACAAAAATAGTTGATCAAGTCTTTTATCACATCAGCATACAAAACCAACATGAATTCACAGAAGTCATTTCCTATCATTTAATTCATACGCTTGAATAACGTCAAAAGTAGGGGTACATGTTTGTAATAGGTTTCCCAAGCATAAAATGTTTATATATCTATATATAAAGATAAATGTTTTGTTGATTAAAAGAAGAAAAAAAAGAAGAAAAAGACATCTTCTTGCGACATAACCATCACAAAACAAAAGAAATCTTCAAATTTTAATGAAGTTTCCAGACACACAGCAATCAATCAATCAATATTTTATTGGCCATTTTATAGGAAATTCTTTTTGCAGGGATAAAATAAATCAACAAATCAACAGACAAAGACATAACATGAAGATAGGATATTGTTTGGTAAATATCCATTAACTTTCCCCCGAAGACGGAGTGTGGCTGCCCATGTGGCGGGGTAATCAAAAATGGTCACACACGTAATGTTCTCATCCCTAGCTGATGCATTTGTACCTTAGTGTTCAAGTGCTTCTCGTTGTTGGGATGATCCCTGGAGTCTTTTAGCCAGGGTAAGCCAACCAACCATTAGGCCTATCTTAACTCTCTCTATACTATCGTACGCTATAGCGTACATGACGTACACAAGCATTCCATACTAGGCGGGTTTGCATCATTACATAAAAAATATTAAAAAAATAATGCTTAACCGCAGTTTTGAAAATTTGCGGTATTGTTTATAATAATAAAAGCTAGCATATGTTATAATTCCAAAGTAAATTTTGTATTATTAGCAGATTTTTAAAAAAGCATGACAAAGAAGATGAAGAGACGGGTAGTGACTCGTTTTCATTCATTGTGGTACTAAAAATAGACGGAAAGTGATTTCATTGGTTGAAAACTATTAAGGGACCGTAGAGGAACACTTCTATACCAGCTTGGGTTGCCAGGCTTTGCGGAGTTGCAAATTGTGAATGGTTAAACGCTATGTACGCTATAGCGTACATTAGTATTGACTGGTTGTAAAGGGAAGCAATCGGCCAGTAAAGAGTGAGTTAAAGTGTATTACTGTTATGTGAGAAAACGTGACAAAGAAACGGAAAAGACAACATGTTCTCCTTCTCCAGGTATTTGGTTACCGTAAAAACTGGACTACAAGGCGCACCTGTATATAAGCCGCACCTCTCAAAATAACATAATATTAGGTATTTATTTGCATACAAGGCGCACCTGTATATAAGCCGCACCTCTCAAAATAACATAATTTATCATGTTCAAATTCTGATCGCTTCTCGGCCTTTTGGCTAAGACAGTGATTCAGGAACATAAATTTTTGTTTATATCCTGGTTGGTTTGTTCAGCCCGTCGTACATGGCGAAAGCCGATACGCGACGTTAAACTGAACTTCCATCCAATAACATAATAATTTTTTATTAGGTATTTATTTGCATACAAGCTGCAACAGTATATAAGCCGCAGAGAAATTATTCAAACAAAAAAAGTTGACAAAGTTAAACAAAAAAGCAGTAGATTTTGCCCACCTATGTGATGAAAGCAACACACAAATATCAATCATGCTTGTACAACTTGAGTAATGATTAATGATCTGATTTTGACATGGCATTTGAATCTATTAAGTGTCAAAACCAGTTTTGATAGCTACAATTAAGCTAAATAATACAGACAAACCCCTATTTTACGACCCTCTGTTAAGCGACCACCTCTCATTTGAGACCGGATTTGTTGACACGGATGCATTTTACTATGTAAACGACCTCTCTTAAACGACTTCCTCTAAAACGCGACTTACGACCGCCATTTTGTTGGTTTTTACGACCGCTGTTGTCGTCTGCATAGACTTCGAGCAAAGGGAAACAACCACAGTCAAGGGCCTGAAAGCGGAGTCGCTTCCCTTGTTGTAGAAAAGATGTCGGAAAGCGTAGGAAAAGCACGAAAACCACTGACTTTGAAAAAGAAAACCACTGACTTTGGACGAGAGTGGAGGTGATTAACAGAAGTCGGCGAAGTGAAACTGTAATACATCGATTGCACAATCCTATGGAGTTGGAAAGACCCAAATCCAGTTTTAATATGTCATTGTATGTGTGCATGAAGAAGAGAGTATGAACTGTGCTGAACTTTTTCTTTCTACGGCTGCCAGTGAAAACCTCCGTCATACGACCCCTCCAATTTACGACCGATTTTTCCGGACATTTTGGAAGTCTTAAAATAGACGTTTGTCTGTATGTGGCTGGAAACGGATTCCATAACACTTATTAACATAAAATTGGAATAATCCACTTTCAAGCCGCATCAGTAGATAAGCCCCACGGATCAAAGTTAAGGCTCCCAAGGACAAAAAACTAAAATCTGTGACATTTTTAGGAAAAAAGCATGACTCAGTGCTCCACTAACATTCTCCATCTCTCTTCCGGAAGGAAGGTGGCAGAGTGGTTAAGACATTTGCCCGCCGATCTCGAAGCGTGACTGCAGCGTGAGTGACCCGGGTCTGAATCCCCTTTCTATCTAGTTCGATAGAAAAATCGAACTGAACGTCGAGTCCTTCGGATGGGGACTTAAAGCTAGTCTGACCCGTACGCATTACGCACGTTAAAATCCCACGGCATGTTGGTGTTAGTTTGTTATAGTAATGTATGATATGTGAAGATAATGTTGGTGTTAGTTTGTTTTTTGTAAAGTGTGCTGTGTGAAGGTAATGTTGATGTTAGTTTGTTATAGTAAAGTATGATGTGTGAAGGTAATGTTGGTGTTAGTTTGTTATAGTAAAGTATCATGTGTGAAGGTGAAAAAAAAAAAAAAAAAAAAATCCCACGGCAGTTAAAAGTCTGTAACAGAAGGGAGAAATCCCGCTTTCCTGGCACGACCAAATTGACAGCTAGGTTTCCCAAGTCTGCCCCCATCCCCTCCTCAACCTGTCCCCCCCCCCAAAAAAAAAAAAAGAAAAAAAAAAAAGGGTAGGCGCTGCGCTTGTGGCAACGCCCTCTCCGGGGGAGAGCAGCCCGAATTTCTCAGAGATAATTCTCTGTGATTTGAATATACCAAACACCCAAAAATACCAAATACCCTTTTATTTCCTGAAAATAACATTTTTTCCTGAAAAAAACACCCAAACCACCTGACCTCAACGGAAGGTAAAAGATCGTTAGATCTAAGGATCCTCCATCAAAGCAATTTATAAAAAAAAAAATGTCAATAGGATACAGCAGCAGGGCTCCCAGGGACCCCCATTTGGGGGTCTATGAAGTACTAGAGTTCTAAGAGACCCTCTAAAAGAATGTGCAGGGGGTCCCAGGGATGCACTATAAAAATTGTGTTTAGCATTTATAGATGTCATTGGGACCCTCTATCCCGCCTCTGGGCTGGGACCCTTTATACTGTAAGTGAAGGAGTCCCTGGGACCCCTTGTTTTGCGGGACGATTGGGAGCCCTGAGCAGTCACCAAATTTTTCTTCATTTTCCCCCAAAATTTCTTGTCCAATTTTCGCTGACATTCGCAAAATGATGGAACACTGGGAGCCCTGGATCTGTGGGAGATCTTCACAGTTTGGAGACCAGGTCGGTGTCCGGGGGGATGAGGGTGGGGAAGCCGTTGTCGAAGGCTGCGTTGAGCACGTCCTCCACTTTGGAGGCCAGGATGATGCTGAGCTCCTTCTGCAACAGGCACACACACACACACACACACACACAGAGGAAAACATTTAACTCTCTTTTTGAAAAAGATGCAAATGGACGCCCACATAAAAAACATTTAAATTTTTTTTTTTTTAATATATATATTTTTTTTAAAGAAACCACATCAACTGCAACAGGCACACATCCAACAAAAATAAAGAACCACGTTTTTCACAAGGGCTAAAAAAACACCCCCCAAAACACAGAGGGTTCAACCAAATTATTGTATATTTCAAAGGTGTTTAATCCAGTTACTTTGAGTTTGAAAATCTCAAGCTTCATTTTGTTCACTTTATGACTTTGTAAACAATAGCGCAACAAACAATGCCCCTATCTTTCTGACGTTTTGGCCCATTCTCCTGCCTTTAAAAAAAAATCTTCCAACTAATTTTCTCCTTTCAGCTCCTCCGAAATCGGAATATGTTGGCTGTATGCAGGGGGGGGGGGGGGGGGGGGGGGGGGGGGGGGAGAGAGACCAGTGAAAAATTGAAAAGCGGACACACATACCTTACCCATTATGGCCTGGGAACGCACAAGAAGAAGAAGAAGAAGGAGAGAAACCATTAACCAGTTTAACCCTTTTCAACGCCAGCCATTTATCAGCCAAAACTTTCCATTAAACTTACCTGGGTACAAAAAAAAATTCATCTGCAATATCGGGGGTTATTTTATTATTAAGACTTTACGCCCTCTTCGGCCTTTCGGCCATGTGGGGCAATATCGGGGAATCCTTTGTGACATGCATTAAATAGGGCCTGTCCTTCCATCCCAAAATTAAGAACATAAGGTCACTGGATACCAGACCCTCATTTGATGCTTTTCAGCGACATGGGTGTTAACCCTTTCACCGCCAGCCATTTTCAGCCAAAAATGTCCATTAACCCTTTCACCGCCAAAGTCGCATTTTAGCACCACAGTGATTTAACACCCATGTCACTAAAAGGCATCAAATTGGGGTCTGTTATCCAAAGACCCTATTGTCTTAGTTTTGGGAAGTAAGGATAGACCTTATTTTATATATGTCACAGAAGAATCCCCAATACTGCAGATGGACTTTGCTCTTTACCCAGGTAAATGTAATGGAAATATTTGGCTGAAATACGGCTGGCGGTGAAAGGGCTAAACTTGAACTGGGAAGAGAAAACAACAATATCTGCAATATTGGGAATTCCTCTGTGACATGCATAACATTAGGCCTATCCTTACTTCCCAAAATTAAGAAAATAGTGTCTTCGAATAACAGGCCCTGATTTGATGCCTGATTTGAGTGACATGGGTGGTAAACCATTGTGGTGCATAAATGCGACATTGGCAGTGAAAGGGTTAAGTCATTGCGGTGCCAAGAGGCGACAGTGGCGACGAAAAGGGTTAAAATGTAAAGAATATTAGGGCTCGCTCTGACCTGAATGTTGGCGGGGATCTCGTGTTGTGGTGCCAAGAGGCGACAGTGGTGACGAAAAGGGTTAAAATGTGGAGAAAAAAAGATTAGGGCTCGCCCTGACCTGAATGTTGCCGGGGATCTCGTGCAGGTCCTTCTCGTTGCGGGCGGGCAGGATCACACGGGTCAGCCCCGCTCTGTGGGCCGCCAGAACCTTCTCCTTGATGCCTCCCACCTACAGGCAGCACAGACACACATTATTTTAATTGTAATCAGTTGTTTGCTGTTGTCTTACCCTGGCCTAAAGGTGGACCCTGGCGGATGAGTTTTTGCAAGAAACACATCGAGATCATGAAAACACCATTTACAGAGATCGCAACACTCACTTTGCTCCGGCTTCCTAGAAATCAAACCGTCAAATCGGCGATTTATCCTTGGCGGAGGTGCTGGAAGTCAAATTCTTTCACCGAAAGAGAAGGCGAGAGCTGTCTCTTTTGTAATGACGACCAAATTGTTTGCACAATTTTTTTCGCAATATAAGCCTTTTTATTTTTATTATTTTATTATTTTATACATTTTATCACAACAAAGGAAATAGCTTCAATTTTTTTTTTTTTTTACTGCACTACCAAAAAAAAAAGAAGCTTCAACCACAATGGGTTTGGCCTCCCCCCAAGGGTTTGCCCCCCCCCCCCCATCCAAAATGGCTACTCTCTCCGGCACCTCCACCAAGGAGGAATCGCCGTTTTGACTTCTAGGAAACCAGAGCGAAGCGAGTGTTCTGATCTTTGAAAAGGCTGTCTTTCTGGTGATCTCAACGTGTTCCTTGCAAAAACTCATCCGTCAGGGTCCACCTTTCAAGACTCCAGGATCATCCCAACAGCCATCCTCCGAAGTCGGAGTGTGGCTGCCCACGTGGCGGGGAAATAAAAACGGTCGCACACGTAATGTTCTCACCCGTAGCTGATGCACTCGCACCATAGTGTTCAAAAGCTTCCGCTATTGGGATGATCCCTGGAGTCATTTAGCCAGGGTAAGACAACAACAGCAACAACACCTTCCCAACAGCCGAAGCACTTGAACACTATGGCGAAGCACTTGAACACTATGGCACAAATGCATCAGACAGGGATGAGAACGTTCCGTGTGCGTGTGACCATTTTTGATTACCCCGCAACGCATGCAGCCACACTCCGACTTCGGAAGGATTTTTAGACTGACGATGTTATGCTAGGAGCTTGTCATGGCTTGGACAATCCCCCGCACAACCATCACAACATTTTGATGTAGCCTTGGTGTTCTAGCTTATGTCAACTGGTCTGACACACTCTCATGCCAAGGCATGTAATTAGTATTGGTATATTCTAGTCACAGAGACGTGTCTCTGTGAAATTTGGGTTGCTCCCACCTGAAGAGCGCGTCATCACGAGCGCAGCGCCACCCACAGGGTGCATGCTATGTGAGTTCGTGTCATCCATTCCGCCGGCACAACACGTCCTACTCCTACCGAATAGTGGAATGTTTTTTTTTAACGTGTGCGCAAGATCTTGTGCAAGCGTTGTCCCCCACGGGACCTCGGTTTTAAGTCTCACCCGAAGGAGTAGGAAATAGGAGTAAAGTGTCTTTCCCATGGACACAACACTGTGGACGGAGCTGGGTTTGAACCTCCACAGTCGTAAATGCACATATGTGATGATGTATGAAAAAAAAACACCATGCAAAAAAAAAAGACATACAAAGCGCAAGAATCTCTACAGAGTGTTGGGCAAAAGAGGGTCTTCAGAGAAGAAGCCCCCCACCCCCCCCCCCACCCTTCCAACCCCCTCAATCAAGAGTTTTGGCCCTGTACTCATTACACTCATTAGAATCAAGAAAGAAAGAAAGAAAGTTAGAAACCTAACTTTGACTAGACATAATAAGAAATAGCACACCCCCCCCCCCCCCCCAACAAAGCAAACAAACGAAACAAAACAACAAATTTGTACCCACCCACCCACGCCAAAAAAAACTCAGCCAGACATGCACGCACAAAGAGAAGAGCACTCCTCACTGACCGGCAGCACCAGCCCCCTGAGGGTGATCTCCCCTGTCATGGCGGTGTCGGAGCGCACGCAGACGTGGGAGAAGAGCGAGACGAGGACGGTGATGACGGTGACGCCCGCCGAGGGCCCGTCCTTGCCCACTGCCCCTGCCGGGAAGTGAATGTGCACGTCCGTGGAGTCCAGCTCTTTTTTCAGCGTGTGGCCAAACACCTGCACACACACACACACACACCGATAAAGATGCCTTATCAACACAAGAGCAGCCCACCACATCTGCAGGGAAGTGTATGTGCACGTCCGTCGAGTCCAGCTCTTTTTTCAGCGTGTGGCCAAACACCTGCACACACACCGATAAAGATGCCTTATCAACACAAGAGCAGCCCACCACATCTGCAGGGAAGTGGATGTGCACGTCCGTCGAGTCCAGCTCTTTTTTCAGCGTGTGGCCAAACACCTGCACACACACCGATAAAGATGCCTTATCAACACAAGAGCAGCCCACCACATCTGCAGGGAAGTGGATGTGCACGTCTGTGGAGTCCAGCTCCTTCTTCAGCGTGTGCCCAAACACCTCAGGGCTCCCAATCGTCCCGCAAAACAAGGGGTCCCAGGGACTCACTCCTCTTGCAGTATAGGGTCCCAGTGGCATTGCAAATGCTAACAAGAATTTTTCTAGTGCATCCCTGGGACATACATTTAGAGGGTCCATTAGAATTTTAGTGCTTCATAGACCCCCAAACTGGGGTCCCTGGAAGCCCTGCACCTGCACACACACACACCGATAAAGATGCCTTATCAACACAAGAGCAGCCCACCGCCCCCGCCGGGAAGTGGATGTGCATGTCCGTCGAGTCCAGCTTTTTTTTTTTAGCGTGTGCCCAAACACCTGCACACACACACCGATAATATGCTTGCTGTTACGGTCAATATCATGAAAAAGATGCCATATCAACACAAGAGCAGCCCACTGCCCCTGCAGAGAAGTAGTATGTGCATGGTTGTCGAATCCATCTCCTTCTTCAGTGTGTGCTCAAACACCTGGACACACACACCGATAATATGCTTGCTGCTAAGGTAAATATCATGAAAAAGATACCTTATCAACACAAGAGCAGCCCATCACCCCTGCTGGGAAGTGTATGTGCATGTCTGTTGAGTCCAGCTCCTTCAGCGTGTGTCCAAACACCTGCATACACACACACATACACACACACACACGCACACACACACACATGCACACACACACACATGCACACACACACACACACATAGACTTCACCTTGACAGCATTGGTTCTGAGCCAGCTGTGGGTCAGGTTGGATGATTCCTATACACACACACACACGCACACACACACACACACACACAGACTTGACAGCCTTGAGCCAGCGTTGGATGATTCCTTCTGAGTTCACCCAGCGTTGGCTTCGGGCTTCAGGCCAGGTTGGATGATTCCTTACACACACACACACACGCACACACACACACACACACACACAGAGTTCACCTTGACAGCGTTGGCTCTGAGCCAGCTTCGGGCCAGGTTGGATGATTCCTTACACACACACACACATGCACACACACACACACACAGAGTTCACCTTGACAGCGTTGGCTCTGAGCCAGCTTCGGGCCAGGTTGGATGATTCCTTACACACACACACACACACACACACACACACACACACACACACACACAGAGTTCACCTTGACAGCGTTGGCTCTCAGCCAACTTCGGGCCAGGTTGGATGATTCCTCACACACACACACACACACACACACACACACACACACACACACACAGAGTTCACCTTGACAGCGTTGGCTCTCAGCCAACTTCGGGCCAGGTTGGATGATTCCTTACACACACACGCACACACACAGAGTTCACCTTGACAGCGTTGGCTCGCAGCCAACTTCGGGCCAGGTTGGATGATTCCTTACACACACACACACGCACACACACACAGAGTTCACCTTGACAGCGTTGGCTCTGAGCCAGCTTCGGGCCAGGTTGGATGAATCCTTACACACACACACACACACACACACACACACACACACACACACACAGAGTTCACCTTGACAGCGTTGGCTCTGAGCCAGCTTCGGGCCAGGTTGGATGATTCCTTACACACGCACACACACACAGAGTTCACCTTGACAGCGTTGGTTCTGAGCCAGCTGTGGGCCAGGTTGGATGATTCTTTACACACACACATACACACACAGAGTTCACCTTGACAGCGTTGGCTCTGAGCCAGCTTCGGGCCAGGTTGGATGATTTCTTACACACACACACACACACACACACACAGACTTCACCTTGACAGCGTTGGCTCTGAGCCAGCTTCGGGCCAGGTTGGCCGACTCCTTCATGACGTCCCCCAGCTGTCCGGTGAGGGTCAGCTTGCCCTCCCCACTCATGCAGGTGGCCTCCACGAACATGATCTCCCCGCCCATCGGCGTCACCGCCAGGCCCACAGCCACGCCCGGCTGGCTCAGACGCTGACCCATCTCAGGCTCGTACATCGGCGGCTGGAGAGAGAGAAAAAAAAAGAAGAAAAATATGCCTCACGTGAACTCTTCTAGCGTCATGGATGTTTTGACGTTCTTGGTTGTCCGTTGCATCTCAACCGACAAGTGTGCATGCGTTGCTTCAATGGAAAAAACAGTGATATAACCTGTGAAAGCAGATCAAACACATGGCAGGGTGCTTGGTGGTGAATGTCATTGCATTTGGTGGGAGTGTAGAGTGCTGTCTTGGGCGAATACATTCGCCGGTGGTGCGAGAAGAGTTATGAAAGCAAACCATTAACTCACCCTCAAGTGTCCTAAGTCTTTATTTTGGCTTGTTTGTCTAGTTTCTTTTTTTTTTTAACCCTTTCACCGCCAAAGTCGCATTTTAGCACCACATTGATTTAACACCTATGTCACCAAAAGGCATCAAATTGGGGTCTATTATCCAAAGACCCTATTGTCTTAGTTTTGGGAAGTAAGGATAGACCTTATTTTACATTGTATGTCACAGAAGAATCCCCAATACTGCAGATGGATTTTGTTCTCTACCCAGGTAATTTAATGGAACTTTTTGTCTAAAATATGGCTGGCGGTGAAAGGGTTAAATTCTCCTTCCTTTTCCTTTTTTGACTGATACAAAATGTGTACTTTAAAGAAACGACCATGATTAGAAAGCGTTGATAAAAAACCCGATGAACTCACGCCCAGAATGGAGATGTCGTGTATATATTCTATGTTTGCTGTGTTTTCTAGTGTTGCAACAAAGTCATGTCTTGTCATCAGATAGTTCAGGTTCCTGATTCCTTCTGTGTGAGAGGGTAGGCTCTGCCTGCAGTAGGGTGGGGCGCGACAATGTTTATGGCTTGTTTGTCTAGTTTCTTTTTTAAAATTCTACTTCCTTTTCCATTTTTTTTCGTCCTCTCTTCTCTTTCTGCTTTCAACATTATTAATCCATTGTTATCAGTCTGGTTGTGGTTGGGCATATAGTCTAGTGTAGCCCAGCGTATGTTTGTGTGTGTGTGTGTGTGTGTGTGCGTGTGCGTGTGTGTGTGTGTGTGTGTTGTGTGTGGCTGAGCATGGGCGCATAAGTATTCCTATTGTTATGTTTCCACATGTTATAATTGCTGCCATTGTTAAAGATGTTGATGAAAAAGATTATTAAAATCGAAAATGTGTGCTCTCAAAGAAAATTTGTGCTATCAAGCCATCGCTCTAAATAGGAGCTATGTAGTATTATCATTCAGAAACTAGCACTCCACCACTTCACAAAGATATCGCAGGCGTAAGCGCATCACATTGCATGGCAGGGTGTACACACACACACGCACACACACACAAACATACGCTGGGCTACACTAGACTATATGCCCAACCACAACCAGACTGATATTATATTTGGTGAATCATTGACCAAGTCCTTTTCCTTTTTTGACTGATACAAAATGTGTACTTAATGAAACGACCACGATTATAAAGGGTTGATAAGAAAAACGAAGAACTCACGCCCAGAATGTCCTCCACAGCGGCCTCGTCGATGACGATGGGCATCTCCGGGGGGTGCATCATCGCCCCCGTCTGCCCCTCCCCCCCCACGACCCTCAGCACCTCCTCCTCTCCCCCTCTCTCCCCCTCCGCCTTCCCCCCCTCCTCCTCCTTGACGCCGTCTTCTTCTTCTTTGCCGGCTGGGGGGGTGGGGTCTTTGCCGCTGCGGGATTTGGCCTCCAGCACCTTGACGGCGACCGCGCGGCAAATGGCTGCCACTCGCCGCTCCAGGGTGCGCACGCCTGCCTCCCGCGTGTACTTGGAGACTGAAAAAGATCACTCCTGCTTACTTTCCTCGGCGTAAGGCTGTGTCGGACCTACAACTGACAATAAGCTAGAACGCCAAGGCTACGTCAAAATGGTGTTAGGTTCTGCCGCAGTTATCGCGGGGGATGTCTTTTAGCCACAGCAGGCTCCTAGCATAACATCATCAGTCTCCCAAAATCCTCCGAAGTTAAGAAGTCGGAGTGTGGCTGCCCACGTGGCGTCACACACGTAATGGTTCTCATCCCCTAGCTGGTGTGTTTGTACCATGGTGTTCAAGTGCTTCGGGCTGTTGGGATGATCCCTGGAGTCTTTAAGCCAGGGTACGACGACAACAACGTCACTCCTGCTTTTTAAAAACCCTATCGAATTCTCTCGAAGCCGGCAATGCAAATTTTGCTGGGACAAAGCCAGAAGGCACTATCATGCTTTTTTATTGGTTTTTTGGCTGTCCCATCTTCTGGGCCACACAATGGTGTTGCTCCCACGCCGCTCATTCCGAGTCGCAACACACAGCCACACCCCGGCTTGTTCCAAGTCACAGAATCTAAACCAGCAGTCCGAGGGTAGCGAATCTATGTTAGGCCGTCAGGAGGCAACCAACCGAGGAGACCCTGCACTGCTCCCATGCCGCTCATTCCGAGTCCCAACTCGCAGCCACACCCCGGCTTGTTCAAGTCATGGAATCCGAAACCAGCAGTCCGAGGGGAGCGAATCTATTTTAGGCTGTCAGGAGGCAACCAACCGAAGAGACACTGCACTTGGTGCGTTCGGGTCAAAGTCATGGGGATCAGTATGTTCTGGGGAGCTGTCGGTGGACGGACGTGGTGGCTGTCTTTAACCCTTTCGCCGCCCATGTCGCATTTTTGCACCACAATGATTTAACACTTGTGTCATTAAAACTCTTGAATCAGGGTCTATTATTCAATAATATTGTGTTCTTAAATTTGGGCAGTAAGGATTGACCCTATTCTAAATGTGCCACAGAGAAATCCCACAATATTGCAGATGAAATCTTTGTAGTAACCAAATAAATGTTATGGAAATTTTAGGTTTAAGGATGGCTGGCAGTGAAAGGGTTAAAATTCCTTCACTCCCACAGTAAACATTTTACATTTTACAGTAAACATTTTACTTCCAGTGCAAACCTTAAAATGAAATCCAACAGCAAATGTACAGACTGAAATGGGCTAGTCTGATTATGAAATTTGTCTTGCAGAGAGGTTGGGGAAAGAGGTTGGGGGGAAGTCAGGGGAGTTTGGGATTAAAAAAAAAAAATCAAACAAAAAACAGCACTGGGGGCCTGAGGATCTTTGAACGCAAAATGGGCGATGCTGACATTGTCCTCTGCCACTACTAATCCATTATTCGCACTGACAATTTGACAGACAGAAATGCAAATTGATAAACCTATTATTCAGTGCTGATATCTTGGTATTTTGGTAATTTCAATCCACACGAGATTTGTCCTAGTGAAATTCAGGCTGCTCCCACCCGGAGAGCGCGTCACCGCCAGCTCAGTGCCACCCACCGAATCACACGATACTCAAAAGAAGATGACAGGTAAAAGCATTGACTCACTGAGCAGACGAAGGGTGTCCTCGGGCAGAACCATCTGGCGGCTGGTCAAGCCATGGACGTCCATCTGCTAGTCCAGAAGATCACACGATACTCAAAAGAAGATCACATGATTATTGAGAGAAGGTGACTCATCAAAGCATCGACTCACTGAGCAGACGAAGGGTGTCCTCGGGCAGCACCATCTGGCCGTGGGAGATCATATACTTCTTCTTCTTCTGCGTTCCCAGGCCATATGGCCATAATGGGTAAGGAACGTATGTGTCCGGTTTTCAGTTTTCACTGGTCTCCCCGCTGCGAACAGCCGACACATTCCGATTTCGGAGGAGCTGGTCAAAGACATCCAGAAAATTATTTGGAAGAACGGTTAACGAGAGAAGGTGACTGATCAAAGCATCGACTCACCAGACCTATTTTTGAAAAAAGTCAGGAGAATGGGCCAATAAGTCAGAAAGATAGTAGATGACAGAAAGCGAAAGGAAAAGACAGAGTCTAAGAGAGTGACAGATTAGAGGAAGTTACAAGCACAGAACTTCCACGGGGAAATCATATGATACATAAAAGAAGATCCCACACGAAAGCATCGACTCACTGAGCAGATGAAGGGTGTCCTCGGGCAGCACCATCTGGTGGCTGGTCAGGCCGTGGGCGTCCATCTGCTTGTCCAGCAGGTGGCGCTGCGCGATGAGCACCTTCTCTTCCAGGGTGTAGCCCGGCACGGCGATCAGCTCCATGCGGTCCAGCAGGGCCGGGGGGATGGTGGCCATGCTGTTGGCTGTGGCGATGAACAGCACTTGGGACAGGTCGAACGGGATGTTCAGGTAGCTGGTAGGGTGGTGTTAAAGTTAGGTTAGGTTAGGTTAGGTACATTATAGTCACAGAGGCGTCTCTGTGAAATTCGGTTTGCTCCCACCTGGAGAGCGCATCGCAGCCAGAGGCGCGGGGGGTAAATTTTTAATTTTTTATTTCGTTGCCACTGGGTTTAATGTGCATGCGACCTCGATTTTTTATGTGACTGATGAGGAAGGAAGGGAGGGGGGTAAACTTTGACCAAATGACAACTTTTTCGTTGCCACTGGGTTTAATGTGCATGAGCACCTCGATTTATCGTCTCATCCGAAAGACTCCACGTTGGGACAGGTCAAAGGCCTAGTGCAAAGTCTTAACCCCTTCACTGCCTGCCACGAGTCTAGCACAGGGCCGTTTGCACTATGCTGTACGCCTGCCAAAATCCCCTGTACTCAGGTTCGAACTCGGGTTTACTTGACACGTACGCCTGCCACGAGTCTAAGCGAACGCGCTACCACTGTGCCACTTTACACTCTAAGGGTTCATACGACAAACAAGACTGACATAATCTTAATGTGAACAGCACTTGGGACAGGTCGAACGGGATGTTCAGGTGGTGTTAAGGGTTCACACGACAAACAAGATGGACATCATCTTAACCCCTTCACCGCCTGCCACGAGTCTAACACAGGGCCGTTTGCACTATGCTGTACGCCTGTAACTGTGTCTACCACAGGGTGTTTTTGTCATTGATTTTCGAGCAAGATATATTAGGAGAACAAAAACTATAAACTGTTCAATGCTCTTCGAAAAACGTACATCTACAGTTCTTTTCCTTTCTACATTTTTTTTTTAACTTGTGACATCAACAAATGGAAGAGCAGTGGACAGATCAGTGAAGCAACCCTCTAAAGGCCAAAATTTGGCTTGGCACGCAGCAATGCAAGAAACCCATTATCATATAGACACACACACACAGAGGCAATGATACTGGTCCACAAAGTTATGGTTCAGTTCTGGGTCCAGTACTACACACACAGACACAGACACACACAAACCACACACACAGACACACACAAACCACACACACACACACACACAGACACACACACACACACACACAACACACACACACAAACACACACACAGACACACACACACACACACACACACACAGAGAGACACACACACACACACTACACACACACACACAGACACACACACACACACAGAGACACACAGACAGACACACACACACACAGACACACACACACACACACACACACACATACACACACACACACAGAGGCAAGGATACTGGTCCACAAAGTTATGGTTCTGTTCTGGGTCCAGCACTTCCAACAGTGCAGCAGCCGGGTCACCATGGAGACTGGTGCTCTGCACAGATCATACACGTTTTCCAATTAACATTTCTCGGAACATACCAGCTGCCGTGGCATAATGGTTAAGTCGCGGACTACTGGCTGGAAGGTCACGGGTTCGAATCCCATCCGAGGCGAGGTTTTTTTCCCCTCGGTCCTGGACTGACTCCTACCCAGAGTGAGTGGCTATGGGCTCAATGGGAAGACTGAAGCCACGCAGTCGAGCTTCATCTGCTTAACGGATGCGATTCTGAGAGTGTTGCTCTAATTTCATGACCAACACTGCAGACGTCGGTAGTTCTCGGACCTGGTTAATACTGGGACATCATTATGAAAGGAAGCGTAGAATACAACCCTGTCACATAGTCTCAGATCGATATGGAACTCCACAGCATCATCATCATCATTGTCATCCGCCTCATTTCCATCAATCATCAAAAACAATTTTTTTTATCAAATTCTGTGGCCATGCATGCCCTGCTGTGAGAGCGACCATGAGGGTGACCTCAGTTTCGATTACCAAACCAGTTTATTCCCTTGGTGCATTCGGGTCAAAGTCACGGGGATCAGTATGTTCTGGGGAGCTGTCAATGGACGGAAATGGTGGTGCCCTTGAAGGAGGACCTCACTCACGCTGGCTCCGCGCTAAAAACATTATTGTCATCATAGGGGGCTTAGTAGGTGGTGTCCTGCATACAGGCTCCACTGAACTCCACCAAAGTGACTCAGCAGCAGTGCAGTGTCTCCTCGGTTGGTTGCCTCCTGATGGCCAAACATAGATTCGCTCCCCTTGGACTGCTGGTTTCAGATTCTGCAACTTGAACAAGCCGGGGTGTGGCTGCGAGTTGCGACTTGAAAATGAGCGGCGTGGGAGCAACGCCACTGTACGGCCCAGAAGATGGGACAGCAAAAAGAAAAAAAAAAAGAAAGAAAAAAAAAGAAGATATCTTGAATATTTTAAAGCACTCATTTTTGTTAGTACCCTTTCCTATTCCACATACCACACTCCCCCCGCCCTCCATCTCCATTGGTGTAGATTGGCACAGAGGTAAAGCTTTCGCCTTCTGTCAAGTAAACCCATGTTCGAACCTGGGTACAGGGGATTTTTCCTCTCACTTTGCACTAGGCCTTACGGTCTGAATGTGGAGTCTTTCGGATGAGATGGAAAACCGAGGTCCCGTGTGCCCATGCACTCAGCACATGTTAATCCCAGTGGCAACGAAAAAGTTGTTATTTGGTCAAAATTTAACCCCCTCCCTTTTACTTCCTGATCAGTCACACAAAAATCGCATGCCCCCCCCCCAAAAGGGGTGGCGCGTCTCTGGCTGTGACGCGCTCTCCAGGTGGAAGCAACCTGAATTTCCACAGACACGCCTCACGAGGCGAACGCGATACCTCTGTGCCACTCTGCACTACTTCACGCGAATCACGACTCGCAGACATCGTCACAATCGCATCGCATTGGGATCAAATTGTACGCAGTGTGCCTGGCCCCCTTCTTCTTCTTCTTCTTCGTTCGCTCAGACAGATTCCTGTCATAATGAGCGTAGATGCGTCATGCTGCCGTTATGCGCCTAACTAAGAAATAGTTAGGCCCAGTATGTCCGACTTCGGCTGAAGAAATCTTTGTAAGACTTAATAGAAAAAAAAGGCAGGAGAATGGATGGACCAGTAAGATAGAAAAATAGTAGATGACAGTAAAGCAAAGGGAAAAGGCAGAGTCAAAGAGAGTTCCCCCTGAAGACGGAGTGTGGCTGCCCACATGGCGGGGTAATCAAAAACGGTCACGCACGTAATGTTCTCATCGGTAGCTGCTGCACTTGTACCAGTGTTGTAAGTGCTTCGGCTGGCTGTGATGATCCCTGGAGTCTTTTAGCCAGGGTACGTCAACAACAACAACAAAGAGAGCGACAAAAATCAGAGGAAGCTACAAGCACATAACTACTTCCAGAAGGCGGGGGAACTATTTGTCGGCTGTGATGATCCCTGGAGTCTTTTAGCCAGGGTACGTCAACAACAACAACAAAGAGAGCAACAGATTAGAGGAAGCTACAAGCACATAACTACTTCCAGAAGGTGGGGGAACTATTTGGCGGCTGTGATGATCCCTGGAGTCTTTTAGCCAGGGTACGTCAACAACAACAACAAAAAGAGCGACAGATTAGAGGAAGCTACAAGCACAGAACTTCCAGAAGGTGGGGGAACTATTTGGCAGCTGTGATGGGTACGTCAACAACAACAACAAAGGAGTCACAGATTAGAGTAAGTCACAAGCACAAAACTTCCAGAAGGTGGGGGAACTATTTGGCGGCTGTGATGATCCCTGGAGTCTTTTAAGCCAGGGTACGTCAACAACAACAACAACACCAAAGAGAGCGACAGATTAGAGCACAGAACTTCCAGAAGGTGGGGGAACTATTTGGCTGACTGACCAGCTTGTCGATCTCGTCCAGCAGGAAGACGGGGTTGTTGGTGCCGGCGGACTTGAGGCCCTGGATGATGCGGCCCGGCATGGACCCGATGTAGGTCCGCCGGTGGCCCCGGACGTCGCTCTGGTCGCACACCCCGCCCAGGGCGATCCTGCACGTGCGCAGACACGGGATTGAGAATAGGATCAGAGCATGGGTGAAAGTAAGACAATCTCTCAACCCTTAAAGGGGCACCCTAACGGATGACATTTTGCAAGAAACACGTCGAGATCACCAGAAAGGCAGCCTTTTCAAGGATCGGAACACTCACTTTGCTCTGGTTTCCTAGAAATTAAACCGTCAAAACGGCGATTTTTCCTTGGCGGAGATGTCGGAGAGAGTAGCCATTTTGGATGAGGTGGGTGGAGGTCACTCACTGTGGTTGAAGCGTTTTCATTTTTTGTAGTGCAGTAAAAAAAAAAAGGAGCAATTTCCTTTGTTGTGAGCGAAACTCCTTTCTGTATAAAATAAAATAATAAAAAATAAAAAGGCTTGTATTGGGTGAAAGAATTTGACTTCCAGCACCTCCGCCAAGGAGGAATCGTCTTTTTGACGGCTTGATTTATGGGAAACCAGAGCAAAGTGAGTGTTGCGATCTCTGTAAAGTGTGTTTTCCTGCTGATCTCGGCGTGTTTCTTGAAAAAACTCATCCGTCAGGGTGCCCCTTTAACAACGTCCCAAAACCTGAAAGAAAAAAATACAAAAAAAATACAATTCACGACATGGTATCTCCATCATTTCACACAGTGCTCTACTTATAGGATCTAGGTGATAAAAAAAACAGTAAAAAAGAACAACAAACACATCCTAGTAAAAATTAAATATATAAAAACGGCTATGTTATAGACAAATATGCACTGCAGAATGGGCAACATGTGCCCACTCAAGTGCGTAAGGTCTCACGCGTAAAAGCCAGTGAACAATAAAAAAACCCACCTGGCATGTCATAAATTGTAAATGAGGTAAATGAAAAATGGGGATGAGGGGCTACTCTAAGTTTAAAGCTCCCCCACCACGACAAGGTGGAAGCCTGTGGGGGAGTATAGCATGGGTGAAAGTAAGACAATCTCTCAATCCTTAACTCACTCGGCATTGGCCAGTTGCTTCCCCTTACAACCGTTTCGGACGGGCCATTTGACTAGGTTCGAAAACCCATCACCACAAAAAAGTTATGAAAAGTTATGGACTGATATTTTCAGATAAGATTACGAGCACTATGCACTAAACGATCGTAAAATATCAGATTCCATACCTTCGTCGTTTGTCTCCTATTGACGAAAACAGCTAACACATAGCAAGAAGGAACATTTCATATTCCGATCTTTGACCCCCCTCTACAACCAAACCTGAATGTAAAGTCTGCAATGATTAGTTGATTTCAAGAGATGCAAGGTCAAAGCAAACCGAAAATAGGTTATGACGTCGCACTGGAAAGCTGGTTACACGCCAGAAATAAAAACCTCTTGAAAACTCTTATGAGCCGGCTCTGGGCCATTCGTCCTAAATGGTTGTGCGAGCCATGAGCCGGCTCCGGGCCATTCATCCTAAATGGTTGTGCGAGCCATGAGCCGGATCTGGCTCATTCGTCCTGAGTGTGTTAAAGGACACGCTTCAATGTTCTCTGAATCTTCCCAATCCTGAAGTGGGGACCACATTAACTCTTCTAGTGCCATGTATCTTTTGACAATGTTGGATGACTGCCATACAACGTATGTATCACGTACTGACTTGATGACATCACTGATGATGTCATCAGATGAAGAGGAATAAATAACTCTGCTCAGATTGACTCTATCAGTTGTCTTTTTCATGTCATGATTTGTACAATTATTTTTTTCTTTAACTTTCTCTGGCAGTCAAAGGAGCTAAGCTTATGTTAATCAAAGGTAATATCAAGAGCATGAAACGATTTCATTGCACGTTGAGAAAAGGCTCTGCTAATGAGCAATGACCTTTCACAGATTACAGGGCTTTCGGCACGAAATTGTAGAACTTTAGATCCAGGCTAGCGATTCTGACTTGCGTCAGGAGCCTAGATTTTTTTTAGATTTTTGTTGTCACTGCCTACAAGGAAGGTGTGGTAGGGACGAAATATGGGAAGGTCAGAAAAGTAGGTTGCTCATCAAGATTTGGCAAAAACCTGAACTTTAAGCAGAGACCAGAGCCAGTATGTGTGTGTGTGTGTGTGTGTGTGTGTAATTTTCACTTATGACTCTCTCTCTCTCTCTCTCTCTCTCTCCCTCTCTCTCTCTTATGCGTGAGGGGGGCGGTGGAGGGTGGGTGGGGGTTGCTGCGGTTTGTTTGCGCTTGGGTTCAGTTGTGTGAATGTTCTATTTTAATATTTGAGCTGTGATCTTATTTATTCACTATCTTTTACGTGCCACCACAGATGTATATCCATGTTTGTGGACAATAAATTGTGTGACTTGTTAAAAAACAACAACCAACAACAAAGAATCGAGGCACATAGCCTGAAGAGAAGCACCCACCACCATTTACCTGTGAAACTCTCTGCCCATGGTGGTGGCGATGGACCGGCCGATGCTGGTCTTGCCGACCCCCGGGGGCCCCACGAAGCAGAGGATGGGCCCCTTCAGCTGGGTGGTCTTCACCTGCCGCACCGCCAGGAACTCCAGCACACGCCTCTTCAGCTTCTTCAGCCCGTAGTGGTCGCAGTCCAGGTCCTTTCTGGACATTACAATGGGATACTGTACAGTACAGCACAATACAGTAAAATATATTACAATATAATACAGTACAATACACCAGCCGCCGTGGTGTAGTGGTTAGCGTCGCGGACTACTGGCTGGGAGGTCTTGGGTTCAAATCCCATCAGAGGCGAGGGTTTTTTCGGTCCTAGACCGACTCCTACCCAGAGTGAGTGGCTATGGGCTCAATGGGAAGACTGAAACCACACAGTCGAGTTTCATCCGCTGAACGAATGCGATTCTGAGAGTGTTGCTCTAATTGCAAGACCAACACTGCAGGTGTCTGTAGTTCTCGGGCCTGGTTAACGCCGGGATATCATTATGAAAGGAAGCGTAGAATACAGCCCTGCCATGCAGTCTCAGACCGATACGGAACTCCATAGTATCATCATCATCGTTATCATCGGCCTCATTTTCCATCAATCATAAAATTAAAAAAATGTCTCAAATTCTGTGGCTTTGCATGCCCTGCTCTCATGGTGACCTCAGCTTCGGTTTCCAATCCAGTCTATGCCTTGGTGCGTTCGGGTCAAAGTCATGGGGATCAGTGTGTTCTGGGGAGCTGTCGGTGGACGGTCGTGGTGGCGCCCTCGGAGGAGGACCTCACTCACGCTGGCTCCGCGACTAAGAGAATAGTGTCGTCAGTAGGGGGCTTAGTAGGTGGTGTCCTGAACAGGCTCCACTGAACTCCACCGAAGTGACTCAGCAGAAGTGCAGTGTCTCCTCGGTTGGTTGCCTCCTGACGGCCTAACATAGATTCTCTTGCTGGTCTCGGTTTCTGCGACTTGAACAAACCCGGGTGTAGCTGCGAATTGGGATTCGGAACGAGCGGCGTGGGAGCAACGCCACTGTACAGCCCAGAAGATGGGACAGCCAAAAAAAAAAAAAAAAAAAAAAAAAAAAATACAGTACAATACAACAGTACAATACAATACAATACAGTACAAGACAACACAGTACAATACAATATAGCATCATACAATACAGTACAGTACAATACAATACAGTACAATACAACAAAGTACAATACAATACAGTATATATACAGTACAATATGATACAGTACAATACGATACAGTACAATACGATATGATACAGTACAATACAATACAGTACAATACAATACAATACAATACAGTACAATACAATACAGTACAATACAATACAGTACAATACAACACAGTACAATACAATACAGTACAATACAATATAGTACAATACGATACAACAATAATTTTAAAAATAAAAGAAACAAGTAACAAAAAACAAAACAAAACAATTTCAAACAAAAGTGGATAACTCTCCATTAAAGGCACACAACTCCGCACCAAAGTAACATATGGCACCTCCGCCTAGCTCAGTGCAGCAGATACAAAAAATATGATCTTATTAAAAAACAAAAAACAAAAAAACCGAAGAGTGTCTCTCACCTGGCCTGGGTGATGTCCAAGCAGTCCTTGCTGCTCTTGTTCCAGGGCAGGTCCAGCACCAACTCCAAGTAGTTCCTGCTCACAACCATAAATCTGGCTTTCAAAATGAACGGGTTCGTATTCTACACCTGAACTACAACACCCCCTAAACCTAATCTTCCGAGCAGGTGTGTGTGTGTGTGTGTGTGTGTGTGCAAACTGACACTCAAATGCATACACAGTTTTTATCTACGCCCAGCATGTTCGGGCCTAGTGTAGGGTGCCGTTCGGGGTAGTAGATCAGACTCTTTTATATATAGAACTTTATATAGAAAAACTCTCTACACCGATTGGTTCCCCCCCCCCCAACAAACCACTACAAAAGCAAAGTCAGAGGCAAAATTGTGGTCTAAGGGAGCGAAGCGAGTTTAGAAGTGACCAAGGTATGGTGTGCACACAGATTTACTTCCCTCAAAGCAAATGCATCAAATTGACAGCTATCTATTAATTCTGGACATATATGGCCGGAATGACTTAAATGAGTTAACACTTTAGCCGCCAGCCATTTTTCATCCAGAAAGTACCATTAAACTTAACTGGGTACAGAAAAAACAAGCACGAAAATCGCAATAGTTTGTGGCATGCGGTCTATTTTTACCACTCCAATCATGAGTTACCACCCCTGGCTTTTCAATAATTCTAATCTGTAAACCAGGGACGGTATTCATGTCGAGATAGCATGAGACTTAGCATGATGCTAACTTAGAAGCTCTTCCAATGTCCTATAGGATTTAATAGGACTTTTGGAAGAGCTTCTAAGTTAGCATGATGCTAAGTCTCATGCTATCTCAACGTGAATACCGTCCCTGAATGTTATCTCTGCACCATTTCGTAACTTTTTATATCTTTTGGAAAACATTTAAAACTATGTATCCTACTTATACTCATCGAAAGAAGCACCGCATACTCGTCGTGTCTGTTGTAGTGTCTGTATTACGTATGTTTATTATTTTGTACGCTTTTAAAATACATCATTTTAAAGAGCGGCCTCAATTAATTTTGAAGTGTAGCCTCGATTTGAAGTGCGACAATTTTGTCAAAATGTGCGACAATTTTGGACCAACAGACAGACCGACAGACCGACAAAGTGAGTTATAGGTTTGTGGCTTGAGCCACAAACAAAAATCTGCAATATATTGGAATCCTCTGTGACATGTAATAACGCAAGGCCTGTCCTTACCTCCCAAAATTAAGAAAATAAAGTCTTTGGATAACACAGACCTGTTTACCTCTTACACAAGTCTTGAGTAGTCTGGATAGCTGAAATGAGTAGTTTTGGTGTGAAATGAGTAGTCCTCTTCATTAAACCATCAAATAATGTTCACTGAAAATGAGTAATTAGAGCATTATTTTCAATTTTGAAGAGTAGTAGAGGTCCAAATTGAGTAGAATACTACTCGAAAAGAGGAGAGTAAACAGGTCTGATAACAGCCCCTGATTTGATGCCTTTTAGTGACCTGGGAATCATATTCACGTTGAGATAGCATGAGACTTAGCATGATGCTAACTTAGAAGCTCTTCCAATGTCCTATAGGATTTAATAGGACTTTTGGAAGAGCTTCCAAGTTAGCATGATGCTAAGTCTCATGCTATCTCAACGTGAATACAGGCCCTGGGTGTTAAACCATTGTGGTGCATGCATGCGACATTGGCGGTGAAAGGGTTAGAAACAAGACCAACCTGATCATAGCATGTTCTGGCATATGCTGAGGCATCTTCTTCAGCCGTCTCAGCTCCTTGCTGGCCGCTTTGCTGGCATGGGGCGGCAGACCGGCGGTCCTGTCAGACGAAATGCATGTGCATCACTCCATCATCGGTGCAACTACCGTATTTTTCGGGTTATAAGGCGATATTTTTTTCTCTCCAATTTCGACCTATGCGCCTAATAAACGAGGGCGCCCTATAAGTGAACAAAATCATGAGAAGAGAGGCAATGATTGCCGTACTCAGTACAGTCTACTGTGAGTCACAACATCGAAAGTGGTAACGAGTCGCTGATACGACAAATACTCACATTAAAATGCTTCGAAATCCCTATTATCGTCAGAGATACCATCCAACAGATGCCATAACCCTTCTTTGGATGTAAAAAGCATTGTTGTAGAGCTTAAAATGCCATAATTCTACCAGTTTTTGCGAAGAATTTGCCAAACACTCAACCGGAAGTCGCAAAAACAGAACTTTCGATTACTTGAGAAGGGAGCCAACTCTCGTTTACGACAACAAAATGGCGGTCGGTAATCGTTTACAGGACGTGTACGGGCTTCAAACTTCGACTTTCTGTTGCGAGGTGTGTATCGCCTTATAAACGAGGGCGCCTTTTACTTGGATTTTGTCAGATTTTTCTTGAAATTTGCCCTATTCGCCTTATACACAGCAGCGCCTAATGAGCCGAAAAATACGGTACATGAAATGAAAAAACCTGAAAGGACGGGGGTCCAGTGGTAATGTCCCCCTGCAGCTGAACGAAAAATTATCTATGAAGGTATTTTAGTTTGCTTTTTCCACAATTTATACAAATACTTATCTTAAAGTATTTAAAAAACACAGTAGACACACAAAGATCTTGTTTGACAAATTTAATAAAAGAAGGAAATTCCTTTTCTGGTAAAATTCAGAAACAGGAAATCCTTGCACACCAGGAAAAGTTGCACCCTTGCTCCATTCACAAAAATGCTACAAGACAATTTTTTAGTCCAAATTTGAAATGCTTTCCATATGGTGTAGAGTGGTGGCACAGAGGCAACGCGTTCGCGTTTATCGTGCACGATAAACCCGAGTTCGAACCTGGGTACAAGGGGATTTTTCCTCTCACTCTGCACTAGGCCTTGCTGTCTGAACGTGCAGTCTTTCGGATGAGACGATAAACCGAGGTCCTGTGTGCCTCGACAAGCCATGACAAGCTCCTAGCATAACATCATCAGTCTAAAATCCTCCAAAGCCGGAGTGTGGGCTGCCCACGTGGCGGGGTAATCAAAAACGGTCACACACATTATGGCACAAATGCACCAGAACATTACGTTCTGGTGCATTTGTGCCATAGTACGTGTTCAAGTCCCTCGGCTGTTGGGATGATCCCTGGAGTCTTTAAGCCAGGGTAAGACAACAACAACAACAACAACCCCTTCACTGCCAGAGGAAAACAGAGAAATTATCGATTTTCTTATTATGAAATTTAAAAAAGAGACCTGTTAGACTCGATCTGAGAAAATGGTCTAGAGATTTAATTTTCCTGACTTGTCTAAACCCAAACCCAGCGTTCCAGGGCAATGGCATCAAAAGTGATGACATCATCAATGACATCACACATCCCGCAGTAGTAGACACTGGACCGGGCAGGGAAGGGGTCAAGCCAAACATTCTGATGTGATAAAGAGTAAAGAAAGTGATGCGTTGCATTGTCTGCCTGCTGATAAAGAGTACAGAGTAGAGAAAGTGATGTGTTGCATTGTCTGCCTGCTGATAAAGAGTACAGAGTAGAGAAAGTGATGTGTTGCATTGTCTGCCTGCTGATAAAGAGTACAGAGTAGAGAAAGTGATGTGTTGCATTGTCTGCCTGCTGATAAAGAGTACAGAGTAGAGAAAGTGATGTGTTGCATTGTCTGTTGATAAAGAGTACAGAGTAGAGAAAGTGATGTGTTGCATTGTCTGCCTGCTGATAAAGAGTACAGAGTAGAGAAAGTGATGTGTTGCATTGTCTGTTGATAAAGAGTACAGAGTAGAGAAAGTGATGTGTTGCAGTGTCTGTTGATAAAGAGTAAACAGTAGAGAAAGTGAAAAAAAACCCACAAAAAATCCCAAAACAAAACAGATGTAAAAGACGATTTTCGAAAAAAAACTAGGGGAGGGCACTTCGTGAAAATTAGACTTGCTTACCTCCATTACTCGGTCAAATACCAAAGCAACAATATATGCAACTATGGCGTCGAAGCTTGAAACCGCAGGATGCCAGTCAGCGACTTGCAAACTTTTTTTTTTGAAAAATAAGGGGTGGCCAGTAGCTACAAAGTGATAGAACTTGCAAACTGTGATGTAAAAATATAAATTACGTCAATTTTAGAATGATGCACTGCGTTCTACATGCTGTGTGTCTCCTCAAACACAAGAAGCGAGGGCTGGGGATCTACCTGAAAGTAGAGTAACTTCCATTGTTTGACCGATTGAATTATGCGAGATCACTCCCACACACCATGAAATTACTCCCCTTAATTATTTCCGAACAATTCGTATTATGTTCAACGCAAACCACTGACTTGATTTTTCTGTTAGATTTATACTACGAAATACTAACATCAATCTAACAATATGACAAACAAAGCGTTGCACAACGTACGAATGGTTAAAAAGTCCACGTTGAAGCTACACAAAAAATTGCGACGCAGTTTTCTGGGATTACCACTGACTTGATCTTCTGCTCCATGTCGGCAATCTCATCGATGTCCTCCTCCCGCTCATCGGCCTCGTCATCGGAGGTTCGCTCCAGGGAGCGGAAGACCTTGCGCATGTTGATGGGCCGCCCGGCCTCCTTGCGGGTCACGATCTCCAGCTTGCCGTCGCTGCGCGCCTTCTTCAACAGCTTCAGGCCCTGACAACATCAATTGGCACAGTGGAACCTCCCTTCTTCTTCTTCTTCTTCTTCTTCTTCTTCTGCACTACCAGGCCATATGGCCATAATGGGTAAGGTACGTACGTGTCTGGTTTTCAGTTTTCACTGGTCTCCCCGCTGTCACGTACAGCCGACACATTCTGATTTCGGAGGAGCTCAAAGGAGAACAATTATTTGGAAGATTTTTTTGAAAAAAGGCAGGAGAATGGGCCAATAAGTCAGAAAGATAGTAGATGATAGAAAACAAAGGGAAAAAGGCACAGTCAAAGAGAGTGGCAGATTAGAGAAGTTACAAGCACAGAACTTCCAGAATGTGGGAGAACTCTTTTTACAAAAGACCCCCCCCCCCCCCCCCCCCCCCCGGTATCCCCACAGGGAGGAATCTCCCTTATAAGACCTTAAAAAAAATCATCCAAAATGAGGTCTTAGTCTGCTTCGTTTCCTTTCAAAGTACTTTTCCCCTTCCATGCAGGTGTGTGTGTGTGCATGTGTGTGCGTGCGTGTGTGTGTGTGTTTTTGTCTATGTCTGTGTGTTTTGTGTGTGTGTGTATTATTAGTGTGTGTGTGTGTATGTGTGTGTGTGTGTGTGTAACATATATTTGATTTTCATGTGTTTCTATTGCTTGATGGCTTATTAATTTATTAATTTATTCTTGTAAGCGCTCAGGGCTTATTCAATACCAAATACATATTAAGTGCTCAAAATGCCAATTATTATCATTACTATTAAACAGGAGGGAGTTGCATAAAGGAGGTAATTTTAATACTTACAAAGAAGGGCAATATTGGGGGGAGGGGGGGGGGGGGTGGAATTACCAACTTATTGCACTAACTGAAATGTAATAGTCATCACATCCCTGCTGACCTGGGTCTATGAAGCACTAAAATTCTAAAGGACCTTCTAAAAGAATGTGCAGGGGGTCCCAGGAATGCACTAGAAACATTCTTTTCAGCATTTGCAATGCCACTGGGACCCTCTATCCTGCCTCTAGGACCCTCTATACTGTAAGTGAAGGAGTCCCTGGAACCCCTTGTTTTGTGGCACGATTGGGACCCTGTCATGAGGAGGGGCAGGGCCTTCTTGAAGCGCAGGATGAGGTCCACACCATCCTCGAGGGGGGAAGAATTATCACTTTATTACAGTAACTGAAATGTAATAGTTGCTGGTCTCGGATTCTGCAACCTGAATGTGCGGAGGTGTGGCTGCGAATTGGGACTCCGAATGAGCGGCGTGGGGGCAATGCCACTGTACGGCCCAGAAGATGGGACAGCAAAAAAAAAAAAAAATGTAATGGTTATCACATCCGTGCTGACCTCGATCTGCCTCATGAGGAGGGGCAGGGCCTTCTTGAAGCGCAGGATGAGGTCCACGCCTATCCTCGAGGGGGGGGGGGGGGGAGGAATTATCAATGTATTGCACTAACTGAAATGTAATAGTCATCACATCCCTGCTGACCTCGATCTGCCTCATGAGGAGGGGCAGGGCCTTCTTGAAGCGCAGGATGAGGTTCACACTATCCTCAAGAGGGGGGGGGGGGGGGGGAATTATCAATGTATTGCACTAACTGCAATGTAATAGTCATCACATCCCTGCTGACCTCGATCTGCCTCATGAGGAGGGGCAGGGCCTTCTTGAAGCGCTGGGTGAGGTCCACGCCATCCTCGAGGGGGGTGGGGAGGGAGGAATTATCAATTTATTGCACTAACTGAAATGTAATAGTCGCTGGTCTCGGATTCTGCAGCCTGAACGTGCGGAGGTGTGGCTGCGAATTGGTATTCGGAATGAGCGGCGTGGGAGCAACGCCACTGTACGGCCCAGAAGATGGGACAGCAAAAAAGAAAATTGCAATACAGTGGAACCTCCCTTATAAGACCTCCCATTACAAGACTCTCTCCCACATAAGACCTACTTCTACTTGCCCTTCTTCGTAAGTATTAAAAAATACCTCAATTTTAAGACCCCTCCCTTATAAGACCTCATATTGGATGATTTTTGAAGGTCTTCAGGCATGGTAGTGGGGGCAAAGTGGTTTTCAAGGAAAATGGCCGGGGGTCCAAAGAAAATTTAATACAATTCAATAAATGAGAGTGAAATTTTCACTTTTTCATGCCATTTCAATGCATTTTTTTAAAATGTTGTTCCGCGATTCGCGGAGGTCTACCATGCCTGGGTCTTATAAGGGAGGTTCCACTATAGTCACCACATCCATGCTGACCTCAATCTGCCTCATGAGGAGGGGCAGGGCCTTCTTGAAGCGCTGGGTGAGGTCCACTGCGTCCAGCACCTGCAGCTTCTCGGCATAGGACGCCTTCACCATGGTGCTGCAGATGTCCGGCAGGTGCTCGCTGGGCAGGCTGGCCAGCAGCTTCTGCTCACCAACAACCAGAGTAACAATGATACGTTGTTGTTGTTGTTGTAGTGCCCTGGCTTAACCCTTTCACCGCCAGCTATTTTTCAGCCAGAAAATACCATTAACCCTTTCATCGCCACTGTCACATTTATGCACCACAGTGATTTAACACCCATGTCATTGAAAGGCATCCAACGAGGGTCTGGTATCCAATGACCTTATGTTCTTAATTTTGGGAGGTGAATGAAAATCTGTTTAACGGCCTCTGGTCTAAAACAGACACATACAGGACATTAGTAGATACAAAGATGGTGGGAACGATCCTGGAGGCAATGCCCGGAGGCAGTGCATCCCAGGAAAGTCCCGATTTTCTCAACGATACAGATGTATTATAACGATTTTGGGGATTCCTCTGTGACATGTATAAAATAGGGCCTAGCCTTACCTCCCAATTTTTTTTATTATAACGATTTTTTGCAGACAGGATCTTTTTTTTTTACCCAGGTAAGCTTAATGGAAAGTTTTAACTAAAAAAATGGCTGGCGTTCAGCCAGAAAATACCATTAAACATAACTGGCTAGAGAAAAAAAGTATCCGCTGTATTGGGAATTCCTGTGTGTCATGTACAACATTAGGCCTATCCTTACCTCCCAAAATTAAGAAAATAGGGTCTTCAGGTAACAGGCCCTGATTTGATGCCTTTTAGTGACATGGGTGTTAAACCATTGTGGTGCATAAATGCGACATTGGCGGCAAAAGTGGAATTTTTACGTGCGTAAAGCGCACGGGCCAGACTAGCTTTAAGTCCCCATCCGAAGGACTCGACGTTCAGTTCGATTTTCCTGTCAAACTAGAAAGAAAGGGCGAGGCCGGGACTCGAACCCGGGTCACTCACGCTGCAGTGACGCATTACATTTGGCAGGCGAACGTCTTAACCACTCTGCCACCTTTCTTACTTGACACGAGGTGAACGCGCTACCACTGCGCCACAGCTCACCTTGAGTCGCGACACCACGGGGATGGAGGTGTCCAGCATGTCCAGCAGCTTGGCCGCCTGGTCACGGAAATTCTCAGCCAGTGCCGACAGTTCCGAGTTGTCCAGCTCGTCTGAAACACCAGCACCCGCCGTATAATGCTACTTAGTTTGTATGTGCGAGACTTAAAACCCCAGACTTTAAACACGTCAATGAGAGTGTGTGTGTGTGTGTGTGTGTGTGTGTGTGTGTGTGTGCGTGTGCGTGTGCGTGTGCGTGTGTGCGTGTGTGTGTGTGTGTGTGCGTGTGTGCGTGTGTGTGTGCGTGTGTGGTGTATGTGTGGTGGGGGTCATTTTGGGGGCACCTCAAATACCAAAAGCCAGATTTTGTTGTTGCACTTTTGTTTGTTTGTTTGTTTGACTCCAGGGATCATCCCAACATCCAAAGCACTTGAACACTATGGTATAAATGCACCAGCTAGGGATGAGAACATTACATGTGTGACCGTTTTTGATTACCCTGCCACATGGGCAGCCACACTCTGACTTCAGAGGACCAGTTGCACTTTTAACACAACCCCCATCGCTGCTCTGTGTGCCAACAGGACACTGCAGTCAAGGAGTAGAAATTCCCTACTCAGGACACCCGATTTTGGCCCTTTTCAATAAATTATCATTAAAAAAATAATTTGGAGATCGCAGTGACTTTAGTTTTGTATAGTGGTGTAGCTTTAACCTTTGAAATGATATAAAATTTCAAAACCACCCCGTTATTCTGAGCTTAAATGAGTTGAAAACAGCCACACCAGTGTCGGTCGCAGGGCAGGGACATTTTGCCTGTTGCTAACATAGTAGCGGTGTGTCGGCAACTGTAAACTCGGGTGTTGCTAGTATTTCTAGCGAAGTGTTGCGAAAAAGTTAAACCCGGAAGTCAGGTATATGCAGCTGAAAAAAATCAGCCCTACAAAAGTTCTGTAAAAAACAATTATGCTCTACCAAACTGGCACATTCTCTACTTTTTCATAACACCTTCGATTGTCCGCTTTTCTTTAACTATCGCATCGCAGCCATTACACTAAGCTGCGAACCTAGAAATCGCATGATTTAGAATGCGTATTAGTATGCGTCATCCATTCACTGCCGTCATTGTTAAGTTTAGTGTGTTGTCACCTCGTCAAAGTCTTTTTAAAGACGAAAATTTGGTTTTATTCGCCGTGTGTAGTGTGTATTTCACCTTCATGTGCTTGTGTGAGTGTAGCGTTTTGATGTTTTTTAGTTCAATTATTATGACTTAGAATTATTTAAAAAATCTCAACAAATCACTCCAGCCATACACACAAACCAAACAGGCATAAACGAAAAGAGAAATGAAAGATGATTACAGGTTTTTAACTTCAGGTATGGCAATAGGGAAATGGCAGTTCACACATTTTACATAGAAAGACTTTATAGAAATTAGTTTCTTGTAAAACGAGATGCATAAATGTGGTCTAGGGGGGCGAAACGAGTTAAAAAATGACCAAACTATGGTGTGCACATAGACTTACTTCCCTTGAATTGAATTCTGTCAAGCTAAGAGCTTTGTATTTCTTCCACATACAATGAGGCCTTATACTGAAAATTCCCTGCCCCTGTCTCATGCACCGAGTGTCTCACTAGTGAGATGCGTGCGCCATCTACATAAGATTATCGCCCTTGCCTGTCATGTTGTTGTTGTTGTACCCTGGTTTAAAGACTCCAGGGATCATCCCAACAGCTGAAGCACTTGAACACTATGGTACAAATGCACCAGCTAGGGATGAGAACATTACGTGTGTGACTGTTTTTGATTACCCCACCACGTCAGCAGCCACACTCCAACTCCGGAGGATTTCGTACTGATGTTATGCTAGGAGCTTGCCATGGCTAAAGACAACCCCCGCATAACTATGCATAACATAACAACATTTTGATGTAGCCTTGGTGTTCTAGCTTATGTCAATTGGTCTGACACAGCCTTATGCCTGTCATGAAGTAGTAGCATAGAGCCACATAAAATTATCTGCCCCTGACTCGTCACTAGGTGGCACAGTCAGTTCAGTCCTAAAATTATCGCCCTTTTCGTGTCGCTGAGAAGTAGCATAAAGCCCCAATTACTGAATTAGGCTTTTCGTCCTCAATGACGATGTCACATATCGCGTATATATATTTATGCGGAAGGATGCGTTTGAGTTCATCACTAGGTGTCCAAAAATGATCACCCTTTCGTGTCGCTGGGAAGTAGAATAAAGCCCCAATAGGGCATTTGCCACGAGTGTTTGTTCTCTATACTAGACTACTAATTTGCCCGCACTCGTTCTGCTTGAGTTACGCTGACCTTTCTAATTCAACTCGGTGAAATTCAAGGTCGCCCTCACGTGGCAAATGCCCTATTAGGCGATTCGTCCTCAACGAAGACGTCACATATCGCGTCGTATATATATATTTATGTGGAAGGATGCGATTGAGTTAACACCTGCGTGTTCACCCCACCCGAGTTCGAACCTGGGTACAGGGGATTTTTCCTCTCACTTTGCACTAGGCCTTGCGGTCTGAACGTGGAGTCTTTCGGATGAGACAATAAACCGAGGTCCGGTGTGTGCCCATGCACTTAGCACACGTTAAGCCCAGTGGCAACGAAAAAGTTGTCATTTGGTCAAAATTTACCCCCTCACTTCCCTCCTCATCAGTCACACAAAAATCGCATGCAAAAAAAAAAAAATAAAAAAAAAAAAAAAAAATTGTCTGCGATGCACTCTCCAGTGCTTAATTTTATGAAGTTCTACTAAAGCTTCAGTGGGAAACTAAACGTTGCTACTTTCTAAAAATTCAGTAAATCGTACTTAATTTAGAAAGTAACAACGCTTAGTTTCCCACTGAAGCTTTAGTAGAACTTAATAAAATTAAGGGTAGGTGGGAGCAACCAGAATTTCACTATAATGTACCTAACCTAACCTAACCTAACCTAACCTAACCTAACTTAACCCTCCCCCACCTGACATGGCCCCCGGCTCGTCGCCGGGCAGTTTGTCCAGCTGGGTGACCATGGCCACGGGGTAGGGGTTCTCCTGCAGCAGGGTGTCCAGCCTGAAGCGGCAGATGCCAGTCACCAGCAGGGTGTAGGCCGGACGGGGCCAGTTGGTGCCCGTGATCTGAACCACCACCGCCGCCGTGCCGATCGGGTGCACGTTGGACAGGTCTTCATCCTGGGATTGTCAAGAAAAAAGGCGTAATAATAATAATAATAACTAAAGGGCTTATGTTTACATTTGAGAGCAAACATGACAGGATTCTCCCCTCAAAACAGCTGTTTCCGAGTTATTCAAGATTAAAAGTTTGGCCATTTTTGGCCATATTTCAGCCAATCAGTTTGATATTGGAAATTTCGCTTAAGAATAGTGTCCTTCGATTTTCCTGCAAATTTCAGCAAAATCAGATAAAAAATTTAAAAAATGCAATAGATGGAAATAAGTGAAAGCGACACAACCCAATTTACATAAATTTGAATAACTTCCAAACTATTTAACATATCATCACCAAACTCCTCTTAGAGTAAGGGCTACAATATCCAGTTTTTGGCTATTCCGTGAGCCAAATGAAAGCTGCATGCATGCTCCTAGCTGGAGCACTTACGGTTAGTACTTCCGGTACAGTTTTATACTGAATGTGTAGAAAATCTGTTTTTAAGTAAATACTGAAATGATGAACAAATTCCGCTCAGCCTGAAGCGGCAGATGCCCATCACCAGGGTCGAGTTTCTCTAGATAACGGTCGCCGCGCGAATAACGCCTACGCCAAACAGGGCCTAAGAAACACTTTAGAAAATGTTTGCGGATGAATATTACAAGCTCTTGTCTGATTGGTCAATTTTTTTTTTTAAACAAACTTTAATGGACCAATCAACAACAAGAAACGTATTCACCCCCTACTAGTTCCGGATAGTTCGCCGCTTGCTCGGTGTTTGGCAAGAACAAAACGCCACGCGAACTATCGGCAAACGAACGGTGTTTCTTAAACCATTTTTGCCGATTTGTGCGAGTGCATAGTAACATTAGCCCTTGTGAAACACCCCCCAGCAGGGTGTAGGCCGGCTGGGGCCAGTTGGTGCCCGTGATCTGAACCACCACCGCTACAGTGCCGATCGGGTGGACGTTGGACAGGTTTTCGTCCTGGGTTTTCAGCAGACAAGCATCTAAGTGAAAGTTAAACATTCTCTCAATCCTGAAATGACACGTTTCAACAATGTTCTCTGAATCTTCCTAATCCTGAAATGGTGACCATGTTAAAAATAATTTCCAATGAGTGTGTGTGTGTGTGTGTGTGTGTGTGTGTGTGTGTGCGTGTGCGTGTGTGCGTGTGTGTGTGTGTGTGTGTGTGTGCGGGGGAAAAAAAGTGTTTATGTATGTTAAAGTGGTTGCGTGCATGTGAATAATGTACATGTAATATCAAAGTGTGTGCATGTGTGTGTGCGTGCGTGTGTGTGTGTTAGAATTGCATGTCTATCATCTTGTTTTAATCTGATGACCTTCATGTTAGAACGTGGCCTAGACATCCTAACTACCTATCCGCATGCACACAAAAAATTCAGCCTCCTACGTGACTCCGTTCAAACGCTATCATTGTTTGATACCTTAGACAGACAGCCAGGAAACAAACCCGACAAGCGCCACTGAAAACATTAACCCTTTCGCCGCCAGTCATTTTTCAGTCACAAAATACTGTTAAACTTAACTCATAACTGGGTAGAGAATTTTTTGTATTTGCAATACTGGGAATTCCTCTGTGACATACATAACATTAGGCCTATCCTTAACCTCCCAAAATTAAGAAAATAGGGTCTTCGGATAACAGGCCCTGATTTGATGCCTTTTAGTGACATGGGTGTTGAACCATTGTGGTGCCAGGCATCCCAATTGTCCTGCAGAACAAGGGGTCCCAGGGATTCCTTCGCTTACAGTATAGAGGGTCCTAGAGGCGGGATAGAGGGTCCCAGTGGCATTGCGAATGCTAAAAAGATTTTTTCTAGTGCATCCCTGGGATTCCCTGCACATTCTTTTAGAGGGTCCTTGAGAATAGTGCTTCATAGACCCCCAAATGGGGAGCCCTGGATGCATAAATGCGACGTTGGCGGTGAAAGGGTTAATCGATGCGGACGAGCACACTGACCTCATGGTGTTGGTTGGGGTCCTTAGGGATGACCCCGATCACTGTGCTGCTCAACGTGTTGCGGCCCATCAGTCGACTCTTCACCATGTTCATGCTGAAACAGGACATGCATTTTACCGCCAGGGGGCAGTCAAACCAGTAGGGGCTTTAGCGCGTGATATTCTTAGGTGGGCGTAGTGAGAGAAAGAAACGAAAACGAAAACAAAAACGAAATTTTATTTAACCAGGGAAACATGAGATAAGCAATACATGTACAATGCTTTTTTTTCACCCAGCCCTGGGGTGAGAGTCCCTCCCTCTCTCTCTCTCTTTATCTCCAACTAAGAATATAGAGAGGATTAGCCCCATTCGAGCGCTATGCCACCTGGCGGTCAAATTGGCGAGCTAGGTTAGTCATTAAAATAAAAGAAACACTCTCCCCCGAAGACGAAGAGTGGCTGCCCATGCAGCGGGGGTGATCAAAAACGGGGTCACACACGGCAATGTTCTCATCTCTAGGCTGATGCATTTGTACCATAGTGTTCAAATGCTTTGGACGTTGGTGTAATCCCTGGAGTCTTTTAGCCAGGGTACGTCAACAAACGACAAACATCTTTCAGTATAAATAGCTCCTACTTCTGGAAATTCTGCGCTAGCAATTTCTAATCTGTGACTCTGTTTGACTCTTCTTCTTCTGCCTTATAGGCCCATTCTCCTGCCTTTTTTGTTTCTTTAAAAAATAATCTTAAATAATTTTCTCCTTTGTCTTTGAGCTCCTCCAAAATCGGAATGCGTCGTGTCGGCTGGATGCAACGGGGAGACCATTGAAAACTCTAGTGTCAACGCAATGCTCCACCATCTGCAGTGGTCTACCCTGGCCGAACGCAGCCGTGCAACCAGGCTTGGCATGTTCTACAAAATTACAAATGGACTAGCCTGCGTCAGCAGCAGCAGAAGACACAACCACAACCTACAATTCCAAAGAATCCCCTCAAGAACTGACTACAGAAACAATTCTTTCTTCCCCAAAACCATCCGAGACTGGAACTCCTTGACCCCAGAAATCATCCAGTCCCCCACGCTCAGCTCCTTCATGGGATCGGTACATATCAAGGACAAGGCGCATAAAACGCTGGTCAGGCCCACATTTGAGTACACCTCCTCTGTATGGGACCCCTTCACCGCTACAGAGGTCGGCTGGATGGAAAAGGTCTAGGGACGTGCTGCCCGCTGGGTGGTAAACAGGCACGCCAGACATCCAGCATAGAGAATATGTACCCTTAGCTGCAGTAGACCCCACTCGCACATCCAGACTGACGACCTTCTTTAAGTTCCACCACAGTGACGTCACTATCAACACCCCATCCCTCCACCCACCAACAAGACAAATGGAGAAAGTTCCACCAAGCAACATACCTCCTCCACTCTTGCAAAACCAGCTACAGAAAGTTTTCCTTTTTTCCACGGACCATCTCTGAGTGGAACTCCCTCCCACCTGAGGCAGTAACATCGGCCATGGTGGAGAGCTTCAAGTCCCGGATATAAACAGCGCCCTTCCCCCCCCTCCCCCCATCTTTGACCCTGCCCCACTCATTCTTCTTCTTCTTTCTCTTCCCAACCACCATCATCAAGTTGATGGTTCTGTTAGAATAGAACGTGGGGACTTCGGTCAGGCAGAAACTGTCGATAAAAACATTGTCGCCCAGATGATCGGCGTTGATATGGAAGTGAATTTAGGGATGAAGGGTTTTGATGGGGGGGGGGGGGGGGGGGGGGAGGAGGGGAGGAATGGGTAAGGAAGGGGGGGGGGGGTGGAGGTGATGGGTAGGGAAGGGGGGGGGGAGGAGGGGGGCATTGTTTCTATGATCCGGGATTTGGTGAAGCCCTCTATTCCCTCCAGTATTCCCCAATCCAACTTCCAACTTGTCCCATCTTTCCCCCAGCCATTCAAGCCGATCATCTGGGCGGCCAAGGAAATTATTACTGTTCAAGATGAAGATTACAAACTTCAGTCAGTCAGATCTTCAGGGCAGCCAGTCCTCACGGCCTTACTGTGTACAGATATATTTTCTACATGACCGAAGTCCCCAGTTACAACACACAACAGAACTATCAAAAGGATGATGGTGGTTGTCTACTGCAAGAAGAAGTGAATTAAAGTTTATTTTAAGTCTCTGAGTCTACTGTCCCAATTTCAAAATTAGACCAATCATTTACGTTAGACAATTGGGCCCTTGAGAAGATGAAGAAGGCGAGATAACCTCTTTACATGACCTGCCTCAAGAAAGCAGTGAACATTCTAGACCCATTGCACGAGTTATTTTTAGGCCCTATTTTTTATGTATAAGTATAACAAGGCACTTCTGGTTTCTCAGTTTCAGTCTGTGGGTAAGTAAAAAACCCAAGAAGCAGGCCTAACTAAACTTGAGTAACTAGTCTACAACTTTTCATCAATCGTCATGGTCACACAGCCTAACAGGTACTGAACCAGGCAGTGATACTTTTAGTAATTTTTAGGCTGTGATACTGATTTTTGCCACTTGGTGCATAACAACATTAAAATGTCGTACACCTGCAGTGCATCACGTCATCAAGCATGAGACATTCAAGAAATACCAACTTTTTAAAGCTCTTGACAGGAATGCGCATGGAAGATCCTGGCAAAAGGACATTGTCTGCAACCAAAAGTAGAGGTACTCTCTTTGGGATGGCTATTGTTGACGCCATGCTGGTTTTGCTTTGCTTAGACCTAACCTTTGACCTGTTTGGTTTCGTAAGTCTGTGTTGACCTTTTTGACAAAGCAACTTTTATAACGGTTTCAACTTGACGAAAACGTGTTATATCCGCTTCACTATTTCTTGGCTTGGAATAACCCAGTTTGCAGTTGACGACTGGTGAAAAAAAGGGGTGGAATTTGTCGTCTGCTAATCCTGGCAACTCAAACGTTTACTTTGATAAACCGAAACAACAAATGGTCACATGATGTCGCCAAACAAACTGAAGCAGCCAGCTGCGAAGGACGCGGATACCTAACGGGTCAGCAGTGTCCATGCGTACCCTGACATCACAGCTGATACCTGCCACTGGCATGCAGTGACAAAACCCATTGGCAATGGCTTCACGCTTGCCAACAGAGGTAAAAAAGAATTCACACTGATCATTGTTTCAAATCATCATCATGTTGATGTGATCTCCAAACTTTGCCAGTTACAACTGTTGTAGTAATTTGAGTAAAGTGTTGAGTCAGGCAAGCCTAATCTAATGATAAAACATGGATGCTTCACACCACGAAGTAGGCCTAGTCGTGTCCACTTGGCTCAGACCATGTACATTTTTTTAAATTGATCACAACAGATCACACTGATTACAAGCAAAGACTGTATACAGTATCTTTGTTACAACTAGAAAGAACTGACCTTACACAGAAGAGCTGACCTTAGATCTGCAGGCTCCTGAAGCATTTTTGTTTTGTTTTTCCTCCATTTTTTTCCTTCTTCTCCTTTGGTCACATCCCTAAATTTTAATGTGTACGTTTACTTCTATAAATAGAAGTTGGTCGCCACAGTTGGTAAATAGAAGTTGGTCGCCACACACACACACACACACACACACACACACACACACACACACACACACACACACACACACACACACATAACATACACACACACATAACACACACACACACACACACACACACACACACACACACACACAGTTACACACACACACAGAGTTACGCACACATAGAGTTTCCATCATAGCTATGACCTGCATGGCCACACCCTGGACACAGTGACTTCAGTGAAGTATTTGGGTATCACCATCCAGAAGGACATCAGCTGGGACTTGCATGTTGAGGCCATAACATCAAAGGCAAACAGAATGTTGGGCTTTCTACGACGGAATCTGAAGATCTGCTCATCAGAACTGAGGGAGAAAGCATACCTGACCCTTGTCAAACCCCTGCTTGAATATGCCACACTCGGAGGAATGTGGACAAAATCGAAGCTGTACAGAGAAGGGCGACTCGCTTCGTGTTAAACCGCTACCACAACACCTCCAGTGTAACTGACATGCTTTCTCAGTTAGGATGGCCCACACTTGAGCACCGCAGAAAGTCTACCAGGCTTACAATGCTCTATAAGATCCTGAACGGCATCGTCAAAGTCGACAACACCAGACTGAAGTCAGCTCCAACTCGCCTCAGAAGAGGACACAGCCGGCAACTACCCAGCATCCAGTGCCGAACTGAATACAGGAGAAGTTCTTTTTTCCCGCGCACCATCAAAGACTGGAACTCGTTACCTGAGGAGGCTGTGTCTGCTTCTTCAGCTGGCACATTCTAGTCCCCCATCAAGATGCAAATCCCCCCCCCCCCCTCCCCCCCCCCCCCCCCCCCATCCCCCATCCCCCCCCCCCCTTTCTAGTTTAGGTGTTCCTGCCGACTCAGCATCATGTCGGGGGCTCGATCAGCGAGACCCGACTGGCTGGGTCATCTTCATAGAGTAGGTTTTTTGTTTGTTTGTTTGTTTCTTTTTGATGCCCGGCTTCGGACCTCAACCGCATATAGTATCATAAAATCAAACTGATGATTGTGGATACTCAGCAGTAGAAGAAGACAGACACTGAGTGACTGACACAGGCGAAGCACCAAGCCAATTAATGGCTAGTCAAATATGGATTGATTTCCATGAATATTGATAGAGCTAACCTCTGCTGATCCTGCTGTTGGGGTATGTTCTTCATTGGTATTGATTGCCTGCTCCTCAGAGATGGGTCCCTATCAAGCAGTTTGTCTCTGTCATTACAAACATACCAGTTTGTTCTGTGTTGTGTGTTATTTAAATGTAACATAATTTTAAAAGATTTTACGGCTCAGTGATGTACCGAGGATCGAAAAGGGATAGGACAAACTGTCCTAAGACAAGATAAATCAATAGGACAATGTCCTGAAATCAATAAGACAAAGTGTGCCAGTGTTAAAAGTTTAATCAGACATTTGTTCTGACAGGGGAGAACACAATAGGAGGACATTTTCAATTTTAATAGGTCAATGGCCTTTGACTGGGGCCTCGGGACATCACTGAAGGCTATGACATTCTTGAATAAATGTTGATTTGTTTGTGCACAATTCTCTCCACCGTATGGCCGTATAGGCAGACCTGGGTCATCCATTACTAGGCGATGAGTGCCGAAAAGTAACTTTGGTCTTTCACAAAAGACTTAGAGTTAGAGGTCACTCTGTAAAATGATTTCCTGGTGCTGTCAAAAACCATTGATCATGGACAGCTTTGAGTTTGACTCTTCTGATGAATTGCTCTCGGCGTAAAGTAACTATCAACCAGTAAAGAAAAAGACTAACACTAGTAACAGATGAATACGGTGTTGGACATCTATTGAGAAGGGCAAAGAAACTCCAGGGAGAGCTGGACAACAGAGGGTCTTCAGAGAAGAAGCCCCTGCCAGTCAAATGTTTCAGCCCTGAACTCCTACGTTAAGCTTGACGTGTGTCAGTGTGCCTGCATGCTTGCGGTCTCTTGTGTATGTGTGTGTGTGTGTGTGTGCTTTCATAGAAGTGTACATACGTGCATGTTTGTATGTGTATTGGTGCATGTGTGGGTGGGTGTCCTGAAAGTGAGAGTGAGATATATATATATACCATACTTTTCGGACTATAATGTGCACCACTAATGCTATAATAGCAAAAATACTTGTGGCGGTGCCATAGCCGATGAGGTTTAACCGAGGCGTGGTCACCGCTACAGCTATCTGTATTAATTAAAAAAATCAGGACTTTACTGGTTTTGTACTGCCTCCGGGCATTGCCTCCAGTATTGTTCCCACCATATTTGTATTTACAAATGTCCCGTATGTGTCTGATTCAGACCAAGAGGACGTAAAACTCCATTTTCGTCGTCGTCTATAATGTGCACCTTTTTAAAAGGCGCTCCCCCCAAACTTGACACAAAATTAAGATTTTGTTATTATATTTTCTTGCTATATATTATCAGTCACATTATAAGGCGCGGGGGTTTTCAGTCTCGTATAGTCTGAAAAATATGGTAACCTGATTTGTTGCTGTATACTTTTATATTAGGTATTAGGTACTTTATAGTCACAGAGGCGTCTCTGTGGAATTCGGGTTGCTCCCACCTGGAGAGCGTGTCGCAGCCAGAGGCGCGCCACCCAGTTTTTTTTTTTTTTTTTTTTTTTTTTGGCATGCGATTTTTGTCACTGATGAGGGAGGGGGGGGGGGGGGGGGGGGGGATAAATTTTGACCAAATGACAACTTTTTCGTTGCCACTGGGTTTAACGTATGCTAAGTGCATGGGCACACGGGACCTCGGTTTATCGTCTCATCCGAAAGACTCCACGTTCAGACCATTAAGGCCTAGTACAGAATGAGAGGAAAAAATCCCCTGTACCCAGGTTCGAACTTGACACGAAGCGAACGCGATACCACTGTGCCACTCTACACCATATTGGTTGTCCACCCATGTGCATGCTTTGTTTGCGTGTTTGTGCAAAACCAAAATGATTTCCCTTGTACACTGATACATTGTCTAATTAAAGAATCCTGAATCTTGAATCTTACACTCTAATAGGGGCTGACCTGGTCATGACTCTGGCTGCCCCTCTGCTGTCACCAAGTGGTTTTGCTGTTGTTGTTGAATGAGAAACTGTTTCATTCTTTTATCTTGACAATAACAGTTACTGTTATCATATTTTGTCATTCAACCCTGAGGAAGGCCACAATAAACCCTGGCCGACATATTGGTGAGCTTTATATGTGCCTCTTGTGTGCTTTTCAAGTACTGTGGAACCTCCTTTTTAAATAAGATCTTAATAATCCAAAATGAGGTCTTATAATATAAGGGAGGTAAGTTTAATACTTACAAAGAAGGGCAATGTCTCAGAGAAGTAGGTCTTATGTGGGAGGGAGTCTTATAAGGGAGGTTCCACTGTATGAATGTTGTTGGTTTTTGACGATAACGGTGATATTGCGTAAATTTCCTCCTGCACCACGGAAGGTGGTGGCGCACATCCTGTCCTTCCTGGGGCTGTCGGACCGCAAGGAGGCCTCGCTGGTGTGCCACTCCTGGTACCAGGCCTCCCTGCACCCCCGCCTGCAGCGCAACATCGTCGTCAGCCTCACCTACGAGAAAACTGAGGAGATCCTGCGGACCTTCCAGAACCGGCGCCTCACCCACCTGGCCCTGACCCACTTCGACAACTCTGGCGCCACCAAGAGCGCGCTGCTGCGCACCTGCGAGCTGCGGTCGGACGACCTGCGCAGCCTCTCGCTGAAGGACTCCAACATCACCGAGGTGACCCTGGTGCAGCTGCTGTCGCGCTGCCCGCAGCTGACCTCCTTCGACCTCTCCGGGTGCAACTCGCTCTTCATGCCGGGGACGCTGTTCAGCAACCGCGACCACGTGGCGGAGATCGGTCAGGCCACGCGGAACGTTGTGGAGCTCAACCTCTCCTCCCTGCGCTACTTGTCAGACGCTTGCTTCAACCGCTTGATGGCGGTGTTCCCCAACGTTCAGAGGCTGATCCTGGCATCCACGCAGATCACGTTTAACGGGCACGCGTACTATTCCAGTGACACCGCAGTGTTTTCCAATGCGGCCGTGTTCACCTTTCATTGTTTAGAGCATTACCTGAGGAACAGTGTGAGTCGCATCAAAGCCCTCACCTTGAGCCGAGTGTCGATCAGCAACCAGGTAAGGGCAGGTATGTTTTATGACATGTCGTCACTGTGTGGTGCATTCCTTTAGTTTAGGTCGCAGCGTTGTTTTTAGTTTGTTCAACCGCACTGACATAACGTTTTGTTTTATCACCCAAAGTAATAAAAGTAATGTTTTTCAAATTTATTCATTACTTTGCAAGATTTAATACTAATACACAAGCTAATGTGCTGTAAAAGTTTTTAGCAGTATTTGATGAATTTGTTGTGCAAATGCTGAATGATATAGGGTGTCATGATAGAATAAGGAGAATCTATCATAGCAGATTATAGCATTGAGTTAACAGGGGCAGGGCTTCTGAAAACGTACAGATTGTGCGTATTTACGCACTAGAGCTCTCAAATCACCCCCTAGACTCTGAAACTGTGTGTGAGATTTACCCTTTAAAATCTCATATAGCGGGTGAGATGACACATTAAAATGATGACGCGTGCGTGAACACAGCTGCTTCTTATCAGTAATTTAATGATGTTCTTCGTATTTCAATCGTTTGTTAGGCCTTTCTGCCACAAGCTGTCTAGAGGCTAGATCTAAAATTCTACTGGATCGCGCAGAAAGCCCAAGTCATTGAAAGCTCATTACGCATGCGGTGGGGGATTTTGCAGGCGATGGAGCTTCTCCCATGTTTTCTCTTTTACCCCTTAAAATTTGCAAATAGGGGGTGAAAATACCCGTTAACATTCTAATCAGGGGGTGAGCGTACCACTTAAGACGGGAACAGATCAGAAGCCCTGAGAGGTGATCAATTGGCTACAACATTCTTTCTTTTCATGTACGATTAGCTAGCTGAAGAAAGTGTTCCGGCAAGCTGTTTTTATTCTGTACCAGGGTCGGCCTAACATGATCAAAGTTTCTGGACTTGAAATGCCATATATATGGTCCTGTCCATCTCCAGGAAGAAAGACCTGGTATTGCAGCATCTCCAGGCATTGATCCACTGTCTTTTTATATAGAAATGTCCCATGATATGTACCTGTACCAGGTTGGAGGACGTTAAACTAATTTTTATTAAAAAAATGTAATGGTAGACTAGGCTTATTGACTTTATTACAAAAATATTTGTTCACATTTTGCTGGTGGTTGTGCTTGCATTGAATAGCTTTTTCATTTGGTCTCCTGGCTTTAATAAACTTAATGCTTGGGTACATTTACACTGTCAATGCTTTGTAGTTACTTTGCAGTTATTTTAATTTAGTCCTTGCTCCTCCGAAGTCGGAGTGTGGCTGCTCACATGGCGGGGTAATCAAAAACAGTCACGCACACATGATGCTCTCACCCCTAGCTGGTGCACTTGTACCATAGTGTTCAAGTGCTTCGGCTGTTGGGATGTTGTTATGTTATTGTTCCCTGACGAAACAACTGCAGGGATCATCCCAACAGCCAAAGCACTTGAACACTTTGGTACAAATACACCAGCTAGGGATGAGAACATTACGTGTGTGACCGTTTTTGATGACCCCGCCACGTGGACAGCCACACTCCGACTTCAGAGGATTTTTAGTCTGATGATGTTTATGCCAGGAGCTTGTCACGGCTTAAAACAATCCCCGCACAGCCATTCAGAGCATAACAACATTTTGATGTAGCCTTGCCGTTCTAGCTTATGTCAACTGGTCTGACACAGCCTCATGCCAAGGCGGGGTTGTTGGGATGATCCCTAGGAGTCTTTTTAGCCAGGGTTCGAAAGCAAGCAAGCAAACAAGACAGGGCTGTTGGGATGATCCCTAGGAGTCTTTTTAGCCAGGGTACGAAAGCAAGCAAGCAAACAAGACAGGGCTGTTGGGATGATCCCTAGGAGTCTTTTTAGCCAGGGTACGAAAGCAAGCAAGCAAACAAGACAGGGCTGTTGGGATGATCCCTAGGAGTCTTTTTAGCCAGGGTACGAAAGCAAGCAAGCAAACAAGACAGGGCTGTTGGGATGATCCCTAGGAGTCTTTTTAGCCAGGGTACTTCTTCTTCTTCTTCAATCGCTCAGACAGCTTCCTGTCAATTATGAGCGCAGATGCGTCATGCTACCGTTATGCGCCTAACTAAGAAATTGTTAGGCCCAGCAAGTCCGACTTTGGCTGGAGGAAATGTTTTTGAAAAGCTTTTCGTTCAAAAAGGCAGGAGAATGGACCGGTTGAGGCAGAAAGATAGTAGATGACAGTAAGCAAACGGAAAAGGCAGAATCAAACAGAGTGACAGATTAGAGGAAGCTACAAGCACAGAACTTCCAGAAGGTGGGGGAACTGTTTATGCAAAAGACCCCCCCCCCCCCCCCTCCGGTATACCCCACGGGGGGGAGCCACTGGGTACGAAAAAACAAACAAACAAAACAAAACACCAACGAAACCTCTTTCAGCACCTGGCTCAGCTGGCCCAGATCAAGGACCTTCAGCTGGAGAGCCTGGTCCTGGTGGGCTGCCGGGACGTGGGCAACGAGGGCATCGGGCAGCTGGTGCGGCACCAGCCCCGCCTCAGGCACCTGGACCTCAGCGGCTGCCTGGACCTGACGGACGCCGCCCTGGGCAGCATCACCAAGCACCTGGGTGGTTCCCTGGAGACGCTGCGGGTCAACAAGTGCCGCCAGCTCACCGACTCGTCTTTCGCCTCGCTCAACAGCCTGCGTCGCCTGCAGACCTTGGACATCTCTGAGTGTTACGAGGTGGGTGCGGTGGTGTGTACACGTATTAGGTATTAGGTACTTTATAGTCACAGAGGCGTCTCTGTGAAATTCCGGTTGCTCGCACCTGGAGAGCGACGTGTCGCAGCCAGACACAATTTATTATTATTTTTTTGTATGCGATTTTGTTCTCTTCTTTTTTGCTTATTCATTTTGCCCGTGAACAAAATTTGATTCTCACTGATAGTTACGAACACATGTTTTTTAAAATTCAAATGAAAATGTGGTAGCCTTCCCCCTTTCAAAAAGGCAAAACTTGCACCTAAAAATAAAAGCTTGAAAAGAAAGAATACAAATCATTTTTTAAAAAGTCTCAGAGTAGGGATTGTCACTTTGTATTAGTACACTATTACCTTTAATATCTGTAACGAATGTGTGTGGGCTATAAACACTGTCCCTGAAAGAGGTTACCTACCAGCTGTGCATTCTGCTATGACATGCTGTTTTGCCCATAATAGTCTTTTTTATTTGTTATTTATGTCAGGCAAAAACAGTTGGGTCTTTCAGTTCTGTCATGTCTTTTTGCTTACTAAATTATGACACTCTGGAGAATAGAAGTTTTAGGTGGAAATATCATCTTCAGCCCTTCAGGTGGCGTTTCATTAAGAGGCTGTTTTCTAGTTTTCTAGTGTAGAGTGGCACAGAGTAACACGTTTGCTTCATGTCAAGTAAACCCGAGTTCGAACCTGGGTACAGGGAATTTTTCTTCTCACTTTGCACTAGGCCTTACGGTCTGAACATGGAGTCATTGCGAATGCTAAAAATAATTTTTCTAGTAGATCCCTGGGACCCCCTGCACATTCTTTTAGAGGGTCCTTTAGAATTTAGTGCTTCATAGACCCCCAAAAGGGGGTCCCTGGGAGCCCTGCCTTAACTATTTTCGAACAATGCCTATTGAAACGGTGATGGCAGGTGACCAGTACCGGCCTGCAGCGGGGCTTGTGTCAGGGGTCAACTGTAGGTCAGCTGACCCATCTCAACCTGTCGTGCTGCAGCAAACTGGACACGCCCATAATCGTACAGCTGACCCAGTGTCTGCCTCTACTGCAGCACCTGGACCTGGGGTCGTGCTTTCTGCTGCAGGTGTGTGTGTGTCACAGTGTGTGTGTGTGTGTATGCGTGCGAGCGCGCGCGCATGTGTGTTTCTGAGTTTGTTGTATTGTATATGTTGTTTTTAATGTGATCTTTCGTAAAGCGCGGTGAGGATGGCCTGCCATCGAACCACAGCGCTATGAAAACTTTATTTATTATTATTATATTTATTACAGTGGAGAACTGATAACTCAAAGCATTGGATAACTCACAATCATTTTTGGGTCCCAGTATAATAATCTCTATGTTGAAAACTCTTTTGAATCTTTCTCAAAATAAAAATTAATGGATGCAACTTTTCCTGGTATACAAGGATTTCCTTTTTTTGAATTTTACTGGAAAAGGAAGTTCCTATTTTTTTAAATTTGTCAAACAAGATCTTTGTGTGTCTACTGTATTTTTCAATCACTTTAAAATAAGCATTTATATAAATTGTGCAAAAAGCAAACTAAAATACCTTCATAAATCTTTTTTTTTCTTCAGCTGCAGGGGGGACATTACCCCTAGACCCCGGCCTTTCAGGTTTTTTCATTTTGTGTAGTATAGTTGCATCCATGAAAATTCAGTCCCTTCAATTTCGACTTGAGCAATTTTTACTGTATTACCTTTTTTCTGGTACCCCCCCTGTGGATGTGGCCCTGCACATGATCTCTAGCTCCCTGTGCGGGCTGCACACCCTGTGTGTGTGTCTGTACAGTGGAACCTCCCTTATAAGACCTTCAAAAATCATCCAAAATGTAAGGGAGGGGTCTTATAAGGGAGGTAATTTTAATACTTACAAAGTAGGGCAATGTCTCAGAGAAGGAGGTCTTATATGGGAGGGAGTCTTATAATGGGAGGTCTTATAAGGGAGGTTCCACTGTATTGCCTTTTCTCTGGCACACCCCCTGCGCAGGACGTGGCCCTGCACATGATCTCCAGCTCCCTGCACGGGCTGCGCTCCCTGCGCCTGGCCTGGTGCAAGGCCCTCACCGACCTGGGCCTGCTGGGGCTCAAGGCGGACCGGGACTTCTGCCCCGCCCACCTCGACCCCATCACCTCCGTCACGGCCTCCGGGGGGGAGTGCAGCTGCGTGCCATCCCGCCACTCCCATGCGCACACGGGCCCCGTCGTCTTCCGCAAGCCCACGGAGCCTCTGCGGGAGAAGCGGGAGGCTGCGCTGAGGAAGATGGTGGCCGACCTGGAGCGCACGGTGGTCCCCGAGAAGCTGAGCGCGCTGAGCTGCCTGCGCAGCCTGGACCTGTCCTCGTGCCAGCAGGTATGGTACCGTATTTTTCGGATCATTAGACGCTGCTGTGTATAAGGCGAATAGGGCAATTTTCAAGAAAAATCTGAAAAAAACCAAGTAAAAGGCGCCCTCGTTTATAAGGCGATACACACCTCACAAAAGAAAGTCGAAGTTTGAAGCCCATACACGTCCTGTAAACGCTTACCGACCGCCATTATTGTTGTCATAAACGAGAGTTGGCTCCCTTCTCAAATAATCGAAACTTCCGTTTTTGCGACTTCCGGTTGTTGTGTTTGGACAATTCTTTGCGAAAACTGGTAGAATTGTGGCATTTTAAGCTCTACAACGATTTTGTTCACTAATAGGGCGCCCTCGCTTATTAGGCGCATATAGGTCAAAATTGGAGAAAAAAGTATCGCCTTATAGTCCGAAAATTACGGTGTACTATAGTATAGTGTGGGAGTGGCTCAAGCCTAAGCTTATAAACGTCCCTTCATTGACACTGTTTTGTTTGCTTAAAGCATGCCTTTTAAGATTATGATTGCAATTCAATCATCATGTTCAAAACATAGTTGACTAAAATTTTCTCCATCTTTGTCAAGGAGAGTTTTTGAAGGTGTTTAGTGTTGGTGCTCTTTTTTAGGTTAGGTGTTAGCAACTCGATTACTAAAACAATGTTTATGCCTGTTAGTATTGCAACGCTGTGTATGTAATTTTCCCTCTTGATTTCTAGTGCTGTTATAAATGGACAGTGTAAGAAGAGAATCAATGCTAATGTCGTCTAAGTTGTTAACATTTTTGTACATCTGTATAAGGTCTCCCCTAACACGTCTTCCTTTTAATGAATGAAGGTTTAAAATTTTGAATCTATCTTGGTAATTGAAATCTTTACATCTTTTAACCATTTTGGTTGCTCTCCTCTGCCAGGTGTCAGACCTGGGGCTGTGCGGGGCCGTGCGGTTCTGCGAGCTGCGGGTGCTGAAGCTCAACTGCGTGCATGGGCTGACGGGGGCTGGCCTGGTGGAGATCGCCACCAATAATCCTAGCCTGGAGGAGCTGCAGGTATTAGGGTGGGGGTTGAGTGTGTGTTGTGTGTGTGTGTGTCTGTGTGTGCGTGCGTGTGTGCGTGTGTGCGTGTGTGTGTGTGTGTGTGTGTTTGACAAGACAGAAACCCACCAACACCATGTCGATTTATTTATCTTCTTCAGGACAACTTCCTTCCCAAAAAAATGGCAGCAAACTTTCAACTATATTTACACATATCTGTCATAGTCATCCACAAACACATGTACTCGCTCATACACACCCTTTCATTCACATATGCACACTCACACACCTCAGCAGTGCTCTCGCATATATATCACAGACGATTATCATAGTGATTACTATTTTCAATCCTAATCTCTCGACCCCCAGCTCCAGCAGTGCTCTCGCATCACGGATGCATCAGTGGACGCGGTGACCTCCCGGTGCCCGCGCCTGACTCACCTGGACCTGTCCAACTGCGACCGGCTGACGGACACCACCTTCATCCACGTGGGGGACAACTGTCGGCGCCTGCACCACCTGGACGTTTCCTTCTGCAGCGGCCTGACGCCCCAGGCCGCCGACATGCTGGAGGGCCGGCTCAAGACGCTGACCACTCTGCTGCGCCGCAGCATCGGCGTCTCCGGTGTGGCTTTGCAGAATGTCAGAATTTGAAGGTGGTTGGTTTTTTTGCTCATGTAGTGTCAGGGCTCCCAATCGTCCCGCAAAACAAGGGGTCCCAGGGACTCCTTCACTTACAGTATAGAGGGTCCTAGAGGCGGGATAGAGGGTCCCAGTGGCATAGCGAATGCTAAAAATGATTTTTCTAGTGCATCCCTGGGACCCCCTGCACATTCTTTTAGAGGGTCCTTTAGAATTTTAGCGCTTCATAGTCCCCCAAATGGGGGTCCCTGGGAGCCCTGAGTGTGCATGGGTGCAACTTTTACTGGTGGAACCTCCCTTATAAGACCTTCAAAAATCGTCCGGAATGAGGTCTTAATTGGGAGGGGTCTTATAATGGAGGTAATTTTAATACAGTGGAACCTCCCTTATAAGACCTCATTTGGGACGATTTTTTAAGGTCTTATAAGGGAGGTTCCACCAGGAAAAGACGCCCCAGGCCGCCGACATGCTATAGGGGCGGCTCAAGACATTGACCATGTTGTTGCGGCGCAGCATCGGCGTCTCCGGTGTGGCTTTGCAGAATGTCAGAATTTGAGGGTGTTTTTTGCTCATTGTAGTGTGTGTAACTTTTAGCCAGAGTACGACAACAAAAACAACAAACAACAACAACATATATACTCATATTCTGCCACTCTGTAAATAAAAAAGTCTTTTTAGTAAAAGACTCCAGGGATCAGCCGAACAGCCGAAGTGCTTGAACGCTGTGGTACAAATGCATCAGCCAGGGATGAGAACATTACGTGTGTGACCGGTTTTGGCTACCCCGTCACATAGGCAGCCACATTCCGACTTCGGAGTATTTTGGAGACTGATGATGCTATGATAGGAGCTTGTCATGGCTAAAGACAATCCCCGCATAACTGTGCAGCGCATAACAACATTTTGATGTAGCCTTGGTGTTCTAGCCTATGTCAGTTGGTCTGATACAGCCTAAGGCCGGGTTCACATTAGATGCGTAAGTTCCGTACAGAAAACCCTAAATAAGTGGAAGAAAGAAGAATAAAAGTTTAGGGGGAATTCGGACATGTGCGCAAATCTTTTCCCTTCTTTGTTTCACTTATTTATGGATTGCGCACAGGTTTTCACATGGAATGTCCGCTTATGTGTGTACACGGCCTTAAGCCAAGGCGAGAGGATATTGGTATGAGGCTTTCCTCGTTTAGTACAGTAATTTGGCTGAAGACTGACCAGTACTGCTACAGCGCGGCATCAGCATTTCTTCCGTGGCATTGCAGAACGCCAGAATATCAGGCTATCCTCATCTGGTAATGAGCACTTTAGGTAGATTTATCACCCTTCCACATAGGTGGTGCAATAGAAGGCATTTTGTCAGCGACGGCAAGCTCTCTCTCTCTCTCTCTTGCTTGTGTGCGGCAAAAAAAGATTATGCCTTCTGTTTGATGAAGAAAAAGTATGATGAGTCAGGAGATTTATCTCCCTTCAACCAGAGATGACCATAGCTGTTGACGGGACTATAATGGAGAAAATAAAAATAAAATAAATAAGAGTGCATTCCGCTGAAGACTGACCACAGTGTCGACATGTCTACTCTGGCATGGCAGAATGTCAAAATGTGACATTAATTATTAATTTTGCTCAAGACTGTAACCACTACTGCTATATGTCGTAGTACAGTGGAACCTTCCTTAAAAGACCCTAAAAAATCATCCAAAATGGGGTCTTATAAGGGAGGTGGTCATTTTTATACTTACAAAGAAGGGCAATGTCTCAGAGAAGTAGGTCTTATGTGGGAGGGAGTCTTATAAGGGAGGTTCCACTGTATTAGCATTTCTTCTCTGTGGCTTTGCAAAATGTCAGATTATGAGGCTTTTCTCATTTAGTTTGGCGATCTTAATCATGACACTTAGTTGTTGTAGTTGTTTTCTTTTCATTCAAGTTGGTCTCAGATAAGAAGTGTTGGGTACATCCTATTCCATCCATGCACGTTTTCACAATGAGGCTTTATGCTACTCCTTGCCGACACGAAAGGGCGATAATTTTAGGCCCGAACTGCCGATGCCCCCTGGTGACGAGTCAGGAGCAGATAATTTTATGTGGCAATATATACTACTAGTTCCTGACAGGCAAGGGCGATAATCTTAAGTAGGTGGCGTTCACATCTCAGGTCACGAGACCGGGGCAGAGAAGTTTCAGTATAAAGCCTCATTGTATGCCTCTTGAGGGACAGTCACACGTCCACTAAAATCGCACGACTGTACGATACGATTCGATCATGTGGTCTCCAAGAACAAATGTGATTTTGCACTTCGAGATCACGTGATCGAATCGTATCGTACAGTCGTGCGATTTTAGCTGGCGTGTGGGTGTCCCTTTACATCAGCTTGTTTTCCATGTTGGTCTCAGATGATGAAACAGTGGTGGATATGAAAATATTCACCCAAGGATATTTTTTTAGTACTTGCCACATCAGTGTGTGTGTACGTGTGTGTGTGTGTATGCGTGTGTTTAGTTGCTCTCGTGTAATAAGATTTGTCAGGTACAACTATCCATGCAAATTTTGATATCTTAAAAAAAAACCCAACCCCCCCCTCCCCCCAGATCTTATGTCTAGCTCAAAACACGTTTCTACATTGCCCTACCCTCCTTCCATTCCCCACCCTCCTATCTCCACACCCTACCGAGCCGAATGTTTGCTGGGGTTCCATGACAACTGGCTTCAGTTAGTTCTTCTTCTTCTTTCAAATACATTGCTACAATCCAGTAGTCTGGCATAACTGCGACGGGGAGTTAACTGAGGAAGACTATGTGGGGCTTCTCTGCAGGCCACGTGTGCCTGAATGAGGCTTTATTCTACTTCTTGGTGACACGAAAGTGTGTTAATTTTAGGACCGAATTGACCATGCCACCTAGTGATGAGCCAGGGGCAGAGAATTTTCTGTGGCTCTATGCTACTACAATAGCAGGCAAGGGCGATAATCTGATAACTATTGAGGAGCAGGGACGAAAATGGTAGAATGGGGAAAAACTCTCCAGGGTTTGGTTTGGTGATCAAGGTAGAAAGAGAAGAAACAACCTCCCTTTCTCATTTTTCCATATTTTGTTCGTACCACAGAGCCCGGGGCAGTGGGTGGATGCCTCGTGCCTCCATGCAGGGAGCTGGACACCCCCTCAATAGTCTCCTCACTTTCTTGAGGTTCTGTGCTTGTAACTTCCTCTTATCCGCCACTCTCTTTGACTCTGCCTTTTCTATTTGCTTTCTGTCATCCATTATCTTTCTGACTTATTGGCCCATTCTCCTGCCTTTTAAAACCCCCCAAAAAACTTCCAAATAATTTTTCTCCTTTGAGCTCCTCCGAAATTGGAATGTGTCGGCTGTACGCAGCGGGGAGACCAGTGAAAACTGAAAAACGGACACATACGTGCCTTACCCATTATGGCCATATGGCCTGGGAACGCAGAAGAAGAAGGAATGTATACCACCACCTGCCATTGCCCATGTCATGCCTTAGCTTTGTACGTTGTTTCAAGGAGAGCCTGTCATGTGCCCCGCCCCTCTCTCCCCGACAAGGATGCCGCGTCTGTACCCCTCTGGGGACTAAGGGACTAGACGGACCCCTTTAGACCCCTGCTTTTCAGCTTTTTAAAAGGACTAGCGCAACGCCGAGTACCAGTAACGCCTAGTAACGGTAACGCCTAGTAACGGTAACGCCAAGTACTGGTAACGCTGAGTACAGCAAATTTGAAGCGATTCGGTTAAGAAACGGCAGAGTGGTATAGCGCGCGCGTTTCTGAACCGATTCGCTTCCGGTTTGGCACACCGATAGTCACCGTCCCCGGTCATCTGCCTGCCAAATTCGAAGGCAATCGGCCCAGAAACGCCGGAGATACGGGCGCCGAGAGGCCGGCGGATGCGCGTTTCGCGCATTTGCGAAACCGCGCAAATGATACGGCCGCCTCAGTTGCCGTTGCCATCGCCCCGTTAGGGCTCACAGCAAATTTGAAGCGATTCGGTCGAACAACGGCGGAGTTATAAGGCCCGTTTCGTGTTTCAGACACACACACACACACACACGGACAGTTGGCTTATTACTATATGATTTTGTGTGTCTATTTAATGCATGGTTTGACAGCTGATCAGTGGAGTTAGATACTGATGTTTGGGTTTATTTGAGACGTTGCTTCCAAAATGTCTCGAGCGAAGATTTATATAAATTTGTTGAAAACAGAATTTTAAATTTGTTGCTTGTTATGATTCCACAGTTGTTTCTCAAGTTTTTCATTGAAAATGTGTTCTTAAAAACAAAAACAAATAAATAACAATAAAACGTGTGTAAAAGAGAATCTTCTAGCTATATTTTTTTTCTTACAGAAAGTCAGTTTGAAAGCAAGTGTTGTTTTTGTTAAACAGTTTGGGAAGAACAATAGATTTTGTTGTTGCAGAAAGGGTTTGTTTAACACACACACACACACACACACACACACGCACGCACACGCGCACGCACGCGCACGCACACACACACACACACACACACACACACACGCGCGCGCACACACACACACACACTCACCATAAAAAACAGACTGTTCACCTTTGGACATTGACGCACGCATGCGCACACACACACACACACACACGCACACAACACACACACACACACACACACACACACTCACCATAAAAAACAGACTGTTCACCTTTGGACATTGGTGAACCTATGATTTTAACTCTTCTAGCACCATGGGCGGACGTATTCGCCCAGTACATCACACTTCACTCCCACCAAATGCAAAGACATTCACTGCCATGTGTTTGTCTATTTGCAGAGCTTATGTCAATGATTTGTTTTCCTTTAAAGCAACACAAGCGCGCTTGAAAAAAAATACTTAAAATACCCCCCCCCCCCTCCCCTCTTGTCGGTTAAGATGGAACGGACAACCAAGAACATAAAATCCCCCCCAAAATACATGGTGCTGGAAGGGTTAAAGTTTAACATGATAATGAGGTGCAGGTGAATTATATCATCGGTGAAATTAAAAAACCTTGTATCTCGATTTTTTTTGATTTTTTAGTTAGATACATAGTCAGCATTCTAATTTTTCCCGCCTCCCTCCATCAAAAGCTCGTATCTCTAACGACTTTCTATCTGGGGTAAATGAGGTTGTGAAAATAGATGAAAAACTCGTAAGTCCCAAATTCAGATCTATAGTTAAGGACAAAAACCTCGTATCTTCGTTCTTTTCAAGTCTAAAAAAAATGTTGGCAGTAATTTTAACAAAATGCAGGACTAAACTCGCAATGTCTTGAACAACATATTCATCATAGTTAATCAATTGTGGTCAACGCGGTTAATTTTTAAAACAGTTTATTTCGTTTTGGTCAAAACTACCAAAATTGAGATACAAGGTTTTCGAATTTCACCGACGATATATTGAAGTAATCTTCTGGTTGATGTTTGTAGTGTTTGTAGTTTGCATAGCAGTTTTGTGTAGTGCAGTGCAGTGAAGCACACTGTAGGTAACTTTTTGCTTTACCTTTGCTTGTTTGATTATGCACTGTGTTTGTTTGAATCCCTTTTTTTTATGTTGTCACGATGTGCTATATGGTTAACCCTTTCACCGCCAGCCATGTTTCAGCTAAGCATTCCCATTAAATTTACCTGGGTAGAGAACAAAATCCATCTGCAGTATTGGGGATTCTTCTGTGACATATATAAAATAAGGTCTATCCTTACTACCCAAAACTAAGACAATAGGGTATTTGGATAATAGACCCAAATTTGATGCCTTTTATTGACATAGGTGTTGAATCACTGTGGTGCTAAAATGCGACTTTGGCTGTGAAAGAGTTAAGATATGTTTATTGTTACCTTGTTAGGATGTGATTGGCGGTTCGAACCTTATGTGGTGACAGTCCTGACATGCCCGTACTGTAGATGTTGACGGGACTATCAACAACTTAAAAATAAAACCTAGACTAATCTCTTGTTTTGTGTGTGGGGGTGAATGTGGTTGCATAAGTGTGATAATGAGCGACTTGACCACCAGGGGGCATAGTGCTCGAGTGGGGCTAATCCTCTCTATATTCTTAGTTGGGGATAAAGAAAGAGAGAGAGGGAGGAGTCCCACCCTCTCTCTCTCTCTCTCTCTCTCTCTCTCTCTCTCTCTCACTACGCCCAACTAAGAAAATCGCGTGATAAGCCCCTAGTGGATTGACTGCGCCCTGGTGGGCAAATAATCGCCATAAGTCGACCATTGCCGCCATTTTTAAAGATGTTGTTGAAAAAGAAATTAAAATCGAAAATTTGTGCTCTCAAAGGGGGTGTTTGGTGATGAATTGTGATGCAGCACAGGAAAACCAGGCTAATGTCGTAAATGATCACTGTTGACTTATTGATATTTTCAGAAAGGCCAGAGACAACAGATTAACAGGCAAAAAACAGAATTCATCTATCTCTAATAGTTTATTTTGAACAATTTTTCAATCAATCAAATCTCTCTCTCTTTCTCTCTTTCTCTCTCTCTCTCTCTCTCTCTCTCTCTCTCTCTCTTGTGGCTGGCCGACTTTAGCTGGGTATTCACGTACTGCATCACAATTGACCAAGTCTTGTTTTGAGAGTTAGCTAAGTTATTGTGACTAGCGATATTTAATTTACTTTTATACCTATCTTACCCCTTACTTACTTTTGTCTTTGCTACTGTGGCGAGACGTATGTGACTAGCGATTTAATTTACTTTTATACCTATCTTACCCCTTACTTACTTTTGTCTTTGCTACTGTGGCGAGACGTGGCGCCATCGTTCTTATATTGTTTAGTGTTGAATCATTCTCCACAATTTAACCCCTTGACTGCCAGAGAAAATTAAAGAAAAAAAAGATATTGGCCCAAATCATGCCACGAAAAAGACAACTGATAGAGCCAATCTGGCAAAATGGTCTGGGGATATAACTCTCTTGACTGTGTTAGAGCAAAAGCCAGCATGCATACCAGAGTTATTCTTCTTCATCTGATCAGTACGTGGTGATACGTTGGTGGCAGTCAAGGGGTTAATGAATAATAATGAGGAAATCCCTGTTTTCTGCTTTATACGTGTGTATTTTGTATGTATCTCTCAATTAATACATGGTAAGATTTAACGTGGTGACAGCCCTGACATGGCCTTTGTTGTCGACGGGGCTATAATTTTAATCTTAATCTTAATCTCAACTGCAAAAACTCGAGAAACAAGGGGCACAAGGTTGTGTGTGATTCTTGAGTTTACTTATTTTGGAGATTGTCCTTCAAGGCATAATACAGGGCTTTGGGTATATTTGTGATTTTTATTTCCAGTGCAGGATCATTCTACAAGGTTTAATGTAATGGCAGTTTGACACCTGTTTGATTTACCTGATATGTGTGTGTCTGTGTGTGTGTGTGTGTGTGTCAAGTCAAGTCAAAATGATCTTTATTGACGATAAAAGAATAAGCTTGATAAAGCTTTTTTACATCCTGTGTGTGTGTGTGTGTGAGAGATAGAGAGAGTGTGTATGTGTGTACATGCATAATGAGTGTGTGCGTGTGTGTGTGTGTGTGTGTGTGTGTGTGTGTGTGTGTGTGTGTGTTGCCTGTGTGCTCCTCGATTTTGAATTTTACGTCCTTCCACTAACATTGATTTAGAGATTGGCCGTGATGGTTTAGTGGTTGGGACCTATCAGTGTGTGTGAGTATGTGAGTGAGTGTGTGTGTGTATGTGAGAGAGAGAATGTGTGTGTGTGTGTGTGTGTGTGTGTGTGTGTGTGTGTGTGTGTGTGTGTGCCTGTGTGTTCCTCGATTTTGAATTTTACGTCCTTCCACTAACATTTATTCAGAGATTGGCCGTGATGGTTTAGTGGTTGGGACCTATCAGTGTGTGTGAGTGAGTGTGTGTGTGTATGTGAGAGAGAGAATATATATATGTGTGTGTGTGTGTGTGTGTGTGTGTGTACCTGCCTGCCAATGTACCTGCCTGCCAAGGATGTACCGGTACATGTTACACATTTTTTATTTCTGGAATGTTTTAACAAATTTTTTATAAAGGTTTCAGGATTTTCTGTGTAAAAGTCAGAAAGAGTATTCTTGCTTCAGTTCACCACTCCTCTTCTACTGACTGACTGTGTGTGCATCAGGGCCTGTGTATATACTAGCTAGATACACAGGCCCTGGTTTGCATGTTCTGATTCTTTATGCATTTTCTCATCTTACCTGTTTGATTAATTATTTGATTAAAAATGTTAATGCATCAGTCTGGTCAATAATGAGTGTGTGTTTGTGTGTGTGTGTGTGTGTGTGTGTGTTGTTAATGTTCTTCAGTTTAACATCCTTACTGTCTAAAGGTGATTCAGTGTGTGTGCGCGCGTGTCTGCATGCGCGCACGTGTATGTTTGTGTGTGTGTCTGTGTGTTAACCCTTACCTTACCCAAATGCAAGACTATCCCTAAATAATTGGTTTAACTTAAGGGAAAGAAATTGCAACAGGTTCCTTGTATAGTATATTTAAGATAGTATTTATTATATACTATATTTTATATAGGGGGGGGGGGGGGGGGGGGGGGGGGGGGGGGGGGGGGGGGGGGGGGGGGGGGGGGGGGGGGGGGGGGGGGGGGGGGGGGGGGGGGGGGGGGGGGGGGGGGGGGGGGGGGGGGGGGGGGGGGGGGGGGGGGGGGGGGGGGGGGGGGAAACAACAACTGGGACGGACGACTGTGGTATAAATTTAATCGGCAAATGTTTTGGGCTACTGCCCTTTGATCATGCCTGTCTCCTTGTGATTATTTATATAGTATAGCATAGTATAGTTAAGATTTTGAAAAAAACCAGACCAAAAAGATCATAACATCTATGGAGATGGACACCTAAAATTATGAGTTATTTTAAATGGCTAAGATAATATCTGGATTGTTAAAAAAAATCAGGACTTTCCTGGTGTTGCACTGCCTCCGGGCATTGCCTCCAGGATCGTTCCCAACATCTTTGTATCTACTTGTGTCCCATATGTGTCTGTTTCAGACCGGAGGACGTTAAACAGATTTTGAGTGAGTAGGGAGATGGACACTCAGTTAGGGGAAGGGGGAAAAACGTTTTCGGTCACATATAATTATGATCTTAGAGGGAGTCTTAATAGGGAAGGTCTTAAAGCGAGGTTCCACTGTATTTTGAAACTAGTTTGAGTTGTATCCCCTGCCGACTTTTAGTCTGCGTTTGTTTTTGTTGTTTTTAATGCTGTTTTCTGCTTTTGAATTAGTTTGAAAGTTATGCTTGATATATATTGTCTTCATTGTTTGATTTATCCAGATTTTGATGTGTGTGATAAACGTGCGCTTTATAGCTATTGCTGTTTTTTTACTGAATCAATTGGACCACATTTTTATGTTTGGGCGATTGCAGTTTATGTGTACACTTTTGTTTTGTCAAGCAAAAAGTTAATAAAAGAAGTTTGGACAAAGTTAATATGATGCTCCAGTGATGCAGTATTGTGAATTAAAGGTGGACCCTGACGGATTAGTTTTTGCAAGAAACACATCAAGATCACCAGAAAGACAGCCTTTTGAAGGATCGGGACACTCACTTTGCTCTGGTTTCCTAGAAATTAAACCGTCAAAACGGCGATTTCTCCTTGGCGGAGATGCCGGAGAGAGTAGCCATTTGGGATGGGGTGGGTGGAGGTCACTTATTTGTGGTTGAAGCGTTTTCTTTTTTTGTAGTGCAGTAAAACAAAATGGAGCTGTTTCCTTTGTTGTGAGCGAAACTCCTTTAGATAAACTGTATAAAATTAAAAAGAAATAATAATAAAAAGGCTTGTATTGCGAAAAATTCGTGCAAACGATTTGGCGGCCATTAGAAAAGAGACGGCACACGCCTTCTCTTTGGGTGAAAGAATTTGACTTCCAGCACCTCCGCCAAGGAGGAATCGCCGATTTGACGGTTTGATTTCTAGGAAACCAGAGCAAAGTGAGTGTTGCAATCTCTGTAAAAGGTGTTTTCCTGGTGATCTCGACGTGTTTCTTACAAAAACTCATCCGTCAGGGTGCCCCTTTAAAGGTTGGTGAACCGATTCTGTGTGTAAGTGTCCGTACCTTTTTTTTTCTTCTCTCTCCCTGTTTCAAACACGCACACTCATTTCTATCTGTCTGGTTTGTCTTTGTCTGATTCTGTCCGTCTTTCTCTCACTCTCTCTTTTGTCTGTCTTGAACCCCCTCCCCCCCCCCCCCCCCCACACACACACACACCAAACCCCGCAATATTGGGCAATCTGAATCAAGCATTAAAGCCTAGGTTTTGATCGTGTTAAAAATTGTAATGTTTTTTGTCCACCGCTCTCGTGTATGCTGACAGGTTCCGGATGTTCAGGACTAAGACAGACCTGTTTACTCTACTCTTTTCGAGTAGTATTCTACTCAATTTGGACCTCTTACTACTCTTCAAAATTGAAAATAATGCTCTATTATTACTCATTTTCAGTGACCATTATTTGATGGTTTAATGAAGAGGACCAACTACTTATTTTAGCTATCCAGACTACCCAAGACTTGTGTAGGGGGTAAGCAGGTCTGCTAAGACTGTCCATGTGATATGGCCACTTGGTACAGAAAGAGAGAGAGAGAGACTCCTAAACTACAATATGAGCATGACTAAAAGGCAGATTTGCCCAAACAAAAGATAAAAACCTCTCAGCTGTGCAAAAGTTCAAACAAAAATGACAGGACAGTGAAGAGGCCGCGAGGCCTAATGTCCTAACTACCTGACCTGACCTGAGATGGTCTGGAGAGTGAGAAAGATCTACAGAGGCAAATGGACGACAGAGAGAATCGGAGTGACAGAGAGAGAACAAGAGGTGTGGCGTTCTCAAAATGGATGTGTTCTCAAAATGTCTGCGCATGTGCGAAATTATTTGTTGTGTATTTGATCAGATGGTTTCATGTTAGGGATAGGTTTAGGGTCAATTTAGTGTCGAATAGACAAAAGATAAAATTTGATGGTACGTCATGATCGATCTCGCACATGCGCAGACATTTTGAGAACAAATCCATTTTGAGAACGCCACAGAGGCAGAGACAGGGAAGGGTCCATACCGCTAAGTCCCCTGACTCCCTCTAAGTCGTTACATGTCTTTGACCACGTGTCTATATGATTTTTTAAGTCAAAGTGACCACTACGTCATAATTACCACTGTTCAGCAGCAGTGACCACTGGTCATCTACATTATACAAGTGCATAATATAATCATCTGGTGACAGGAAATAAGCTGTTAAGAACCAAAATTTGATTTTTAAGTCGTGAAAAGTGACCACTGGTCATTATCACTGACCACAGGTCATCTACACTGTACAAGGTACAAAAATGACCAGAACAGTCATGTCACATCGACACATGAACACAGACACGTGGACATAGACATGTAACCACTTAAGCTCGGTGTCCATCAGTGTAAGTACTACACAACATGTTTGACAAATGGCACCACGCCTTGTTGCTTTTGACTTGCTGACAGGTTAAATACACACAAGCAGGTCTGTTTCTTTTGGTCTCCCTTCCCCAAGACCCAAACAACATGGGCGACAGCGGACCAAATGCGTACACAACGCACGCCAGTCGGTGTGAATGACATGGCAGCAGGTGTGAAAAATACTCAAGACTGACACAAAACAGATGCTTTGTATTAGCCAGCACACGAGATGTACACCGACCATTAGGGAGTGGGACATAGCGGGCCTGGGACTTGGAGGGCCTGGGACATAGCGGGCCTGTGACTTGGAGGGCCTGGGACTTAGCGGGTACCTCCCACAGGGAAAAGGCAGACAACTGAGAGAGAGGACAATTATCCCTGGATCACCCCGGAAATCAGAAAGCGAGACAGAATCTACAGAGGTATGCCGAAGAGCTTCTGGAAGTGGGGCCTGGACCCTTCCGGCTGAACTGGGGGGTTTAATAGTCTTAACCCAGGGTAAGCACTAAGCAGTAGGTCTTTCTCCTTTCTATCTTTTTCTTTTAATTCTAATCAGGAATGCGCCCTCCTAGTTCCGTCGCGTCTATCGTCAGAAGTGGCGTCTGCGACGTATAGATCCAGATCCAGATCCAGACAAATCAATGTGGACAAGCTAGACAAAGAGATCAGGAAAGAGCTATGCCGCTCATACTGGCGGTACACTGAAAGTTTGTGTTCCCCTACCTGCACAGAGGATCACTTCAAGCCCAGCCTGAAAAGGTTCTGGACCTATATAGATTCTGAGCTGAGACCCTCAAATGGGGGTCATTGGTACCAGTAGAGCTAACCAGTTCAAACATGGATTTTTTATATCTTCAATACCCCTAGACTTTGAAAATCTATGATAACATTTGGTGACGCACAGCTTATGCTGTGTTAACACGTGATATTTAATGTCATCCGTATTTCGTTAAAATACGAGCGTAGGGAATGTAGACTGTCATTTGTGATGAAATCACTGAGCCAAACTAAGGAAAACTTCTCAGACATTGTATCAGTGGATGTTGCTCCCAGAAAAAACAACCCTCAAAAGTGCAATTTGATGTTTATTATTAAGTATTGTGCTGACTACTGTATTCCTATTTTATTCACAAACATCTCGGTGGGAGATCTTTTTGTTCATTTGCAAACACATCAACATTTACCCTGAAGTGTGTCATTAGACCACCACTGTGATACAAGGAAAGATAAAACAAATACTATTATATTAACCCTTTGATCTTCATACATACATATTCAAAATGTGTATCATAGCTATCGTCATCATCTGTCACGTACACGCCACACCTGCTTATTCCAATTTAGAGTCTCTGAATGTTACTTGTGCAAATGCACACATGAGTTTGACAATGGTCAAGAACATTTTAAGCCCCACCCCCACTCCCACTCCATCCACACCCCCAGCACAAACAGTTTAGTCCTCTTCATCATGTTCATCGTCATCATCATCCTCATCGAGAAAGTTTGGCACAGCAGTGTCATCGCTAGGTGGCTGGTTGTCACAGTCTTTCACTTTGCACATGTCTGTGCATTTGAGCCCATTCTGGAGGCAGACACAGTCTTTGATGTCACACGTTTTGGGACATGTGCACGCCAGCAGCTCCAGAATGGCGTCAGGTGCTGGCTGGACGCTCATCCAGTCTACCGCTAGAATATCCTCGCCATCCTGGTTTTCAATTTTCCACCCACTCTGGGCTGGATCAGGAGACTGTGGATCGCCTGTAAGGCAGCGTCGCCATAATTCAGCTTGGTAGTTGGCTCTCTGGGCGTGTTTCAGCAGGCAGTCCTGGCAGGGAGGCAGCTGGTGAGATTCAATATCTCCGTTCTTCGCACAGAACAACTGGTATCTGAGCTCGTTGACTCCAGATGTTGGCTGCTTTGGTGCGTACAGCTGGCAAGTGAGCTTTTCCAATTTCTCGAATAGTTCGTGGGACAGTTCCCAGTCTTTGCCAAGGTCACGGAAAGCCTGCTGCACCTCTTCGTTGGACTTCAACATATTCAGTGCTGCCAGTTTTCCCTTTCCTGCGAAAGAACTGACAGAGTCACAGCCAGTGTATGCATGCATCCCTGGAAGAGCAGCACAAACAGAAGGTCCCAGAGAGGATGCAACTTTGCCAATGTCTATCAGCTGTGTGCGGGTGCCTGTTCCACTCTTCTGGTACATCGGTGCTTTGATAGCACTGCAAAAGGCTAGATTCAATACAAAGACATCTGTGTCATTTGCGCTAATCATCAAAGCTTCAAATCCACCTTCAGCAGCATGAGCAGCATGTAGAAGGAGACGGCCATCAGCTTCTTCCTGGACGCATTCCAGCTCAGGCACTTCATGACATCTGACAGTTGAGAATCGGTAGCACTTCTCTTCACAGGTGACAAAGAGGACTTTGCGAAGGCTGCCTAGCTTCTCCAGATACTTCTCGCTTCTCCAATCCTGGACCAAAAACTTTATCAGGCTCACCTTGTTTCCCTCTTGCGCCAGGAATTTACGCCATTGCTTGATCTTCTGACCAGGTGCAATGTTGTGTACCTGTAGTCCTGCGATCCCACCCCTGTTGGCCCTTTCATTGTACTTGATAGACAGCTTCTGGTATGTGTCAAAGACAATGTCCATTCTGGTGCTCATTGACACTTCATTGATGGCCATCGAGAAGATACGATCAGCAACTTCATCAAACGTTGGCTGCTGGCCATCAAACTTGGCTCGCTGGACAAGGGCCATTCCATCGATTATGGTGGCAGAGTGGATAGGGAGTGAGTCAGCCAGTGGAGCATTCTTCTTGATGCTTTTGGCCAAGGCAGCTTTGTTGGTTTTTCGAAGGCTTCCATCAGGTGCAGCCAGTGACCAGGGAAGTGGTCCAAGAGGAAAGCACAGCACGTCTTTCATGTTGAGATCTCTTTTCTGTCCCATGACGATCATTCTCCCAAACAACCATCTGTCAGCTTTCAAGATAACTGATCTGCCATCAGCACATTTTGTCTGCCTCTTTTTTTGCAGCTGATCCAAATGTCTTTAGAGAACTCTTCTTCATGGGATCATGGAACTTCTTTACTGGTGGCTCTGTCTCAAGTCTTTCTGCCTTGAATGTGGCGTAAGCAGTTTGTCCTTTTGTGCGCGCGTTCTTGAGATCCTCAGCAACCTCCTTCGGTGCAGCAGTCCCTGTTGAAACACTGATCAAGTCAAGGTTGCTCTCAAAGGGATTGATCCAACTGTAAAGTGTTTCTTCCACTGCAGTGACTGCCTCTTCGTCCTGTTCTCGCCTCGATTTCTGGAGATCAGGATGATCAATGCCACGTTTGTTGTGCTGAACCATGTTCCTGAGTTTGGTCAGAAAGCCACTCCTGTGCTCAGCTGTGAGGTAATATCTGCTGACAGCTCCAGGCTTCAGACTGAACCTGGTGGTACCACCTACTGTCTGGGTGTCCCTGTTCACGGTTACTTCAGTTGTTTGGTCAACAGGTATGCGGCCAAAGGGATTGGATTCTGTGAGTTGAACACTGAAGTTGCCTTCTTTGAAAGCCTCGTAGATCTCTGGATGAGTGGCAGGAAGATTGGTCATTTGAGCATAGTATGCAGGGAGGTATCTTGTGTAATTCAGTCTGTCATACGCAAAGCACCAAGGGATCATCAGTCGGATGGCGTGAAGATGCAGATCAAGGTCTCCCTCACGAGAGGCTCGAAGCAGGCCCAACAAGATGTCCTGGATGATGTCAACGTACGTCATCCAGAAGGTGGAGAGCTCTCCGTTGTCTTGACGCAAGTAGTTCAGAAAGTCATTCCACAAGCAAAACACATTTGTCAGCACGGGCTGTTCCAGCAGTGATTCAAACGCAGCTTGTCCTACATCATCATGGAAGCTGTCAACAAGGTCTTCTAGTTCATTAACAGCTTCCAGCATTTCAGGGTGGTTGTCTTTTACCCACGGGAGGAAGCACTGCCAACTCATGCGAAGAAGGGCTTCCAGGACACATTTGTGCACCCTGACACTTCTTTTGTATGATTTGCCTTCAAATACACCAGTCACAGACCCTTGTGCTAGGATTCCTGATTCAATGCAGAGATCACCAAGACCTGCATCTTGAAAGCGTTTCCCCACAATAGCAAGCACATTCATGATAGTGTGGAAAGTTCCAAGCCTCAAAACCACATGTGCATATCTTTCCCTGTGCTTCCACACGATCTCAGCTGCCTTTGCATACAACGCCTGGTCAAGAACGACGACAATGTTATCCAGCCGGAGGGCGTTCCTGATGGCTTCAGACCTCACCAGTATCTCCTGCACTGTCGACATGTCTGTCGCAGGAGCATTGATGGTTGGCAGATATGAAATTATGTCTTCTGAAATGGTGACTAAGTCACGTGTTTGGATGTTGAACCCAGTCCAAGAAGGTATGATTTGACGTTCTGTCTGTACTGTGCGAGCGAGCATCCAAAGCAAGTCCTTTCTTCTTGCTGCTGTTGCTTTCAGTTCATGCTGACGCAGTTCATCAGTAGAAGCCTGCAGAGGTTGCGGCCCTCTCCTTTCTCCTGACACATACAAGGGGAGCTCTTGTGTTTCAACTGGAACAGTTCTTTTCTTGGTCTTTTCAATGGCAGGCAAAGCATCTTTTGGCAGGTGAGGTCCATAGACTTTTGGCTGAACTGCAATTCCATTCACTCTGTGTGAAGTGCCTGCTCCAGTCATAGTGGCCTCCAGTCTGTCGATGTTGTCCCATGACAAGTTGGTGAAGACGTAGGGTTGGACGTGTTCCGGTAGAACAACACGGTCATTCAGTGCACAAGCAAGCTTCTGAAGACAAATAGCCATGTCATTCTCCTCTAGCTGGTGATATGAGACGCCATGGCCTAGTCTGTTCATCATCTGGATCAGCTCAACATTTCCTGTGAGAGTCTTGATACCGTATGACAGTAGCACATGTTTTGGAGTCTTCTGTCTTCCCGATGAAATGGAGTAGACTACATCCTGACTCATCGAGTTAGAAAGCCGGCAGACCCTTGCTGAGGGATCCAGGTTTGTGGGGTTACCAGACAAAAACACCCTGAAGAAATGAATGATGTCGTCAGGTATACAAGTTTGCAAGTCATCCAAAATGTCAGGGACAAGAGGCCATGGATATTTCTTTTGACAGTCCTTTACCCTTTGACGCAAGTACAAAGCAACCTTTTCCGACAGTGTGTTCATCTCCAGTGTGTTATTTCTCCAGACTGCTAGTTCCTTTTTCAGAGTTTGGTTTCTTTCTGCTAATTGTTCTCGATCAAGATTGTGTGGCAAGACCAGAAGCTTTCCTCGTTCATCGGGAAATATAAGCAGTTCATCACCAAACGCCTTCTCTAGTTTCCGACGAATGTGTTTCTTTGTTGACTCTTTGATCTTTTCTATTCCTCTAGAAAGCATAAGCTCTTTCAGCTTGTCTGTCAAAGTAGAAAGAGGAACAACGTCCGGATTGCTGATCAATTCATCTTTGATGTACTCTACAAGCATGGCGTATGCTTCCTCTTCTGCCGTTTGATATGGATCTGCTGTTGCTTTCTCGTCGTCTTGCTGATTCTCTTGGTCTTTTGGTTTCACAGTATAAGCTCCATAGCAAGTCTTGTGATAATGAGCTTCAGCAGCAACAATATCTCTACTAGTTAATAAAATGATCCTTGAGTCGCCTTTTCTTGTGGCTGCCTCTCTCAGAGTTGCATCAGCTCTGAGCTCTTGTGCCTGGGTCAAGTCCTCTCTGGTATTGGTTCCTTTCTTGTATTTAGTCTTTTGACAAAAAATGCATTCCTTCTTGTACACTCTTGACTCTGAGGACGATCTTTCCAAACGAAGTTTTTTTTCAGGAACAGTTTCTTCTGAATGTTCATGTTGCTCGTCTTTACGTTTCAGTGATTCCAGAACTCCTTTCGACGTGAAGATGCTTCTGCAGTATCTGTGATAGACAATGTTTGGGATTTCTTGTTCTGTAACAGTCTGTGCTGCCTCAAGTACTGGGGCATACTTCCTTACTTTAGCAGCCTCCAACAATTTTTTCCAGGAATCAAAGTCCTTTGGGCGTATCAGCTTTGGGCTCTGATGATCACTGAATGATGCTTGGTGGATAATACACTTTGGTTCGGGTGTGTCAATGCCAATGCTTGCCATATTCTCAGATGTTTTGATATTCACTGAAGCACAAATTTCACATCACTTGGTTCCTGGTCTGGTGACTAGCATGAAATCCGTCCACTTCTCCTTTCAATGTGCACACCTGCAACCAGAGATAACATTCGTTAGTACATCTAGTATATAAGCATGTGTCAGTCACTACAGTGGCTATTAAGTTTACATAATTGGATAATTACACTCAATAAACATTTTCATTGTATGTGCCTGGAAAAGTGGCAAAATTTATTCTCACGTGTATTTACTTACAGATTGCACGGGGACATTATCAAAACGTAACAAAGTGAGATAATCGCCATATAATGTGATTCAGCAAGAAGGAGCTTATTTCACATTAGCCTTTGATATTTCTAACATAAAGACTTATTGTGGCATGGTTTAAGCAAAGTTTGGTTGATTTTAGTAACATTATCACATTTCAATTGATGATCAAACTGCACTTCCCTCAAAATGTACGACCGGCGTTGGCGCGTTAGAAAGTAATGTGATAACACATAGAAAGCTGTGTACCCTGAAGTATTATCATACTTTTTTTAAATCTAGGAGCAATGGGCTTATGAAAAATATACATTAGAGCTGGTTAGCTCAGGTGGTACCGATGGACCCCCCTGGCTCAAAGCCTAATACGAAACACAAGCGTACGCTGACCACCATTGGAGTACCATCACTCGAGTCAGCTGACAAATTGTTAACTGATCCCATGGAGAAAGCTGAAGAACTGAACAGCCAATTCTACAATGCCTTCAGTCAGGGAAACACCTACTCTGCAGAAGAGTTCAAGACCAGATGCACGATGCCCGGCTCACGGGACAACTCCCCCACCATGGACGACATCACCCCCAGTACTGCTGGAGTGGGAAAAAAACCTTCTGGCCAAATTGAACCCCACCAAAGCAGCCGGATCAGACGGCATTACCCCTCGCGTGTTGAAAGAACTGTCCAAGCGGAAGTTGCCCCCATCCTCATTGCCATCTTTCAGTCTTCACTGGACACTGGTGAGGTACCTGCGGACTGGGGAGAGGCACTGGTGACCCCTGTCTTCAAGAAGGGAGAGCGCCGCTACAAGGCTTCAAACTACAGGCCCACCCCCCTCACCAGTGTCCCCGCCAAAGTCTTGGAACACATACACACAAGCAGTATCATGCACATCTTGAGTCGAATTCCAAATTGTCCGGCAACACGGCTTCCGCAAGTACCGCTCCTGCGAGATCCAGCTCCTCGAATTCATCGAAGAGGTCTCTGCAGCTATGGAGGGCGGTACTGCGAATATGATCAAGGACTTCGAGAAGGCATTTGATAGTTGAGTTGTGGTTGAGCATATAGCCTAGTGTAGCCCAGCGTATGTTTGTGTGTATATGCATGCGTGTGTGTGTGTGTGTGTGTGGGGTGGGTGTGGGTGGGGGTGGGGTGTGTCAGTGTCTGTTTGGATGGGCGAGCGTGGGTGCATAAGTATTCCTATTATTCTGTTTCCACATGTGATGTTACTGTGATAATTGCTGCCATTTTCAAAGATGTTGTTGAAAAAGATATTAAGATCGAAACTTTGTGCTCTCAAAGGGGGTGTTTGGTGAACCATTGACCAACATACACAAACACTGACAAACACACACACACACACACACACACACACACACACACACACACACACACACACACACACACACACACACACACACACACACACACACACACACTTTGTCTTTAAGATCACTGTAAGGTGTCTTTCTTGTTAAAAATCGTCCCTTCGTCATTGTTAATAACTATGTGACTTACAACAAACAAACAACTACATGACAAGTGCAAAGTCACGTTATTTGATTCACAAGAGACAAAACAAAACTACTGTGTGACTATCCCTTCCCCCTTTCAGTTCCACGTTTTTGTTGGTGTGTGTGTGTGCGTGCGTGTGCGTGTGCGTGTGCGTGCGTGTGTGTGTGTGTGTGTATGTGTGTGTGTGTGTGTGTGCGTGCGTGTGCGTGCGTGTGCGTGTGCGTGCGTGCGTGCGTGCGTGCGTGTGCGTGTATGTACATGTTTGTGTGTGTAGTTTGTGAATTTTCATGTTCTGCTTGATTTCTGTTTTGTTATGGATGGATTGATGTAAAAAAGCATAGTGTAATGCTTCGATGTCCATCTGGAAATAAAATGTTGACTTTGTCTTTAGCTTTCACACACACACACACACACACACACACACACACGCACACACGCACACACACGCACACACACACACACACACACACACACACACACACACACACACACACACACACGGGGACAGAGAGAGAGAGAGAGAGAGAGAGAGAGAGAGAGAGAGGAGAGAGAGAGAGAGAGAGAGAGAGAGAGAGAGAGAGAGAGAGAGAGAGAGAGAGAGAGAGTACATACGCCTATCGGTACTCGTGCACTCTTACATTTCTGCCTCGTCACAGCTGAACTTAAAATAGAATATTCGTAATGGGCCCGTGGATGTAGTAAGCATCGACGTTATAGTACGTCGATGGTAGTAAGCCAAGTTGTTCTGCTCTTGTAGTCAGTTTTCTCATTCGAGTAGCACCCCTTGATTGGCAAGTGCAACACCACACAGTGGCTACGAGCGGGTTATGGTTTAATTTCATTAATTAATTTGAGAGTTTTGACTGTAAACATTTAGAGTCTAGGATTCTGCGCCATGCCTGAGTCGTGTGAGCGGTAAGTAAACCTATAGGCTTAGAGGGCCTAAATTAAAAAAAGGTAGTAGATTAACTCTGCTCTTCGATTCCTGTCTCACTCTCAGCATAGCTATTTGGAAAGGAATTGGCGAAGAGGAATTATTGTGATATCGTGTTTATCTATCGTTCATGATTCATGTCAAGCTTATGAGTTAGTAGACTAATACCGAATATCTCACTATTTATGTTTTCTTCAAGCAACTTCGTACAGGAGGCATTATAATTATATAATATATTACCGATAAAAATAGTAATTTATGTTTGTGAATTTCTTTACTGTAATGGTTTAATTGAAAATGTGTAGGGTCTAGTCTAGTTTGTGTAGAAACCCCAGCAGTCTCTAGGATTGTGTTGGCAGCTTTTTTTGTGCTTTTTTGCCAGAGGTTTCCTTCCGGTCTGCACTAATTAGGGCCTAATACAGTGCGTATGCACTTTCCGACAGGTTTGCAAACCTGTACTAAGAAGGGTTCATAAGTACCCAAACAACATCGTCAAAGTGTTGCCTAGCAACTCAAGTATGCAAGCAACACAGATAAGATAAGAACCTGACCCTGTAGTCATGAGTGCGTTCGAAACGCTTAATCCGGGATGTGAAATGTACATGTATATCAGACAAAGGAACAAAACTGTCGGTAGGAGTAGGCCATGTTGTGCCGGTGGGATGGATGACACGAACTCACATAGCATGCATCCTGTGCGCCAGTTGCAGTCTAAATGAAGACTTTGGGCGTGGGGCAGGATAAACATCCCCAATAGGAAGAAGAAGAAGAAGAAGAACTGCCGAATCAACATGCAAGGCAAGGCATTAGAGCAATGCTACGTACACTGCCAAACCGATTGGCAGTTTAGTCTGATTTAGACTACATTTTACATTCCAGATTAAGTGTTTTAGACGCACTTGTGGGCCAGAAGTAGGCCTAAACGTTGGCTTGTCTTGCTAAACTTCCATACTGTGATTTTCAGACAAGAATAGCTAAAATTAAATTATCTGGGAAAAAAAGCTTGGAGACAGAAGCCTTTCTTTGTCATTATTATAATGGAGAAATGAAACTATGATGATGAACATTGAATCTACATAAACGGATTCTCTCTCTCTCTCTCTCTCTCTCTCTCTCTCTCTCTCTCTCTCTCTCTCTCTCTCTCTCTCTCTCTCTCTCTCTCTTAAGTCTAACTCTCTCACACACACACACATGCGTGCGCTTGCACACACACACACACACACACACACACACACACACTCACACTCACACACACACACACACACACACACACACATATACACACACACACAAAGAGGGAGAGAGAGAGACTGAACACTTAATTTTTCAAGGATAAAGATTTGGGGGGAGGGAGGAGAGAGAGAGAGAGAGAGAGAGAGAGAGAGAGAGAGAGAGAGAGAGAGAGAGAGAGAGCTCTGTTATTATCTAAAGAAAGTGATACATACCTCCCCTCGCCCATTGTGCACAAATGATGGATATATGGAAGACTGTGTTGACAATGTTGTGTGTTACAGGCAGAGCTCCTTTTGCAAGTTTCTTCGCTGGAGGAAAACCTCTTCCTCAGAGCTTGAAGACATCGACCAGAAAATACTGCAATGTGAGTGCACGCGTTTTCTTTTTCTACACAGTCTTCTTCTTCTTCAAGGTGGGGATGTTTATCCTGACCCGCGCTCACCGGTCTTCATTCAGACCATTAATAGCGCCCAGGATGCATGGTATGTGAATTCGTGTCATCCATCCAACCGGCACACACAGCCTACTCGTACTGAATAGTGGGATGGGCTTTAACGTGTGCGCAAGATCTTGTGCATGCATTCACACACGGGACTTCAGTTTTTGAAAAGTCTCATCTGAAGGACTTTTTCACCAACTGATGTCAGGTACCCATTTACACCTGGGTGGAGTGATGAAAACAGGAGTAAAGTGCCTTTCCCAAGGACACACCACTGTGAACTGAGCTGGGTTCGACCCGCGCAATCGCAAACCTGACAGATTATGAGCTATAGCGACTCAGACTTACCAACTGAGCTACAGTGGCTCCTGACAGTGTGACAGTGATCGCGGTAGGAATTTTGAAAACCAGTCCCATCAATGACAATACCCTCAACATCCGGTGCCAAAACCAGTCCTATCAATAACAATGCCCCCCCCCCCCCCCCCAACAACCGGTGTCAAAACCAGTCCCATCAACGACAATACCTCCACAACAACCTGTGTCAAAACCAGTCCCATCAATGACAATACCAATACCCCCCCCCCCCCCCCCCCCCCCAACAACCGGTGCCAAAACCTGTCCCATCAATGACAATACCCTTCCAAACAACCGGTGCCAAAACCTGTCCCATCAATGACAATACCCTTCCAAACAACCGGTGCCAAAACCTGTCCCATCAATGACAATACCCCCTAACAACCGGTGCCAAAACCAGAAAACCCATCAATGACAATACCCCCCCCAACAACTGGTGCCAAAACCTGTCCCATCAATGACAATACCCCCCCTAACAACCGGTGCCAAAACCTGTCCCATCAATGATAATACCCCCCCAACAACTGGTGCCAAAACCAGTCCCATCAATGACAATACCCTCCCTAACAAACCGGTGCCAAAACCAGTCCCAAGGAAATAAAGCCAGTGAAAACCACAATACCAAAGCCTCAGTTAAAACAATTGATTAGTCCTAGCAAAATATTATATCAGTTCCCCCCCCCCCCCCCCCCCCCTCAATGCGCCTTATTGTTTGTATAATACAATAGAACATAATATCAGAATGTCACTAGAATTTATATTATGATACCAATGTATGACAACAACAACAACAACAATGAAAAATGTAGCCAATGGACAATAAAGAAACTTATGACTTATGACTTAAAAGATTGAAATTCTTCTTCTTCTGCGTTCCCAGGCCATATGGCCATAATAGACAAGGTACGTATGTGTCCGGTTTTCAGTTTTCACTTGTCTCCCTGCTGTGTACAGCCGACACATTCCGATTTCTGAGGAGCTCAAAGGAGAAAAATTATTTTGAAGATCTTTTTTTAAAGGCAGGAGAATGGGCCAATATAAGTCAGAAAGATAGTAGATGATAGAAAGCAAAGGAAAAGGCAGAGTCAAAGAGAGTGGCAGATTAGAGGAAGTTACAAGCACAGAACTTCCAGAAAGTGGGGGAACTATTTTTACGAAAGACCTCTCGGTATCCCCACGGGGAGAGACTTATGGAGGGGGTGGGGTTGACCAGCTCCCCGTATGGAGGCACGAGGCATCCACTCACTGCCCTGAGATTGAAATAGACAATCAAAATTGCAAACCATCACCTTACAGACCCACTGACCCGGCAGATTTAAGTCCCTTGTATTTTTCTGGGTAGGTGTGACCCACATACAAATTCCCAAGTTCAAAATGAGGCTGCTCTTCAAAGTCTCTGTCTGTTTTCAATTTGGGGCCATTTGTATGGGAGTCAAACCTGGTCAAAATAAGATTTCTTACCAGCGAGAGAGAGACATTCGTGAAACCTGTGATTTTCACTCATGGATGTGGTGTGCCTTTAATACAGTGGAACTTCCTTATAAGACCCCCCCCCCCCCCCCTCTTATAAGACTCCATCCCACTTAAGACTTACTTCTCTGAGACATTGCCCTTCTTTGTAAGAATTAAAATTACCTCCCTTATACAACTCCCTCCCACTTAAGACCTTATTTTGGAGGATTTTTTTTTTCCTGAGGTCTTAACCTTTTGATTACCACTATCGCCTCTTGGCACCACAATGATTTAACACCCATGTCACTGAAAGGCATCAAATGAGGGTCTGTTAACCAATGACCTTATGCTCTTAGTTTTGGGAGGTAGGGATAGGCCCTATTTCATGCATGTCACAGAGGAATCCCCAATATTGCAGACGGAATCTTTTCTATACCCAAATAAGTTTAATGGAATGTTTTGGCTGAAAAATGGCTGGCGTTGAAAGGGTTCTTCTTCTTCTTCTTCTTCTTCTGCGTTCCCAAGCCATATGGCCATAATGGGTAAGGTACATATGTGTCCGGTTTTCAGTTTAGATTTAGAAGATTTTTTTGAAAAAAGGCAGAATGGGCCAATAAGTCAGAAAGATAGTAGATGATAGAAAGCAAATGAAAAAGGCAGAGTCAAAGAGAGTGGCAGATTAATGCACTGACATGGTTTCACTCGTACCTCTCCGGTCGTACTCAAGTTGTCTCTGTCAACGGCTTCTCTTCAAGTTCAGCCGATTTGAAGCATGGAGTTCCCCAGGGATCTGTTCTGGGTCCCATTCTTTTTGTTCTATACACTCAACCTATTTCTGACATTGTGGCCCATCATGACATTTACCATCACTGCTTCTCTGATGACAACCAAATCTACACCTCTGGTGATATCTCTCTACTCCCCTCCATCATTGAACGTACACAGCTATGTATTTCTGACATCAAGGCATGGATGACTTACAACAAGCTCCAGCTAAACAACGACAAAACTGAACTGATTTTCATTCTATCAAAAAGGCTCATGTCTACAATCTCTGTCCCTACTTCTGTCCAACTTGGAAACTCTCTCATTCAGACCTCTACTACCGTGCGCAATCTAGGCGTTGTACTGGACCAGACACTCTCTTTTCAAAGTCAAATTTCTTCTGTCTGCCGTGCTTGCTATTTGGAGCTTCGGCGCATCAGTTCTGTACGTCATCTTCTGTCTGAAGAAGCCACCAAAACCCTCATTTCTGCCTTTGTTCTTTCAAGACTTGATTACTGTAATTCTCTCCTTGCTGGCTGCCCACAAAATCTCCTGATTAAATTGCAGAAAGTCCAAAATAATGCTGCTCGCCTCGTCCTGAAATGCCCGAGGACCTCTCATGTTTCTCCTTTGCTTCAATCTCTCCACTGGCTCCCTGTTGAAAAGCGCATAGAGTATAAACTCTCTCTATTATGTTACAAGTCGCTGAATGGTTTGGCCCCATCATATCTCTCTGATCTTCTATCGATTTATACTCCCACTAGACTGCTTCGCTCCTCCTCTGACACTCACGTTCTGCAGATCCCCCGTTTCCGTGCCAGAACTCTTGGCGAACGTTCTTTTTCTTTCCAAGCTCCCTCCTCCTGGAATGGCCTCCCTTCTGCACTCCGAACCTCAAACAGCCTCTCTTCTTTCAAGTCCTCCCTCAAAACAACTCTCTTCAAAACATAATCTTTCTCATCCTCCTCCTGCAAAGGTTATCCGTTGAGTCATGTGTGTGTGTGCGTGTGCGTGCGTGTGTGTGTGTGTTTTGTTGGTGTGTGTGTGTGTGTGTGTGTGTGTGTGTGTGTGTGTGTGTGTGTGTGTGTGTGTGTTTGACCTTAAGTTCGTGTGAGTGTTTTGTGTGTTGTCCAGCTTTTCATTTTGTTAGTATTGTTTTTATCATGATTGTAAGCGCTTAGGGCTTTTGTTAAGATTAAGCGCCCTAAATATTCATTATTATTATTATTATTAAGCTACAAGCACAGAACTTTCAGAAGGTGGGGGAACTATTTTTACGAAAGACCCCCGGTATCCCCACGGGGAGTTGAAAGGGCTAAAAGGGAGGTTCCGCTGTAATGTCCAAGCGTTAACAAACCGAGCCTCTCCTTCTTCTCTTAACAGCCGTGTCCAGCATCAAAGAGAAAACGTTTGTGCCTATCGGGAACAACAACCGGCTGTGGTCTGTCTCCTGCAACCCCCACCATCAGGGCACCCCCATCCTGATGGTGCACGGCATGGGGGGAGGGGTGGGGATGTGGTCGCTCAATCTGGACGCCCTGTCCCGCAGACGCCCGGTGTACGCCTTCGACCTGCTGGGCTTCGGCCGCAGCTCCCGCCCCACGTTCAGCACAGACGCTACAGAGGCCGAGGACATGTTTGTGGATGCCATTGAGAGCTACCGGCAGGCGGTGAGTAGCGTGTTTTTTACGGACCAGTAAGCCCTTGTAAGCTACAGAGGCAGAGGAAATAATTGTGGACGCCATTGAGAGCTACCGGCAGGCCATGAGTAGCAATTTTTTTATGAACTAGTAAGCCCTTCTAAGCTACAGAGGCCGAGGACATGTTTGTGGATGCCGTTGAGAGCTACCGGCAGGCGGTGAGTAGCGTGTTTTACGGACTAGTAAGCCCTTCTAAGCTACAGAGGCCGAGGACATGTTTGTGGATGCCATTGAGAGCTACCGGCAGGCAGTGAGTAGTAGCGTATTTTTAACCCTTTCACCGCCAGCCATTTTTCCCAAAAACAAATTCCACTAAAATTACCAGGGTAGAGAAAACAAATCATCTGCAGTATTGGGGATTCCTCTATGACATGTATAACGTAAGGCCTGTTCTTACCTCCCAAAATTAAGAAAAAAAGGCTCTTTGGATAACAGACCCTGCTTTGATGCCTTTTAGTGACATGGGTGTTAAATCATTGTGGTGCAAAAATGCGACATTGGCGGTGAAAGGGTTAAGGACTAGTAACAAGCCCTTCGCTGCCCGATGACAGATATATATGTCATTTTGAACATTTGGCTAGTCAGTTGTGTATTCATGTTATCTTTATAAGTAGTACAGCTGAGGACATGTTTGTGGACGCCATTGAGAGCTACCGGCAGGCGGTGAGTGGCGTATTATACAGACTAGTAAACCCTTCTAAGCTACAGAGGCTGAGGAATTGATAGTGGACGCCATTGAGAGCTCACGGCAGGCGGTGAGTGGCATAGTTTACGGACTAGTGTGCCCCTTGTAGACGGTAATTGATAACTTGAATGTTTGTGCTCGCACAGATGGGTCTGGAGAAGTTCATCCTGTTGGGGCACAGCCTGGGGGGGTTCCTCAGCGCCTCTTACGCCCTGAGGCACCCCCAGCGCGTCAAGCACCTTGTCCTGGTCGATCCATGGGGCATGAACCCTCAGCCTCCCGAGGGCCGCCGCCACTTGTCGCTGTTCTTCCGCGCTGTCATCTCGGTTGTGAACCTGGGAAATCCACTGTCTGTGCTTAGGGTTACTGGCCCCTTAGGTAAGTGTGTGTGTGTGGAGGGGTGTGTGCTTGGTGTGGTGGTGGGTGGTGGCGGTGGGTGTTGTGTGTCTTTGCTGTCATCTCTCTCGTCGACCGAGGAAAAAGTTAAAAATGGAAAAGAAAAGAAAAGGGTACAATTTGCTTTCGTAAATCAGCAGAGAAAAAAAGGACACTCCATTATAAAATGTTACTCGTCACCTAAAGTATTTCTATTGCATTCTTCTACAGGTCCGTTCTGATCTTGGGATACCATTTTTACGGCCTGTTTCAACAGGCAGATGTCTTATTAGGTGGTCACCACCTTGAGAAATTCATGAGGATGTGTGTATCGTGTGTTCCACAGGTCCTCGCCTGGTGAAGCGGTACCGGCCAGACCTGGCAGAGATGTTTGCCGCTAAGCTTAAGGACGAGGGCCTGTTGCATGCCTACATCTACCACTGCAACGCACAGAAACCCAGGTAACTCCCTGACATAGGTCAATAGGAATTGTTCGGAAATAATTAAGGGGAGTAATTTTATGGTGTGTAGGAGTTATCTTGCCTAATTCAATCGGTCAAACAGGGCAAGTTACTCTGCCATCAGGTAAATCCCCAGCCCTCGCTTCTTGTGTTTGAGGAGACACACAGCATGTAGAACGCAGTGCGTCGTTCTGAAATTGATATCATTTATATTTTTACGTCACAGTTTGCAAGTTCTATCACTTTGTAGCAACTGGCCACCCCTTATTTTTCTACAAAACGTTTGCAAATCGCTGACTGGCATCCTGCGGTTTCAAGCTTCGATGCCATTGTTGCATTGTCACTTTGGTATTTGACCGAGTAATGGAGGTAAACAACTCTAATTTTCACGAAGTGCTCCCCTAGTTTTTTTCTCTCCGAAAATCGTCTATTAAGGTATTATGATCATTGATGTGACTTTGCATGTGTGTTGTGCAATGGCTTATGCCGAAGTCGTTTTAAGGCTTGTCACCACAAACGCAGCGCCTACCCATTTTGTTAATTGTTTTTATTTTGGGGAGGGGAGGCGGACAGGTTGGGGGGAGACTTGGGAAACCTAGTTATCATTTTGGTCATACCAGGGAGCAGGATTTCTCCCTGCTCCTACCGATTTTTGACTGCTGTGGGAGTTTTACATGTGTAAAGCGCACGGGTCAGACTAGCTTGAAGTCCCCATCCGAAGGACTCGACGCTCAGTTCGATTTTCCTGTCGAACTAGAAAGAAAGGGCGAGGCAGGGATTCGAACCCGGGTCACTCACTGCTGCAGTCACGCATTGAAATCGGCAGGCGAACGTCTATAACCACTCTACCATCTTCCTTCCTTAACCATATCCCTTTCCTGAGCAAAAGTCAGAATGCCGCTTCTTAGCGAAAAGTTCCAACGAAAAATTTTGGTAAAGGGGTTGCTTAACCCTTTCACCGCCAGCCATTTTTCAGCAAAATGTTTCCCTTAATCTTACCTGGTTTGAGAAGAACAAAATCATCTGCAGTATTGGAAATTCCTCTGTGACATGTATAAAGTAAGGCCTCTCCTTACCTCCCAAAATGAAGAGAACAGGGTCTTTGGATAACAGACCCTGGTTTGATGCCTTTTAGTGACATGGGTGTTAAATCATTGTAGTGCAAAAATGCGACATTGGTGGTGAAAGGGTTAAACGGAAAACTTTGCTAGTTTTGTGCACGTTCACAACATGTATTGGGGCTCCCAGGGACCCCCATTTGGGGGTCTATGAAGCACTAACATTCTACAGGACCCTCTAAAAGAATGTGCAGGGGGTCCCAGGGATGCACTAGAAAAAATTCTTTATAGCATTCACTATCCAACTGGGACCCTCTATCCCACCTCTAGGACCCTCTATATTGAAAGTGAAAGAGTCCCTGGGACCCCTTGTTTTGCGAGACAATTGGGAGCCCTGGTGTATTTTGAATCATACAGTGGAACCTCCATTATAAGACCTTCAAAAATCGTCCAAAATGAGGTCTTATGAAGGGAGGGGTCTTATAAGGGAGATCATTTTAATACTTACAAAGAAGGGCAATGTCTCAGAGAAGTAGGTCTTATATGGGAGGGAGTCTCATAATGGGAGGTCTTACAAGGGAGGGGTCTTATGAGGGAGGGGTCTTATAAGTTCCCTCCCCCGGTGTTTACATCCAAAGTTGGATTCCTGCCGGGATAATAAATCAAGATCAAGATCAAGATCAAGGGAGATAATTTTAATACTTACAAAGAAGGGCAATGTCTCAGAGAAGTAGGTCTTATATGGGAGGGAGTCTTATAAGGGAGGTTCCACTGTATTTGCGTCAACCCCACAGCGGTGAGGTCGGCTTCAAGAACCTGACGTGGAACGTGGGCTGGGCGCGGCGGCCGATGATCCAACGCATGTCGGCCCTGGACCCCGCGGTCCCCGTCTCCTTCATCTACGGGTCGTACTCCTGGATGGACCGCGACGCCGCCTGGACCTTCCAGAAATCGCGCGACGCCTACGTGGATGTGCAGGTGTGTGGACATTGGTCTTACAGACCTGTCTACTCTACTCTTTTTAAGTAGTATTCTACTCAATTTGGACCTCTACTACTCATCAAAATTGAAAATAATGCTCAAATTACTCATTTTCATTGAACATTATTTGATGGTTTAATAAAGAGGACTACTCATTTCACACCACAACTACTCATTTCAGCTATCCAGACTACTCAAGACTTGTGTAGGGGGGTAAACAGGTCTGTACTCATTTCAGCTATCCAGACTACTCAAGACTTGTGTAGGGGGTAAACAGGTCTGTACTCATTTCAGCTATCCAGACTACTGGACTTGTGTAGGGGGTAAACAGGTCTGTACTCATTTCAGCTATCCAGACTACTCAAGACTTGTGTAGGGGGTAAACAGGTCTGTACTCATTTCAGCTATCCAGACTACTCAAGACTTGTGTAGGGGGGTAAACAGGTCTGTACTCATTTCAGCTATCCAGACTACTCAAGACTTGTGTAGGGGGTAAACAGGTCTGTACTCATTTCAGCTATGGACTACTCAAGACTTGTGTAGGGGGTAAACAGGTCTGTACTCATTTCAGCTATCCAGACTACTCAAGACTTGTGTAGGGGGTAAACAGGTCTGTACTCATTTCAGCTATCCAGACTACTCAAGACTTGTGTAGGGGGTAAACAGGTCTGTACTCATTTCAGCTATCCAGACTACTCAAGACTTGTGTAGGGGGGTAAACAGGTCTGGTCTTAACTCATTCGCATCGCAACAATTTTTAATTATTAAAAAAACTCACAAATCACTCCAGCCATACACACAAACAAACAAAAAGAGAAATGAAAGAATATTACAGGTTTTTGCTTCAGGTGTAGATATAGGGAAGTGGTAGATCAGACTCTTTTATATATAGATGTTTTATACAAAAACTCTCTACAGCAATTAGTTTCCCCACTTCAAACCACTACAAACACATAGTAAGAGGCAAAAGTGTGGTCTAAGGGAGCAAAGCGAGTTTAGAAGTGATCAATGTGTGGTGTGCACACAGATTTACTTCCCTTGAAACAAATTCATCAAATTGACAGCTTTATATTAATTCCGGCCATATATGGGTGGAACGACTTGAATGAGTTAACCCCTTCAGGACATCACTGCCTTACACAAACTTCATTACTGGCCTAGGACGAAAAAACAAATCAGAAGCGCAACAAAACTCACACTGTCAATGCTTCAGTTTTGACAACATTACTGGTTGATCCGAGTTTATTTTTCACTTTTGTATCGTGGTTACTTCCATTAAAATCAGAATCATTAGTCTCCTTATCACTGTTAATGAAAGCATATTGGAGTATTTTCAGAGGCTTGTCTAAGGCCGATTTGTTTAAAATACATTTTTAACATTAAAAATTGAGATAGAAGTACCAAACATAATTATATCAAACGAAAGGTGGAACAGTGATGAAGAGAAGTAACTCGAAAAACGTGGTTTGGAATGGGAAAACCCCCCATGGATTTAGACAAGTTTTAGACTAAAAAATCGCTGTTCTGAGAATACTCTGAATTAGGCCCTGCTTGATCTTCTTCTGTTCCGAGTGTACTCGGAATTCGTCCGGAATGAGTTAAAAGAAGGGAGAGTGGGGAGGCGAGAATGGTGGCCAGTGAAATGCAGCAGTAGGGTCTGTGGTGTGTGGGTGTGTGCGTGCATGTACGGATTGCAAGCAGTCTGGAAGTTCAGAAATCTGGGCAATTGCAGGTAGGCAGCCGTGTTCACTGGCACACACTTTCAGTGGCACACACGCACATCCATGTGCACACACACATACTCACACACACACATACATGCTCACACACTAGCTTCACACGGTAAGAATGTGTCAGTACACCAAACACTAGGTCACACAGAAACCCAGATATTTTTTATATGACACAGCACTAAATGCTCTTGAAAATGTCCATCTTAGCCTTTTTCTTCTTCTCATAAATACAAATGTGTGTGTGTGTGTGAGAGAGAGAGAGAGAGAGAGAGAGAGAGAACAATTGAACACACAATTGAACAATTGAACACAATTTTAATGTTTCAGGCCTCCGGCCTATAACATAGGAGGTGCGGTGCACACAAAAAAGCGAAATGATAATAAATGTATAATAATTAATATACTAATAGGATCAATCATAAATGTTGCCTATTACATCTGAGGCAAGAGTTCTTCTCTTTTCCTCAGTGCATAGTAGATGTACATAGCAACATCTCTGGTAATATATATGTTATCATTCGCAAGTAGTTGTTTAAGTTCGATAGAATCAACATTCGAAAACTGTCTGTGCTTCAATATGTATTTTTCTCTGAGAGGAGTATAAACATTGCATCTCAATAAAAAAAAAATGCAGTTCATTCTTAATTTGGTTACAGAATGGACATGTTTGAACATTTTCTTTGTATCTAATATTGGTGTTCAGGTCGTTTATGCCAAGACGAAATCTTGTAAAATGTATTTTAAACTTGTTAACTGTTAAGTAGGCTAAATAGGATTCTGGTTGTAAGAGAGACTTGAATGAATAGTAAGTACTGAAGCGATCACTTGAATTAAGCTTACTAACCCAATCCTGCTGATAACAATCAACCATACTTTGCCTGAAGATCTTCTTAAAATATTTAACATTACCAACCCCGCCCGCTAACCAGACATCAGAGAACCCATATCTATCAAGACAGCATTTTATATCGTAAGCCCAGTTGAGAGAGAGAGAGAGAGAGAGAGAGAGAGAGAGAGAGAGGGGGAAAAAAAAAAGCATAATGTGTTTATATTTGTGAAAGAAAGTAAAGTGTGTCATTTGTCAATCCAGCACCATGTGTTCATATTTGTGAAAGAAAGTAAAGTGTGTCATTAGTTCCAACAAAAAAAAGAAGAAAGAAATCTGGGCACAGCCACAGGCATGTGCAGATGTGTGGAGAGTGGTCTGAAAAAAGGGAGGACTATGGTCAGGTAGAATGTGTGTGGGCTGGGTTGGCATATTTTGTGTGTTTGTGTGTAGTGTATGTATTAAGCATGCATGAATTGTGAGCGGTTTGGCAGAGAGAGAGAGGGAGAGAAAGAGAGAGAGAGAGAAAGAGAGAGGGAGAGAGAGAGGGAGAGAGAGAGGGAGAGAGGGAGAGAGAGAGAGAATTGAATTGAATAATTTTCTTTAATGAGGATAGTAGATTAAGCAAAAATAATGCTTTTTTTCATCCAGTCCTCAAAAATCAACAACAAAACCCCTAAAGAACAAAGAAATAAACCAAGAGACAATAACATTGAAATAGACACGAAAGATATAAAAGGAAACGCGAGAAAGAACATTCATCCACTCCCGTTTCTCACAAATCAAATAACAGCATAGACATTAAACATTGGAAGCATATGAGAGAGAGAGAGAGAGAGAGAGAGAGAGAGAGAGAGAGAGAGAGAGAGAGAGAGAGAGAGAGAGAGAGATGAAATAAATACATTGTAAAAATAATAACATCCACCTCACATGTTATAGCTAGTACATAAACAAGCATTTACGTGAGTACAAGTCCTGTTCATCTATGGAGAGGTGGAATCAAACTTCTAAAGCGCACACATACATACAAGAAGAGAGAGAGAGAGAGACAGAGAGAGAGATTGACTGCACGTAGGCGCATACATGTATGTAACTTTTTTCATTTTGCTTTCCTATAGGATGGAAGTTCAGTTTAACGTCGCGTATCGGCTTTCGCCATGTACGACGGGCTGAACAAACCAACCAGAGTATAAACAAAAATTTATATTCCTGAATCACTGTCTTAGCCAAAAGGCCGAGAAGCGATCAGAATATAAGCTTTCCTATAAATGGACATTTCTGTTTTTGTGCCACACCATTCTCAGCCCTAACCCCAAGAATACTGGAACCTTACTACTGTAGTAACAGAGCACAGACACTTGTTACAGAATGCAACACTGCAGACCTGTTTACTCTTCTCTTTTCGAGTAGTATTCTACTGAATTTGGACCTCTACTACTCTTCAAAACTGAAAATAATGCTCTTTAATTCTTGATTACTACTCATTTTTAGTGAACATCATTTGATGGTTTAATGAATAAAACTACACATTTTGCAACCAAAACTACTCATTTCAGCTATCCAGACCAGTCACTCAAGACTTGTGTAGGGGGTAAGCAGGTCTGCAACGGTGATGTTAAACCCTACTCTCTCTCTCTCTTCTGCAGGTAATAAAAGGGGCGGGACATCATGTCTACGCCCAGCGCTCCTACAACTTTAGCAACCTGGTCAACGTCATCGCCACCAGCGTCGACCGCGGGGAGTTGCCTGCCTTGGACCGCAAATCCGTCAGGCGCCTCCACCACGTCACACCAGAGGGCGCCTCGCCCACGGAGAAAACGGCCCGTTTCCGCGAGATGCAAGAAAACTTCGACAGCGTTAGCGAGCTGTGGGAAGGCACTATGGGTGAAGGAGAAATGCCGAGTGACGATGGGCGTGCTGATAAGAAAGTGGCTTCTCATGAGCATGGAGATGGGATATTGGCTTCTCGAGAGTGTGGAGATGGGAAATTGGCTTCTCGTGGTGGAGATGGGGAAATGGCTTCTTATGGTGGAGATGGGAAATTGGCTTCTGATGGTTGAGACGGGAAGTTAGCTTCTCAAGAGTGTGGTGATGGGAAACTGGCTTCTCATGGTAGAGATGGGAAGTTGGCTTCTCAAGAGCTTGGGGATGAGAAATTGGCTTCTCATGAGCATGGAGATGGGAAACTGGCTTCTCATGGTGGAGATGGGAAATTGGCTTCTCAAGAGTGCTGTGATGGGAAATTGGCTTCCCATGAGTGCAGTGATGGGAAATTGGCTTCCTATGAGTGCAGTGATGGGGAAATTGGCTTCCCATGATGATGGAGATGGGAAATTATCTCCCCAAACTCTGACGGTGACTATAGATGGATTGGAGTCGGTGACGCTGACAGGTCAAAAGAAAAGCGTTGGGATGATTGAGGTGGAAGTTTCTGCGGCTTCGTGAAAGTGTGTGTGTGTGTGTGTGTGTGTGTGTGTGTGTGTGTGTGTATATATGTGTGTGTGTGTGTGTGTGTGTGTGTTTTCGCGTGCATGTGTGTGTGTGTGTGTGCCTGTTATGACAACTTTCCATCATGACAATTTACTACAATGTATGTCAACTTTTAAGAGAGAGAGAGAGAGAGAGAGAGCCTGTGCATGGAAAATACACATGATGAAATATTATGTGAGGAAAGATTTTATATATTTATCTTTATCTGAACACTTAGTTACGGGCAACAGTCTTTGCCCGTCCTATATATATACTGTGATAAGAAAATGAGACTGTTGGCATATAACTCAATTGTGATCTAAACATTTATTACCGAAAGCCTTTTTTAAGTATGATGTTCCATAGTTTTCATTTTGTTCAAGCAATATAATAATATTATGCATATAAAGTTTGTTTTTATTGAGTTCATCATTCAATCAAACACCTTTATTTTTTTTATTTTTTTTTTTGGAAACCCTCCACTGTCCCCGCCTTTCTTTGCATTTTCTTTTGTTCTTTTTTAATGATTTTTTTTGTTTTGAGGAGGATAATCTTTTTCTTCTAGTTTAATGATTTATATCCTACCTGGAAGTGATTTGGTGATTGTGTTTTGGATTTTACTTCTGTTTGAAAAATCCACAATAAATATTCCCTGAATAAGGGGAGATTGTCCAGTGGTATAAGAAGCCTCTATCTCTATGAAACTGCTGTCCTTTTATTTATTTATTTATTTATGTTGCATTTATATTACGCACAAGTTGGGGGTTTTCTCGACATGTTATGTTTACAATAATGAATACTGTTTGAATATTGTTCATTAAAGTACAGGGTATTGAATATTGACATTCAAAGGCTGTACATGTTTGTATGAATACATAATTATGCATGTAATATGGGAATGTAAAAGGGTGCGTTTGCATGTGTGCTAATAACAGTGAGTTGATGTGCAACACAAGTATGTGTGTGTGTGTGTGTGTGTGTGTGTGTGTGTGTGTGTGTGTGTGTGTGTGTTGTGTGTGTGTGTGTTAGTGTGTGTGTGTGTGTGTGTGTGTGTGTGTGTGTGTTATGTAGTTGATTCCACTGTACAATGAACAAGGTAGAGAGAAAGCAGAGATGATGAGGTGGGAATGGAGCAGTTTGCATACATAGAAGCACATGGATGCTCCTGCTTTCAGGATGTCCTGAAGTTCAGGATTCTTTTGTCCAGGATGTCCTGAAGTTCAGGATTCTTTTGTCCAGGATGTCCTGAAGTTCAGGATTCTTTTGTCCAGGATGTCCTGAAGTTCAGGATTCTTTTGTCCAGGATGTCCTGAAGTTCAGGATTCTTTTGTCCAGGATGTCCTGAAGTTCAGGATTGTTTTGTCCAGGATGTCCTGAAGTTCAGGATTTTTTTGTCCAGGATGTCCTGAAGTTCAGGATTTCTTTTGTCCAGGATGTCCTGAAGTTCAGGATTCTTTTGTTCAGGATGTCCTGAAGTTCAGGATTGTTTTGTCCAGGATGTCCTGAAGTTCAGGATTCTTTTGTCCAGGATGTCCTGAAGTTCAGGATTCTTTTGTCCAGGATGTCCTGAAGTTCAGGAATCTTTTGTCCAGGATGTCCTGAAATTGAGGATTTTTTTTATTGCCCAGATTATGAGAATTTGAGAAGATTCATTTTTATTTTTGCTGGTTATAGAGGTCATGAACTTTAACCAGAAGTGAAAGTGCAATGAGAGCCTGTCAATTACATTGGAAACTGTTGTTTCCCTTCAGCTTCCAGGGGGCATTGCCCCCCGGAACCTCCAGGAGGGGGCGCTGTCCCTGCATCCTGCCGGGGGCCTGGGCGGCCCCTGGACCCCTGCCTAGCAGGATTTTTGAAATTTCCCAGGAGCACCCATGGAAGCATTTAGAAATTATGATCGTTATCGAATAGTTTTAGACTCACACAAACGGAACACATGTGAATATGTTTAAAGATAAATTAGTTATACTGCCATTTTAGTACTCATCTGATTCAAATACAAAGAAAACCCACAAGTGATTTTAACCCTTTCACCGCCAGCCATTTCTCATCCCTAAAATACCATTAATCTTACCTGGATAGCGAGAATAAAAGATCTGCAATATTGCGAATTCCTCTGTACATGTATAACATTAGGCATAGCCTTACCTCCCAATATTATGAAAATAAGGTCTTCAAATAACAGGCCCTGATTTGATGCTTTTTAGTGACATGGGTGTTAAACCATTGTGGTGCTAAAATGTGACACTGGCGGTGAAAGGGTTAAACGTTGCAGTTTTACCAGAAGGGTAAGCATCCCCTGTGGTCAGGTTCTGAGCTTAGCTATTGCTTGTGGTGTTATACTCTTAACTGTCAATAAATAGAAAATAAACGAGAAGAATGTAGTCACCTCTCTCTTTGTCTAAATAAGGGAGTCTTTTGTTGACACACAGTACAGGATCCATAATTAACTTACCATATTTTACGGACTATAGGGCGATACGTTTTTCCCAGACTGACACCCCTGCGTCTTGTAATGTGACTGATAATATAGTAAGAACATATAGTACAGTATGTTACAGACTACAAGGCGATACTTTTCCCCCAGACTGAGACCCCTGTGCCTTGTAATGTGACTGATAATATAGTGAGAAACTATATTAACAACATCTGAATTTTGTGTAAAATTTGGGGTGCGCCTTATAATCAGGTGTGCCTTGTAGTCCGTACAATACGGTAAGCATGACTGCTTTTTAATTTTGTTGTTTTTGGTAGTGCTTCGTTGATGCATTAAATTATCCCCCCACCACCCCCACCCCCACCCCCCAAAGGCCAACAAAAAACGCAGCCGAATGTCTGTACAGTGATGTTTCTATGTATAATATGAATGTGCCTTGCTGAAATTTATGTTTCATACAAACAATAAAACTATGCCAATGCATGGTAATCTCTTTTAAGCGTTTTGTATTGATAATTTGCGTTGGATGACCAGTGTGGTGTTTGTTTATGTTCATGTCTGTCTGAGTGTGCAAATTCCATACTTTGTCAATGTATGTGTGTGCTTGTTCGTTCGTTCTTTAATTTAACGTCTATCCACCTTACAGTGATCTTAGACAAAAATCACACCCAAAAACAAACAAACATGTATGTGTATGATGGGTATGGGGTATGTGGGTCTGAGTATATGTGTGATTATAGGCCCTATGTTAGTGAAATGTCAGTGAAATACTTAAACTTAGAATTATGTCTAAACATTTAAAAGCAACACACAATAAATGAACAATATTAAACTCCAAAAAAGAAAAGCAAAATAGATAACAAGCACATCAAAGCAAAGGTCCAATTGGGCTCCTAATAAGTCCCCGTACAACTTCTAGAATCTTTGATTCATCACAAAGAATGTCTTTATAGGTTGTCATTGATGATATTGATTGTGTGTGTGTGTGTGTGTGTGTGTGTGTGCGTGTGCGTGCGCGTGCATGTGTGTGTGTGTGCGCGTGCGCGTGCGTGTGTGTGTGTGTGTGAGTGTGTGTGTGTGTGTGTGTGACCTATCCACCCCACCCACCCCCCTCCCAATTTATACCCACTATGTGTGCTCACCCCGGCTTTTCAGCAGCGTATTTTTGCTATTGAATCACTCTTCCCTGTTATGAAATTTTGTAGAGAGAAAGAAAAAAAAAAAAAGGGAAAAGGTGACATGGTTATTATTTTCTTAAACATTATGATTGCATAATTGTCATTCAGAACTTTTGTTTTGGTAATTAAGTTTGTCGTTGAATGTACTTTTAACTTATACACCAAACTTATTCACACTTTCTCCCTCCATTAGGTAAAGATGTGCCACCCCCTCTGCATTTCTCGGTTAATTCCATTTTTCCGTTTTTGCCTTTCTTACCCAACTTAAAGCTGTATTTTATTAACCTTTTCAGCTAATTATCTTTTTGGAATACTAACCCTAACCCTAACCCTAACCCTACCCCCCCACTATAAGACGGAAGAACGCAATGAACCACGACTGTGACAAATGCCGCGATGTACTGCAGTACAGGGGGGGGGGGGGGGGGGTCCAATTAGATAATGGCCTTTATCATGACTGCAATTAATTATTGAACAAAGATAATTAGCTGAAAAAGGGTAACCTATTAAATAAAACACACAACAATACTGAGTGAATATCAATAAATTGGACAACTCTAAATCAGTTCTGACCCATAGCCTACTCTAAACAACCCCCAAACTACCTAAATGTAAGTGTGTGTGAAATTCTGCTTAACATCCTCCGGTCTGGAACAGACACATCTGGGACACTAGTAGATATAAAGATGGTGGGAACGATCCTGGAGGCAATGCCCGGAGGCAGTGCAACACCAGTAAAGTCCCAACATTTTAACAATGCAAATGTAAGAGATATTGAACTTATTTATATGGCTGTAACCTGTTGTTGACCATGGCAGAAACAACAATAAAATGAGAATGAGAAACGTCTGAAACTGGGAGTCCATTTATATGGCTGTAACCTGTTGTTCACCATGGCAGGAACAACAATAAAGTGAGAGTGAGAAACGTCTGAAACTGGGAGTCCATTTATATGGCTGTAGCCTGTTGTTCACCATGGCAGGAGCAATAATAAAGTGAGAGTGAGAAACGTCTGAAACTGGGAGTCCATTTATATGGCTGTAACCCGTTGTTCACCATGGTAGGAACAACAATAAAGTGAGAGTGAGAAACGTCTGAAACTGGGAGTCCATTTATATGGCTGTAACCCGTTGTTCACCATGGTAGGAACAACAATAAAGTGAGAGTGAGAAACGTCTGAAACTGGGAGTCCATTTATATGGCTGTAACCTGTTGTTCACCATGGCAGAAACAACAATAAAGTGAGAGTGAGAAACGTCTGAAACTGGGAGTCCATTTATATGGCTGTAACCCGTTGTTCACCATGGTAGGAACAACAATAAAGTGAGAGTGAGAAACGTCTGAAACTGGGAGTCCATTTATATGGCTGTAACCCGTTGTTCACCATGGTAGGAACAACAATAAAGTGAGAGTGAGAAACGTCTGAAACTGGGAGTCCATTTATATGGCTGTAACCTGTTGTTCACCATGGCAGAAACAACAATAAAGTGAGAGTGAGAAACGTCTGAAACTGGGAGTCCATTTATATGGCTGTAACCCGTTGTTCACCATGGTAGGAACAACAATAAAGTGAGAGTGAGAAACGTCTGAAACTGGGAGTCCATTTATATGGCTGTAACCTGTTGTTCACCATGGCAGAAACAACAATAAAGTGAGAGTGAGAAACGTCTGAAACTGGGAGTCCATTTATATGGCTGTAACCCGTTGTTCACCATGGTAGGAACAACAATAAAGTGAGAGTGAGAAACGTCTGAAACTGGGAGTCCATTTATATGGCTGTAACCTGTTGTTCACCATGGCAGAAACAACATAAAGTGAGAGTGAGAAACGTCTGAAACTGGGAGTCCATTTATATGGCTGTAACCTGTTGTTCACCATGGTAGGAGCAATAATAAAGTGAGAGTGAGAAACGTCTGAAACTGGGAGTCCATTTATATGGCTGTAACCTGTTGTTCACCATGGTAGGAACAATAATATTATTAAAGTGAGAGTGAGAAATGTCAGAGCATAGGTGCAGATCAACAACCCCCCCCCCCCCCCCCCTTTCGATTTCTCGGCTCTCCCCGCATTTTCAGACTTGCCTTTCTGAGCAAATATTAAGCTGTATTTTATTAACTTTTTTTTGTAGCTAATTATCTTTGTTGAATAATTAATCGCAGTAATAATAAAGGCCATTGTTTAATAATTATGTACCGCAATACACGGAACAGCCGCGGACCGGTTTTTTTTAGTGTTTTTTTACTTTTCGTTCTAGGCTTTCCTGTTCACACAGTTCAAAGGTGGACCCTGACGGATGAGTTTTTGCAAGAAACACGTCGAGATAAATCAGAAAGACAGCCTTTTCAAGAATCGGAACACTCACTTTGCTGTGGTTTCTTAGAAATCAAACCGTCAAAACGGCAATTCCTCCTTGGCGGAGATGCCGGCGAGAGAAGCCATTTTGGAGAGGAGAGCCGAGAAATGTAAGGGGTGTGTGTGTGTTGATCTGCACTTTTACCAACGCCTGAACTGGGAATATATTTATATGACTGTGCTGTATCGTTTGTCTTTAAAGACCCACCAGATCACGTGTCAAAATCACGGGTTTCACTTGTTTTCCCCTCTTACAGCTGCTAAGAAATCTTGTTTTGACCAGGTTTGTCCCCAATTTGAAAACGAAACATCCTTTTAAAGAGCAGCCTCAATTTGAAGTTGGGGACATTTGTATGTGGGTCACAGCTACCTAGAAAACCCCCCCCCCCACCCCAAGGGACTTAATCGTGGTGCGTCAGTGTGTCTTTAAAACAACATTTCATCGCCACTGTCGCCTCTTGGCACCACAATAATTTAACACCTATGTCACTGAAAGGCATCAAATGAGGGTCTGTTAACCAATGACCTTATGTTCTTAATTTTGGGAGGTATTAGGACAGGCCCTGTTTTATGCATGTCACAGAGGAATCCCCAATATTGCAGACAGAATCTTTTCTCTACCCAGGTAAGTTTAATGGAAAGCTTTAGCTGAGAAATGGCTGGCGTTGAAAGGATTTTAACCCTTTCATCGCCAATGTCGCATTTTTGCACCACAATGATTTAACACCCATGTCACTAAAAGGCATCAAACCAGGGTATGCTATCCCCAAACCCTATTTTCTTAATTTGGGGAGGTAAGGATAGGCCTTACTTTATGCATGTCAGAGAGCAATCCCCAATATTTGAGACAGAATCGATGTGCCACCCCCCTACCTATCTCGGTTAATTGTTTTTTTCCGTTATTGCCTTTCTTACCATACATAAAGCTGTATTTTAGGAACATTTTTACCTAATAACCTTTTTGGAATACTAACCCTAACCCTAGCCCTAACCCTAACCCTACCCCCCACCGTATAAGACGGAAAAACGCAACGAACCACAACTGTGACAAATCGCGGTGTACTGCAGTACATAGTGGGGGGTAGGGTTAGGTTTAGGGGTAGGGTTAGGGTTAGGGTTAGTATTCCAAAAAGGTAATTAGCTAAAAATGTTCCTAAAATACAGCTTTATGTATGGTAAGAAAGGCAAAAACGGAAAAATACAATTAACCGAGAAATGCATGGGGGGTGGCACATCTTTACCTTTACCGAAAGTTTTAGCTGAAAAATGGCTGGCGTTGAAAGGGCTTTAATCAATTTGTCGTTGACCGTGACAGGAAGCGTTGTCATCTCTGGCTGTGGTGACCTCACCGAAACAGAATCGTTGCGGCTCGACACCCCGGTCTTCATGTGGTACGTTTAGGGTAAGGGAAACTAAAGAATGAAATAGTGAGGCCAAGAGAGGAGATAACGAAATTGAACAAAGGGTGAATACTCTCTTTCTAATTAACTCCCCTCCACCAAAGTTGACTACGATACCAATCACCTCACTTTGGTTCTGACCCACGCTCTGCTAGGTGATTGGCATCGTAATCAACTTTGGTGGAGGGGGGGGGGGGTAATTAGAAAGAGAGTATTCACCCTTTGTTCAATTTCGTTAAGGGAAATTAAGTTGTTGTTCCCTGGCTTAACGGCTTAAGTTGTTGTTCCCTGGCTTAACGACTCCATGCAGGGGTGATCCCAACTGCCGAAACACTTGAACACTTTGGTGCAAATGCACCAGCTAGGGATTGAGAACATTACGTGTGTGTATGTGATCGTTTTTGATGACCCCGCGCGCCACGTGGGCAGCCACACTCCGACTTCGGAGGGTTTTGGAGACTGATGATGTTATGCTAGGGGCTTGTCATGGCTTAAGACAATCCCACGCACAACCATTCAGAGCATAACAACATTTTGATGTAGCCTTGGCGTTCTAGCTTATGTCAACTGGTCTGACACAGTCTCTAATGCCAAGGCATGGAAAATGAAGTTGAAAATGCTCTCTCTCTCTCTCTCTCTCTCTCTCTCTCTCTCTCTCTCTCTCTCTCTCTCTCTCTCTCTCTCTCTCTCTCTCTCTCTCTCTCTCTCTCTCTCTCATGTTACTAAATAGGGTTGTATTATTCATGCTTTATATTGCTTTGTCTGTGCTAATTTTTATTTTTTATTTCTACTTCTATTTTATTTGTAATTTTTTTCTCCAGAGGGCTGGATGTAAAAAAGTATGTTATTGGTTATTTTATAGCCCTTTATAAATAACATTCATTTAATTAAATTTCTCTCTCTCTCTCTCTCTCTCTCTCTCTCTCTCTCTCTCTCTCTCTCTCTCTCTCTCTCTCTCTCTCTCTCTCTCTCTCTCTCTCTCTAATCTTAATAACCCTATTTGAGGCCACTAAATGGCTGCCTTTCGCAAGAGTGAAAGCCCTTGTCAGCACTGACCAACAAGGGATTCACTTTCACTGTCAAGGGAGTTAATAACCCTAGTTGCAGAGGCCAATATCGTACACTCAGGTTTTTGCGATGAATTAATCATCGTATTCGTACGTTATGCCATTATAAAAAAATAATTGGCTCCAACCCACCTGCGTGCGCATCTCGACCATTCCAACGGAAGTGTCGCCATCTTAGTCCTTATTTGTGTGTAAACAAAGTGAAAATGTTATCTAAATGTGTAAAGAAAACATCCAGATGTTATAAATACAGTTTAGATTAAGTTTCGAATTGGAACAGCCAAATACGCAGCATCGATCTGGCATTTTTCAAAAAAAGGTAAGGACTAAGATGGCGGTCTCCCATAATATGGCGCTCCTTGTGGCCGGATATGACGACACGTGGGTACCAGCAATTAGGTGCTCTCTTAATTTTAGTTGGTAGTTGATTCCATAAAGGTGCAACTCTGTTAGTAAAAGAATATTTTCTTGTGTTAGTTTTACAATATTCAATAAATAATATTTTATCAGTGCTATTTCTTGTTCTGTAATAATTTGTTAGCACTAGCCCGCATTGCTATCCTGGTTGGAAGTTTGCACAGTGTCAGCACAGTGTCAGTACTTTCTATTACTGATCACAGTATGCTGATAATATATAGAGAGCCCTTTTACCAAATCTGATCTTCAACTCATGTGGACACTCTTGTGAGCTTACGTTTTTTTATGATATGTTTTTGTCCATGTCAAAATCTATCAAATATATCTGTTTAAAAACAAGCGCGAAATCGCAATAGTTTGTGGCACGCGGTCTATTTTTACCACTCCAATCATGAGTCACCTCCCCTGGCTTTTCAATAATTTTAATCTGTAAACCAGAATGTTATCTCTGCACCATTTCGTAACTTTTTATATCTTTTGAAAAACATTTAAAACTATGTATCCTACTTATACTCATCGAAAGAAGCACCACATACTCGTCGTGTCTGTTGTAGTGTCTGTATTACGTATGTTTATTATTTTGTACGCTTTTAAAATACATCATTTTAAAGAGCGGCCTCAATTGTCGCCTTCGCCTCGATTTGAAGTGCGACAATTTTGGACCGACAGACAGACCGACCGACCGACCGACGGACAAAGTGAGTTATAGGTTTGTGGCTTTGAGCCACAAACAAAAAGTTAAGGACCACTTGCTGCGAAAAAAATTCAAACACCGTTTTTGGATGTTTAAACTGGCATTTACAAAGTTTGTGATGCAGTAATATCATAAATATGCGACAATCTTTTTTTGTGTGTGCAATCTCTTGCTTATCTTTATGTTTAGCTGACGCAAATACGTATACACAGACTTTATAATAAAGTTTATTGTCAATGTGTTACCTGGCCCGGTGTATAACTGGGATGGACATAACGCACAATGTAATAGGGGAAGACGGGGTAAAAAGCGCATGGGCGGGTAAGAAGCCTACCCCAATTATCTCATGAAATGAAGCAAATTTCAGTCTCATTTTGCCCATGAGACGAGCGTTAATGTCTAGCATTCGTCTCATGGGCAAATTTGACTGAAATTTTCTTTATTTCATGAGATAATTGGGGTGGGCTTCTTACCCGCCCATGCGCTTTTTACCCCGTCTTCCCCTATAACTGGGATGGACATAACGCACAATGTAATATGTACAGTAAGCCTCTATGTCAAGGCTCCCAATCGCCCCGCAAAACAAGGGGTCCCAGGGACTCCTTCACTTACAGTATAGCCTAGAGGGTCCTAGAAGCGGGATAGAGGGTCCCAGTGGCATTGCGAACACTAAAAAGAATGTTCTTAGTGCATCCCTGATACCCCCTGCACAGTCTTTTAGAGGGTCCTTTAGAATGTTAGTACTTTATAGACCCCCAAATGGGGGTCCCCTGCTCCATCCTACGGCCATTCAACTGTGATGACGTCTCACTCTGTGAGGCTTGACTCTGATGAAACTAGGGGAAGGCGGGGTGAAAAGCCCATGGGCCGGTAAGAAGCCCATGTCAGTTATCTCATGAAATAAAGAAACTTTCAGTCAAATATGCTCATGAGACGAATGCTAAACATTAACACTCGTCTCATGGGCAAACTGACTGAAATGTGCTTTATTTCATGAGATAATTGGCATGGGCTTCTTACCCGCCCATGGGCTGTTTACCCCGTCTTACCCTGCTTCTGTCTAGAAGAATCTGACCAAATCCTACTAGTTGCGTTCAGTGAAGATTTTGTTTAACGTCCTCCAAGCCTGGCACAGGCAACATACGAGACATTTCTAAGAAATAAAGATGATAATTTCAGTTGCGTTCAGTTGTTGTCGTTGTTGTTGTTATTGCCTGTCCGTCGTATCCGACAATGACTACCAGATAACAGAGGGGGCAGCTGCTATTCCAGCGGTCTGGGCTATCATTTGTTTATACTGGAGAAGCCTTGCCCAGGGTACATCCCCATTCTGTCTACACCATACGCGCGCGTACACGTACACGTACACGTACACACGCGGGCGCGTGCATGCACACATGCGCACTCAGTCTATTTGTACATCAGAGACCTACCTGCGTAGGCTACAAAAACACGCGCGCGCACATATGCGCGCAAACCCAAACACTCATCTGCGGACACGAGGAAACACACATACAATCACACGTAATTGAACAAAGGGTGAATACTCCCTTACTAATTCGCTCCCCTCCACCAAAGTTGATTACGATACCAATCACCTAGCATTCTTCGGTTAATCACACGTAAGCTTACATAGGCATTCTAATACACAGACACAGACACGGAAGCGCACTTCATAGGTCCACAGACGCGCGCGCCAGCGCGTGCACACACACACACACACACACACACACACACACACACACACACACACACACACACACACACACACACACATACGCGCGCGCGCGCGCAAACACGCACACTGACATAGACACACACGCACGCGCGTGCTCACACACACACACACACACACGAAACGAACCAACATGCGCTTCTGACACCAGCAATAGGGACGGATGCACGAGACTCTGGTCGCGCATGTGTTCACGTGCTCTTGTTTATCCAATCATTGCAAAGCAACTAGAGCGCATTTTTTGCACACGACTCTTTTGATCAATTTCAGGTGAGTTCTTTTCTATCTGCAACAGCCTGGCGAGGAAGACGTGTTTGCTTTTTTGCTGAAAGTATTTTCACGGTAAGTTTGAAACAAAAGAGAGGGGGTGAAATGTAAGAAGTCGTTAAAATATGTATGCATACAGCTTCTTTTTGTAACAGTTGACGTTTTGCAAACGCATAGAGGCCAGCCAGTTTAAGTTTTGGGGTTGCTTTTTAAAAAAAAATCAAAATTAATTTCCAGTCGAGATTACTGTGTCTTTGCCAAACGACCGGTTTTCTTGCACGTGCTCGCCTCTCAGTACATGGTGGCACTGTCGCAGCCAAAATAGTCGCTCGTTCAAATAAGTCGCCAGCTACCTATTGTATAGTATAGTATAGTAGAGGGACTGGCTTCATCAGCCTAGGCCTCGCGGCCTATCAAGCGTCCCCTTCGTACTTTTCATCAATATGGGTTGCGTTTGCGCACTCATAATTTGATTTCAAATTTATTCATCATAATCATAAAACAATTTATTAAAATTTGGACAACTGTCTTGAGAGAGTGTATTTGCGACATTGAGCATGAGCCACAAATTTCACTTTTTTTTAGGGTTAGGTAAATGGTTCAAGTAAAGAAAGAGTGAAATTTGTGGTTGTCGCAAATACACTCTCATAGTAGCGGGCGACTTATTTGAACGAGCGACTTTTTTGGCTGCGACAGGCACATCATACCCTCTACGAGTTTTCACTTTTGAATCAGAGTAATACAAAGATAAATGTCGGTAATTTAATTCTAGCGTGTTGTTTTTTTTAAATGTAAAAAGTCAAATTCACTGAGAAAAAGGGCCGCGAGGCCTATTAATTACCTACCTACCTTTAACTGAATAATAAATCCAGACATTTCCTTCAGTGTTTCAACACTTCGTTAAAACAAAAACTACACACCCAACGAGCTAAAACCATTAAAAATGTTAACCACCAAAAAATGGTGACGTTCATTTTCTCTCGAAATAGGGGAGATGATTTATTGAAGGAAAGAAGCCCTATTCGAGCAACTCATTAATATCCATATTAAATACAATCGGAACTTTCCTGGTATTGCAGTACCTCCAGGATCGTCCCACCATTTTCACGTGCCAAGCAACCGAGAAATTTCGTTTTGAAAGAAAAAGCTCAAATAACGTATATCCTCAAACTGCAAGCGAAACAGGTGGTGAATTTCGCTGAATTGATTTTTTTCCCGTTCATTTAATTAGTAAAAGTTTGGTTGTGTGAAACGTGTAGGCCTATATGCTCGAGAAACTGGACTGGCAATCGCTGGAGAGCAGACGGCAGAGGACCAGGCTCTCCATGCTGCACAAGATCAGCACCGATGCTGTACACTGCCCTAATATGCATTCCAAGCTGGTGCCGCTTCCATGTCACCTCAGCTCCAGCGCATTCAGTGCCGTACAAACTACAGGTCCAACTCGTTTCTGCCATGGACCGTCAGCAGGATTCCTTCGCAGCCTTCACTGCTGACGTGAGCGGTGCGCCAGGGCTGCAGATTGAACAGAAACTCGCCAGTCAGAAACTTTTAGTAAGTCTTTCAGTCAGTCTTTCAGTCTTTCAAGTTGACTTTTTTTTGGGAAAATCCACATTTTTGCCCTTAAAGGGCCACCCTGACGGGTGAGTTTTTGTAAGAAACGCGTCCAGATCACCAGGAAAACACCCTTTACAGAGATTGCAACACTCACTTTACTATCTGGTTTCCTGGAAATAAAACCGTCAAATCGGCGATTCCTCCTTGGCGGAGGTGCTGGAAGTCAAATTCTTTCACCCAAAGAGAAATGGTGTGCCGTCTCTTTTCTAATGGCCGCCTGCGTTTAGGCCAAATCGTTTGCAGGAAATTTTCGCAATACAAGTCTTTTTTTTATTATCTAAAGTTTTGCTCACAACAAAGGAAACAGCTCCAATTTTTTAGAATTTTACTGCACTACAAAAAAAGAAAACCTTCAACCGTAATGAGTGACCTTCACCCACCCCATCCAAAATGGCTACTCTCTCCGGCATCTCCGCCAAGGAGGAATCGCCGTTTTGACGGTTTAATTTTTAGGAAACCAGAGCAAAGTGAGTGTTCCGATCCTTGCAAAGGCTGTCTTTCTATTGATCTCGACGTTTTTCTTGCAAAAACTCATCCGTCAGGGTGTCCCTTTAATAATAGATGATTATCTGCTGACAGAAAAAAGCAGCCCGTTTAGGTCATTTGTCATCAAGTTGTCTCCCTTACGGGCAAAAATGTGGAAAATATTGCTGCTGTACTATTTGTTTCTGTCTCGGTGAAGTCCAGAGGCCCAGGTCATAGGACATAGTTCTATTAAAACTGAACGTTCTATTGTGTTCCCCCTATCAGAACAAACACCGTATTGAAATGCATCGCTTAACAGCAGCAGCAGCAGTAGTAGTGGTGATAGGGACAAAACAGGCTGTGAAAGTTTTAGACAGTCTTATCTTTTACAACTTTTCTAGTAAATTTTAGGTCAAGGTTAACGCGGTATAAAGTTTCCTAGCGAATGTCAGTTCCTAACAGTTGCAGACTATCTGTTTTATGCAAGAACAAGGACATTTTGTCCTATTTATGTTCTTGTTTCAGGGCAGTTTGTCCTATCATTTCCTCCATCGTTGGTTCATCACTGGTGTCTCAGTGCTGTTAACATTCAATTTAATCGGCAACTGCCGACCAAGAATATATATGATCAAATATCTGAAGCTGATGATAGTTTTGCCCCCCCCCCCCCAACCCCTCGCCCCCTTTTTTCATGAAGGTCAGTAAATATATGCTACGTTTGGCACAGACCAGCAGAGGAAGTCCACGTCCGTTTGCTGTACTGTTTGGGGCCCAAACGACACCACCTAACTGTTGTGGAGATGCTGGTCACCTTTGTCCAGTGCTCAAATTCAACCTGTCATCTACCTTGTCCTCTGGAATCCCTGACTACAGCCTACCGTCTGTTGACCATACCATGTTGTTGTAAGATTTTGAAAAGTATGTTAAGATTTAAAAAAGAGTAAAATTACATTATCGGTGATATCCTGAGGATATAAATGTATTTTGAAGGTGTTAAATTTTGTGGAAAAGGGGGGCTTATTTCGTCACGAAAATATATCAGCACAGATCATGACCAGATGTGTGGCTTTGCATTGTTTAATATCCAAGGGCTTAGGACCAACCACGATTAAGTCCCTTGTTTTTTTTGGGTCGCTGTGACCCACATACAAATTCCCCTTCAATTTTAGACTGCTCTTTAAAATGTTTCGTTTTGAATTTGAGGGCATTTGTATGGGAGTCAAACCTGGTCAAAGCAAGATTTCTTACCAGCTATAAGAGGGAAAACATGTGAAACTCGTGATTTTGACACGTGATCTGGTGGATCTTTAAGCACAAACTGGCTGAAAACGGGAATCAATAGTACACAAATATTTTGGTTATCGCATTTATCAAATTATTAGTAGGATAATCAGTCACTCTGTCGGTGATTTGATTTTTAGCAGGACATCAGTCCTGATGGGGCGGAACACATTAGAAAGTTTTAAGTTTTGATAGGATTTTGTCTTATGGACATTGGGGTAAAATATGGGTCAGAAACTAAATTTTTCACTATGCAAAATTGTCATCAAACCTGGTCTTATGTACCCTCAGGCTTGCATTCATTGTTAGTTTGTGAACCTCACAGACCTTATGGTGCAGTACAATGTCCATTCAGTACCCTAGAGGGCTGCTGCGGTGGCTTCAGAATTGCATTACTCATTTGGCTAAAATAGATACATTTTATTTTGTGTCCTATTTTTAACAATAGACTTGAAAGATTTTATCGGACAAACTGATCATTCTGACAAAAGTAATGTTTTGTGGACTGTACTTGTGTTCAACTGGGAACTCATTTAAAACCTCAGACCGAGTGCTGTTGCAAACATGGAGTGGACTACCATTGCTTACTCTTTTATTTCATTTTAATAATGTCTGAGGATGTACATTTTGAAGGTTACATAATACTCGGAAGGTGTATATTTTAAATATTAGTAAAATGTAATACTTTCTAATGGATATTTTGGTATCGGTCATATTTCTTTTACTAATAATGCCCTTAAATTTGATTGCAGAACCAAGCCTTTGCAATGACTCGAACTGACCTGAAGTTTTTTCAGGTTAAACGTTTTTGTGTAAAATGATCTTGACAGAGAGCATAGTTTCTATGAAAGAACTTTGCTTACATTTACATCCCCCACCCCTCCTGTCCATTTTCTACACCGCTGAATGTCTGCATGCATGTCTGATTCTGCTCGTTTATGCCACTGCAGAGATCTATAGTCATAAATGGGAAAATCATAGCAGTGAACGGTTTCCCTTGGCGCTATAACATGGAGTCTGATTTCCAGCTAGGTCATAGTCTTTTTTTCTTTCTTCAGATTTTTTTTACATTCTTGAGACATGTCTCGCAATTGGTTATTGACTTGTTTGGGTTCTGTTGGGTTTGGATCAGGGTTTAAAGTTCCTCTGTCTGTGGTTGAGTGGATTTGAATATTTGATGCTAAGTTGTCGATTGTCATCTTGTTTGATGAGCTGTTAAGACTGGAAAGAATCATGGTTTAAATAATCTTCAGTCGATGCTATTGCCAGTTCACATTGCAAAGAAACCCGACTTGCTCTCTAGTTAAAATGCACGGACCATAATGCTACTTTGCACCAGTAATCATACTGCATTTTACCAATCTGGTTACAATGCAACATTCTGTTACTGGCAGAACTGAAGTTATGCGGACATAGTTGTGTGAGAGGCGTAGCAATAGCTACGGCTCTGATGTCATCCACATAAAAAGCAATATTAGATTCTATTTTAGATATTGTTTTAGTGCGGTGGCATCAACTTGACAGGATGATTGTTGACGGTTTGTTGGGGTGGATGCCAAAGCGTGTGTGAAAAACGATCCACTGTGTGTCCTTTGTGACATCTGTCTGCTCTGGTTTCCACTATGTCGGATCTGTGCAACAAAGGTAGAATGGGTAATCACCTGGGGAAAAGCACCAGGAAATAGTTGTTCCTGGTGTGTATCCCACCCGGGATTCCCAACTACCCTTTGTTGTGCAGAGGGGCTGACATGGCGATCAGATCACTGGATGGCTCGTGCAGGACACCTGTGGAACTCTTCTGTATCATGGCTGTTAGAGTCATGATGCTGAAGACACTTTGTAAAGCTGTTCAGTATCATGGCTGTTGGAGGCATGATGCTGAAGACACTTTGTAAAGCTGTTCAGTATCATGGCTGTTGGAGGCATGATGCTGAAGACACTTTGTAAAGCTGTTCAGTATCATGGCTGCTGGAGGCATGATGCTGAACACTGTAAAGCTGTTCCGTATCATGGCTGTTGGAGGCATAATGCTGAAGACACTCTGTAAAGCTGTTCAGTATCATGGCTGTTGGAGGCATGATGCTGAAGGCACTCTGTAAAACTGTTCAGTACCATGGCTGTTAAAGGCATGACACTGAATACACTTTATACAACTGTTCAGTACCATGGCTGTTGGAGGCATGACACTGACGAAACTTTGCAAAACTGTTCAGTATCATGGCATGATGCTGGAGACACGTTGGCTAATTCTTTGGTATCGTGGCTATCGAAGACACGGTGCTAAAGATAATTTGCAGAACTCTTTGGTATCATGGCTATTGAAAGCATGTTGCTGAAGATTGTCTGTGGATCCCTTTTCTATCATGGCTCCCGAATACATGATACTGAAAATAATCTGAAATGAGTGCCATGATACTGTAGACATTCTGTGCGACTGGCATCATGGCTATTGAAGGCATGATACTGAAATCGATAAATAAAACTTTGGTATCGTGTCTATTGAAAGCATGATGCTAGAGACACTTTGTGTGACTCTTCAGTATTGAAGCTATAAAAGGCACGGTGCTGAAGGAAAAACCACCACCATCCTTTGCAGACCATGTTCAACACTCTGGATATGATCTGCTACCTTTCCTTCCTGTCCTGTCTTGTTGATGGTTCCTCACTTGGAGCATCTGGAACTGCGCATTGAGCTGTTCCAGATTCGGAATTTTCTGAGTATCTCGATTGATTCAATTACTGAACAACGTTTGTGAATATCTTCAATTCTGCCAGTAAGTAGATGTTGCATTGAACCAGACTGTGCAGCGTTTGCCGTGCAAAGGGTAAGGAAGCGAGATAAACTATATATAAGAAAATATTAACTTCGTAGTGTAAAAATATCGCAGAAACTAGACCTGTAAAAGAGAATGTTATTTTTTGTTAACGGTGGTAAAGCATCAGTTGTTGCAGATATAACCCCTTTTCTCATAGTTTTGCTTTCTGAACTGCTTTGTTTTTTTGAGTGTTCCGTTGGTGGTTGTAGGTGGAAAAGAGGTCACGTATTCTAGATGGGGTTTTTACTCTTTTTTTTTAACTTTTGTTTTATAGCTGGTTTTGTTAAAATGTGGCGCTGGTTCATTGGTCAGTTGGAAATCAGACTTAGCCGTCATGGAATCCGAAAATCACAAAGAAACACGTTGAATAACAATGATGAAATTAACAATTTTCTTATTGCCAAAGTCCAGTTTAGTGGTCTTTCCTGTGAGGTGGTGCACATAAAAATTGATCCATGTTTGATGCATTTTTGAAATTTGTAACATTCTCAAGACAAACATTTAATGCTTAACACACGTGCGTGCACGCGCGCGCGCACACACGCACACGCACACGCACGCACACACACACACACACACACACACACGCGCACACACACACCTGCTCCAAATTTGCCTGCCATTGATGTAGGCCATAATAACCTGAAGAAACTTGTGGAAGTCACTATGATGTCCTGGCCCTGTGGTCCTGCTGGCAGAAAGATTGTACGCGATTGACGAAACAGCAGTGAGTATGGAGGTAATGTACACATTATATATTGAGACTAATGTGTAGCAGTATGTTAGTTGTGTTTCTACCCATGTTACGTATCTGTATTGCATTCAAGGAAAACATTAATAAATAAATCGCGATGTATGATTATTTTACAGCGAGCAGATTGATAAGCTTTCATAAAAGATTAAAATTATGACAAGAAAATATCGTTGGTTTGACTCGTTTCACAGATATTAACAAAATTGTCGTTCAACTTCCTGCATAAAGATTGTTCATAGTCTTCCCCTTACTTGCATTCTTTCACTTCTGTATGGTTCAAGTTAAGCATAGCATACTCTGGAGAGAAACAAATTCAAAACATTCAGCATTCGCCTGATCCTCACGGTCGTATTACGTTTGTCTTAACTCCACAGAGTACTATATACCAGTCAACTAGAGATTAACAGCAATACGAAATGGGCGACCAGGGCATCATCACCTATATGACAAAGTATCGCCCAAATCATTGCCACCACCATCATCAGCAGCAGCGATAATGAAGAAACATGGAAGCCGCACCTGAGCATCATTAACATCTGTGACGACGAAGAAACCATCAGAGCACTACCATCTTTGACCATCGGAATTCAACGCATCAAGTCTGGTAGGTCTGTTTAAACCGATTCGTGCGTTGGTTAGGACTACTATGATGTTCTTTTTAAAGTACATTCTCTGGTAATACTAGTAGCAGATTTTAATAGGGCCTGACTGCAGTTTAACCCTTTCACCGCCAGCCATTTTTCGGCCAAAAAATACCCTTAAACCTAACTGGGTAGAGAAAAAACATTATCTGCAATATTGAGAATTCCTCTGTGACCTATGTAACATCAGGCCCATCCCCACCTCCCCAAATCAAGAAAACAGGGTCTCCAGACAACAGGCTCTGACCTGATGCCCTCTAGTGACATGGGTGTAAAACCAATGTGGTGACAAGAGTCGACATTGGCGCTGAAAGGGTTAAACTATTTGGCCCCTGCGGAAATGTAATCATGGGTGTCTCATTTTGAAAAAACAACCTCTGATTAACGTTTTATTTATTTAGGGGGATATTAGATTATTTTAAAGAAAATACAATTCAATAGCCAGGAATATGTCGACAGGAGTGGTTTGCAGTTAAGAGATTTTACTGAAGGTGCTCATTAGGTAATATGGTAATTATCTTTTCCGCCAACAGTGTTTTTTTGTCCGTATGCTTAACATAATTTTGTACTGATAAATATGAATGTTCTCAATTCAAGATACATATTGCTGATGAAATCCAAAGCCATTGACTTAATGGGATTTATCTTTTCAGAAAGAGCACCAAGCGACAAGAGGAACGTTACCAGGGACGATGAAACGACCTCGAACCGAACACCAACAACGACGACGTCAAATAAACAACCAGAGATTCATCATGATCAACTACGACGATGACTATGCAAGGACCAGAGGATCATCATCAACGCGAACTGAAATGACAAGGCAAGGACCAGAAAATCATAATCGACAATGTTAAAGCAATGGCCAGAAGATTTGCAAGTACAAGAGCAACGAAACTGACACAACGACCAGAGGATCAGCATCTTAGATGGCAATGCAAGAAGCGGAGGAGCACCAACTTTAATGACAAGACAAGGACCACAGGATGGAAATCAACTACTCTGACAAGGCAAGAACCAAAACCAGCGAGTGAGTGGGCAAGCAAAGCAAGAGAGGGTAAGTTTTATTATTTTGTATTATACAGCATGTCGGTCGCTTGTGACGAGTATAACAGTCAGATAGCAGGGGCAGCTGCTTATCTAAGCAGCCGGGCTAGTGTTTAATTGTGGAGATGCGTTGCCTAGGGTGCATCCCCACTCAGCCTAAACGGTTAGGGGATAGCTGTTTTGGGATTGTCCCCCAAAGCCAACCAATTCCTTTGGCAGCAGCACTAAGAACCGGAGCAAATGCCCCCTTGTTTGAGTCTTCCTCTTCCAGAAAAAGAAAACCAAACTAAAATGTACGAGAAAATGTGTTCCTATCTTCTTTGGCTGTTGTTCCGTATTACAGACTGTCAACCACTGATCAAAGCCAGGGCCATTGAAAATAAGTAGACCTAATTTAACATTAAGTGTTTTTAGGACACAAGCCAGGCATTTATCAGTCCTTTGCTATCTGAAAGGGGAGTGGACGCCATGTAACGCCTTTTCTTCTAGTCTGGATTAAAGATATCAAATTTATTAATTATATTAATAACTTCAGATTAGAGATAAGCCAGACGGGGGTAAGCGTTTCATTAAACCTGCAGGGAATGAGGAATGGTGGTAAAAAAGGAACAGCAGTGTGTCCCTTTTTATTAAACTAACAATTTGTATAATCCACTATGTAAGTGCTCATTACATCTCCAGTTCCGTATCGTACTTTAAATGAACATTTTAAAATAATTTCAACAATGACGCCTAAAGCAAAAAGGTATGCTTACTCCGAAGCAATGTACATAGTTCTGTGCGGCTGTTGAATTTCATACAAATTCATATCGAATTAATACTTTCACTCGCTATTAAATGACTCCAAAAGACAATCACTAGTTAAAGCTGTTCTATTTGTATTTCTTGTTTTTAAAACAGCGATTCGATGACAAAGCAAGGATCTCAGCAGCATCATCTACAGTCATGAAGCATCGACGCATATCACCACCACCCACAAGCAAGAACCAGAGGACTACCATCACCACCACTTGGCAACAGCAGCGAGATGGACAACGAAGCAATGACCAATATCACCACCACCATCGTCATTATCATCACCGACGACTGGAATGCAGTGAACAAAATAACCACAGGTAGGTGTGATTTGATTGAATTAATAGTACAGTGATGTCCCGAGGCCCCAGTCATAACATAGGTCATTGAATTGAAAATGTCCTATTGTGTTCTCCCCTGTCAGGACAAATGTCTAATTAAATTCACTGGCACGCTTCGTCTTACTGATTTCTGCAAGAACCAGGACATTGTCATATTGATTTCGCTTGTCAGGACAGTTTGTCCAATGAGCGACTTAGCGGGCTTTTTTGCCCGCCAGGTGGCATAACGCTCGAGTGGGGCTAATACTCTATATTCTTAGTCGGGGATAAAGAGAGAGATAGGGAGGAGTCCAACCCTATCTCTCTCTCTCTCACTACGCCCAACTAAGAATATAGCGTGATAAGCCCCACTCGAGCGTTATACCCCCTGGCGGGCAAATCAACGCCATAAGTCGACCATTACTTTCAATCCTCGGTACATTACTGGAAGTAAGAATGGCTGCAGGACCCTTGTAGAATCACAGGAAATTGATCTTGCTGGTGCTGGGGAAGTAGATCGTTGATGGAGAGAGAGACACGGTGACAAATGGCGAGTGTAGCTCTTCATCCGACTAAATTTGAGAGGCTTAAAGTACGATGACAGTAAGTTTATACGAATTAGATAAGGAGACAAGAGTGGTTACTTATCAGAACATGGGAGCAGAAAAATAGATATGTTGCATTCTGAAATAATACAAAGTGTTTAAATGAACCTTTTCGATCATTTAATGAACCTTTTCGATCACTTAACGGAACTCTATTGATCCAGCAGTTTAAGTAATTGTAAAGTTTACGGTGTATTCAAATCAAACTACTACTTTTAATTAACTCTAAAACTGAATAAAAAAGATCAACAATTAATTTCGTTCTGCCTCAAATGCGAAGCCTCGTGTGTACAGTTTGATGCTCAATGGTGTGGCATGTTCGTTTAATTAAGATAACGTTCAATTTAAAACTACTCCGAATGATTAGAATTTTAAAGATACGATCATCTGCCAGCTAAGAAGAATCTTTGCTGTTCCTAGAGTTTAATATTACCGTGTTTCTTTGCAAAATGTTATTAAATTGTCTAATTGAAAAAAAAGACCCAGATTTACAAGACAGACTGCAACAAATATTTTCAGAAAATAACGACCCAACTGCCAGAGCAAACAACGAAGTCGACGGAAACGACGGCGGTGGCGACGACTGCGGCAATGACAATTCAATGAGAACATTATCATCGACGACAGAGGTGATGAAAACGACCAGGACAACAAGCAGATGATCAACGTGGATCGACGACAGCGACGACTGAAATGATGATCCAATGAACATTTCCATCAACCACAATGATTGATCAACGCGAAGGATCATCTTGATCAGCATCGACACCAACAGTGCGCCAATGGCGAACCAGCAAGCAGATGATAAACATATCGCTACAGACTCCTCTTTCTATTGCATTAATTCTGTCAATGTTTTTGTGTGTTTTTTGGCCATTAAAGACCCCGTTTTTCACGTGTCAAAATTACGGTTTTCACGTGTTTTCCCACTTATGGCTAGTGAGGAATCTTAAGAAATCTTCCTAGCATAAGAGGGAATGTGACACGTGACGTGTGGGGTCTTTAAGGGAGCTTTTGTTTGAACACGACTTTTTATATAAAATTTAGCTTCGTGCTCAACACATCTTTGTGGTTCGTCTTTTTCTTTGTTTTCTTCAATTTTTTTGTTTGTTCTGACATTTTTGCTAGTTTATATTTTGGTTTTTGGGCAATGTAGATATCATGGGGGAAATTTGGAATCCGGGAAAATTCCGAATGTTACCGGAAAAGAGTATGCCATTGACAAATGTATTCATACATTACAATGTATTCATATAGACTGTTTTAAATGAGAAACGACTGACAGTGGGACACGAATAATGAATACAGACAAAATCTCTCTCTCTCTCTCTCTCTCTCTCTCTCTCTCTCTCTCTCTCTCTCTCTCTCTCTCTCTCTCTCTCTCTCTCTCTCTCTCTCTCTTCCGGAGAAAATCGGAACTTTCCCGGATTCCAAAATTTCAAGTGACATAGATATCCTATTATTTTTGTAACGATTCGGTGTTTATTGATCTACATGTTTAAAACTTTCGGCCTAATAGTTCATAGATAATTCATAACTGCACGTAAGTTGGAACTTTATTCTTCGCAGAATAAGTGCGTGAGCAATATTTTCCCTGTTATTATCAGTTACATAAGTGCGTGTTTGCGTGCCCATGTGTGTACGTGTGTATCATGGTTTTTTTCCTTCTCACGGTCAAAAATACACGTTGCTATTTTCGCTCCTTCCTTATGGCAACTCAGCGATACACAAGTAGTAATATGAAGCGTATGATTATCCTCGTGTTGCCATAATTATGGGAACAGCAAAAAATACCAACGCGTATTGTGACCATTGGACATAAAGCAGTGATGTACCGAGGATCGAAAAGTGATAGAACAAACTGTTCGGAGATGAGATAAATCAATAGGACAGTGTCATGGCTCTTGCAGAAATCAATAAGACAGCATGCCAGTGTTTAAAATGTAATCGGACATTTGTACTGACAGGGGAGAACGAATAGGTCAATGGCCCAGGTCCTCGGGACATCACTGATAAAGCGTGTTGGGATCGTATGACGTACAATGCTGTAGGAAACGTAATACCCATTCACGTCTCGTAGGTAATCAACTATACTTAATCCTTCTTTGTAGCCCATACTGGTTTTTTTATATATACTGTGGCGGTACCATAGCCGATGAGGTTTAACCGAGGCGTGGTTACCGCTACACCTATTAATATAAAAAAATCGGGACTTTACTGGTTTTGTACTGCCTCCGGGCATTGCCTCCAGTATCGTTCCCATCATATTTGTATTTACAAATGTCCCATATGTGTCTGATTTAGACCAAGAGGACGTAAAACTCCATTTTCGTCATACTGTTTTTTTTAGACGCTTTGCTTCACTGTTTGTTATGGTTATGAAACGTAGTTCTTTTAAAAATAATATGCGCATATTTTTGTTGTTGTTGTCTATCAATCTTCAGATGGCACACTACTTACGCCATATATCTATTTGGTATTTTTTTGATAATGCGAATGGGAAATAAGCACCCTTTTTTATTTTTAGAGCTTAAGCATGTTCTAGAGATTGCTGTCATTAGCTCACGCATTAATCCCTTGACTGCCGTATACTGTATCACGTACTGACTTGATGACATCACTGATTACGTCATCAGATGAAGAGGAATAAGTCTGATATACTGGATTTTACTTAAGTCAAGAGTTATATCCCCAGACCATTTTGCCAGATTGGCTCTATCAGTTGCCTTTTTCATGGCATGATTTGTTCAATGATTTTTCTTTAATTTTCTCTGGCAGTCAAGGATTTAACAGTTTGGTATACTGAAAATAGCTTTTTTTGCCCCAAAGGGAAAATTATTATTCAATGATGTGAACCTCGTGTGTTTCTCCCTTACGAGGAAACTGGTTTTAGCCAGTAATGATCGAAACACGCTCGCTCTTTTTTCGCTCTTTCTCCATGACAACGCAGTGAGGCGCTAGTAATTATGACTTGCATACCACTGTGTTGCCATTGGAAAAGAGCGAAAAATAGCCGCGTGTATTGTCACTATTACCGTATTGATATTGTTGAACGTTGGATAAGAATTTGTTTGTTGATTCGACAACTGAAGACATTTTCCCCTGCTTCAAATGACATTTTGATTTCCCTCTACGTCTTGAGTTGTTTTAAAAACATCAATTTTTGTGTTAGCTTGCTCGTCCTCTTCGTACAGGCATAAAAACGTGAACTGATGTTAACTTTGCTTTCATACAAACACGAATTGACTCGGTGGTTTGGTAGGACTACTAAAAAAAACCCTGTAAAGAACGGATTGTTATGAGCAGCACAATGAGTGCTTTGTGTTTAAATTGTTATTGCATAGATAAATTTTACCCACCCACCCCTCCATCACCCCTATTAAGTCAACTCTCCTGCCCATGTGTGTGTGTGTGAGCATGTGTTTTGTTCGTGTGTGCGTGCGTGTGGTGTGTGTGTGTGCATGTGGTGTGTGTGTGTGTGCATGTGGTGTGTGTGCGCGCGTGTGTAGAGATTCACATAGAGAATATTATTCTAAGCAAATAAGTTTTGATAAATTGAAATTCTTGTGTGAACGTATTTTTCATCTTATGTTCTGAACTAAAGTTCGTGATATTTACAAGAAAAAAGGGATAATTATATATTTGCTTGTAAGAGGTCGCTTTTTTACTCAACATAATTTTCGTCGAAACGGATATTGAATCCAATGCAGTATGCAGATGCGCAAGAACCGCACAGATGTGAGCTAAGCATTTATAATTAAGCAAAATGTAAGTGCACCTTTTCTTTATTCTCTGCACTGGCTGCCAATGCTGATGCGATTGAGTACAAGCTTTCCACTCTTAGCTTTGCTGTCACACACTGGCTCTGCTCCTAGTTACCTGTCTGATCTGCTTCACACACACACACACACTCGTCACACACCGTTCTTCAAAAGCTTCCCTTGGATACAAACATAAAACGCACGCACCACAAAACACACGCACCACAAAACACGCGCACTCACGCACCACAAAAACTGCACCACAACGCACTTCTTCACCACAACACACAACGCACCACAATCTCGGCCTGACCATTGAAATGTGATGGGTCTGCGTGACACAAGTGTGTGGGGACACAGGGGGGGGGGGGGGGGGGGGGGGGCATACACGCATGTTAGTACCATACCACACATACACACACATGTGTGTGCGCACAGTGAAAATGAATAAGATTAATACTATATCGACACGTTTATTCTATAGAAATAGTCCAGTATGAATGCATCTGTAAAACAAACCATATTGGCGTGCAAGTCCATTCATATGTGTGTTTTCTCAATAATTTGTGATACTTCAAATGGTCGATGTTTTTTTGTTGGACTTTGGTTTGCATTTCTTTCTTTTTTTGGGTGGGTGGGTAGATGGGTGTGGTACATAAAACACACCATGTTTGCATCCCTATGAGTATCCTGCCTTGACACCCCCAATGCGATCCCTCCGGTAACACTACTGCAGTAAAAAAAAAAAGAAGAGAAAGAGGGTGGGAATGCTAACGCGATCTCCCCATACCCACACACACCACTCACCCCCACATACCCCAACGCGATATCTTTTTCTTTTACAATGAAAACAAAATAATGCATCGAGACATGTTTTGTATGAAAGAGCGCTACTGTATGCGCTCGCGCGCGCACACATGCGCACACGGTGACACTCGCGCACAAATAATCACACCACATTCTCATGCACATCCACCATCACACACGCACCACACAAACGAGAGAGAGAGAGAGAGCGCACACTATTGCGCCGCGCAAAGAGGGGGCAGGTTAAATATTCCTTTATACGTGTATCTGTAAAAGAATCCATAAAGTATCATTTCATTATTTTGTAGCTGCCTTTTACTTACACCCGAAGTCGGAGTGTGGCTGCCCACGTGGCGAGGTAATCAAAAACGGTCACGCACGTAATGTTCTCATCCCTAGCTGGTGCATTTGTACCATTGTGTTCAAGTGCTTCGGCTGTTGGGATGATCCCTGGAGTCTTTACGCCAGGGTACGACAACTTAATACATTTTGCTAGTTATGTTCTAATATTCAATGTTTTTTTTAAAATTATTGTTCTTTTACTTGTGTTTTCTTTGTTTAATATTTTTCGCTTGTGATGTTTCTAAAGCCGCGTTGTGTTTTTGAGTTAATCAGAAATTATTGGCAAGTTCGACTCGTGTGTTTTCTTCTTCTTTTCTTCTGTCTAAAAAGACAAGTGAATTTCTTCACAGTAATGAATGACTTTCTTCAGTGAACATGGCTTGTTCTGATAATGTAACGACTGACGAGGTTACAAATCAGAAGGTGGTCCATATGCATATATTTGTGTCTATTGTTTAGTTTTTTTAACTTCCCGCAAGTATTTTGATGTGATAAATTCAAGAGCTAAGTTGAAATTCTTGCGTCTCTGCATATTTTTCTTTTTTTTTACATTGATGTGATAAATTCAAGAGCTGGTAAATTGAAATTATTGTATCTGTGGATATTTTTTTTTTTTTTTACATTGATGTGATAAATTCAAGAGCTGGTAAATTGAAATCCTTGTGTTTCTGCATATCTAATATTTTACAAGATATATTGTTTACAAAATGAATAAGAAAGGAAAATGATATATTAATGTTTTGCCAGTAAGGGGGGTTAAAAAACGTGTTTCGTGAGTCAATAGATTTTCTTCTGTTTGGGACAAAATATGAATATAAATGTATCAACAAAAATGGATGCAGACGAGCACGAATCGCACAGGCTTTTATTAAATGTGTATGGTCTCAATACTCGTGAACATTTTTCACTCTTTCCCCATGGCAACACAGTGATAGGCCAGTCATGGTAATTATGACTTGCATTTCACTGTTTTGGCATGGAGAAATGGTGAAGAATGTTTACGTGTACAGACCTTACACACGCACACACACACACACACACACACACACACACACACACACCACACACACACACACACACACCACACACACACACACACACACCACACACACACACCACACCATACACACACACACACCACACACACACACACACACACACACACACACACACACACACACACACACACACACACACACACCACACACACACACACACACACCACACACACACACACACACCACACCATACATACACACACCACACCATACACACTAATGCGCCCCTCCACACACGCACGCAAAGGGGGTAACACGGAGGGGGGTAGCTTATCAAAATGTTTATACTTTAGAATTGGAGTTCATTATTCATGTATCTGTAAAACAAACCATATGGGAATATAATTCAATTTAAAATTTTTTTTTAGCAACTTGCCTTCTAGTTTTTGGTAGTTTAAGTTATGTTCTAATAGCTGTTTCATTTTTTGTTTTTTTTGTGTTATAGATGCACTTAATGCTTTACGGTTGTGGTGTTTCTGAGCAACGTATTTACGAGTAGCTACGGTTTACACATCTGTTACTGTTAAGCAATCGGGACTTTCCTGGTGTTGCACTGCCTCCGGGCATTGCCTCCAGGATCTTTCCCACCAACTTTATTATCTACTCATGTTCCATATAAATTATGTCTGTTCCAGACCGGAGGACGTTAAACAGATTTTCATTACGAGTGAAAGGGAAGTTATTGTGAAGTTCGATTGATAACTGAGTTTTTGTTTTCGTTCCCTCTTTTTTTTATGTATTTTTTTTTTATTGTAGTGTCTTCTTTATTGCTGACTTGTTCTTTAATACGTTTGTCTCGGGGTGGTTTTAGCGATTCATTGTAAAATGAGGTTGCAGACAAATGAATTTTGTTGTTGTTGGTACTTTAAAAAAAATGTACACCACCGTCATTGATAAGAAAAAAAGAGTTGTAAATGGTATCATATTGTAGGAAACGCAATGAATGACAAAGCTGCCAATGACCCCCACGTAGGCTTACTGTAACGCATTACGTTGTAACAAATAACAAAAATAAGTCAGTGAGAAAAAGAGCGAAACGGGTATCGTTTTCAGTCGACGGATGATGTGCTCTCTTTGGGTAAAGAGTGGACTTGTGCTAAATGATCATTGTCACTTTATCTTGTCGATTGCAGTTTGTTTCCCCCGACTTTTAAAAGTCAGCATTTTCAGAATGTTTGAACTGTATTTTTGTACATTTGTTTTGCACAGAGCTTGCGCGATCGTGTGAGCACGCGCGCATGTAAGCGTAGGTGTGTGTACGCACGTATGTGTGTATGCCTCTGTGTCTGTGCTTGCGTGCGTGTGTGTCGTTTTGTGTGTGTGTTTGCGTGCGTTCCTGTTCTTTATCTCCTCAGTGACTTGGTGCGCGTTCAGGTTTATGGCTATGGACAGTTTTTGCTCACATGCATTCACTTGCAATTTATGTTTTGATGGTGCTGATATGGCGTGTACATAGTATGCTGTATGTTAAGAGTGTTGTTGTGATTGTGTAGTGACAGAATTGTTACATTATTGTTCTAGAATTACCATGTCTCTACATGTATCTACTTTGTTATGCATGTGTTTTTTAAAACAATGTTCTTAAGTATGTATGAGTTCTCCCAGCTAGTGGCTCTCCCCCCACCCTCCCATCTCTCAAACGCTATGGGTTTAACAAATTCAGTAATGTATCCCAGTGATTGAACGTTGTTTGTGTAGGATTCAGCATTGAGTCTTTACTAAAAACTAAAGCAAAATGCTGCAACGCTATAAATATTTCGTATAATCGCATCCTTTCTTTTTAAAAACATTTAAGCATTTCAATTTGGTTCCCATTGTTACTTGCTACTGGGTATTTTACAAACAACTTAGGCCCTATTGCAGTTATGTAAGGATAAAAAAAAAGTCTGAAAAATAATGTGCCGTTTCGTTGTCTAAATTCCTCCAATTCTTTTTCACCCCAGTAAAATGCCTAGCTAGTACACAGGGCTACATAAATATTCAAAAAGTATTTGAATGTATTGATCTGTTACCAGGTACCAAAAAAACGGCCATTGAATACTAAAATGTTTTTTTAATTTCAGCTATGCTTAATTGATAATCTACTAAACCCTAGCCACTTTCTGGTAGGTTTTTGATATATGTCGAAAAGAACTTGTACAAAAGAAATGATTGATTTACTCACACAAATATTAGCTTCAGCCAATTCAACAATAAATGTTTTTGCTTGACTTAACTGTCCGTGAGTAGCAAAGTATTAGATCGAAATAGTTGGCTCCCTGGCGGAGTTTTGCACCGTTTTCTCTCCGTTTTCTTTGAATTAGGTTTCTGTATTGCGACGTCTCGCCCGCTCATTAACATGTAAAGTTATGTCAGTCACTCCTGCGCCTAAACTTTTCAGATGCTTTGCCGTAAAACTATATCTGCTTAGAACTCTAAAACACGGTGTTTTGGGAAACCAGTGTCAATAGTTCTTTCACGTACTATCTGTTTACTAATACGTTGAACAGCATGTACATGACTGCTGCTACACAACAAAAAACCGTCACAGGCTTCAGGCATGGGATCGTGTCCCTGCTTTTGCTACTGCTACTACTTCTGTTTCGTAGTGTCCCGTCAGGTTTCCTGGTGATGCCCATACCCGGCCATGGAGACTGCTGGTTTCTCCCCACTGCGAAAGGGAGTAGGCCTGCATCATTCCAAGAAAAAGGATTGGGATTACCACTGCGCTATAGAGCTGATCCCAATACTCCTTACTAGGAATATCGTTCCACTAATCCAAGATAAGGATTTGGTTCAATCACTCCATGGCAACTCTCTAAGCCATGGAGTGGGCTTACCACTCAAGCAAGATATGGAGCGAGTTCGTCACTCCAAGATGAGTTGGTATGTCACTCCAAGAAAAAGTGATCCCAGCACTCCATAATAGGGAGTTGGTTCATCACCCCGGGAGAGAGAGACTAAGACAGAGTTGACTCGTCGCTCCCAAGATGAGTTGGTTCCAACCCCAGAATAGTGCTGGTTCAACTGATCGAGATGCTCTGTGGAGCTTGCCAGACCCAAGGAAGCCATCAGCGCCAAGCATCGCTTGTAGCGACTGCAAGGCCAGACTGGAATCCAGTGTTGGGAGCAACGCCTGTATCCTCTGCACTGCCTTGCTCTCTTGGCTCCCCTCAACAGGGGGTGGCTCTGAACTGTGGCTCTTCTGCCATGGTTAGTGACTCAACAGGTCCTGGTTCATCGCTCATTCACGATAGGGCGTTTGCCACGAGTGTTCGTTCACTATACTAGACGACTAATTTGCCCGAGCTCGTTCTGACCGAGTTACGCTGACCTCTCTAATTCAACTCTCTAAATTCAACTGTGAAATTCAATGTCACCGGCGCGTGGTAAATGCTCTATTACAGGTAAATTTTCGGCATTCTATGCGCAGCCTACTTCATCAACCTGCCGTGAGTTGTTAGTGTCGCTCTCGGTGGTAGAGGACGCCGTCTGTCTTCTGCGTGGAGATTACAGGATGCAGCACAAACAGCTCAGGACACTGACCAGGTTGGTCCAAGCACTGCGCGATGACTCATTTGAGATAGAACACCAGCCGAAACGCGTAACCGCATCACTGAAAGCTCGTGTCCAGAGCAGTGCCTGTGTTCTTTACAATCCCTCGCTTTGTCGAGCGCGCCCCCCCCCCCCCCCCTCCCACCTCAAGAGTGGATGGCTTTGTAGTGCGGGTCCCAGGATTCCAGAGAATCTTCACCAAAGGTACGGCTAAATGAGAGTTGCAGGTAAGTCTCCGGCAGGTGAAGTAGGCCTATAACTTCACTGACGTGTTACGAGTTGCAAGCATTCGCTGCTTTGTTCTCTCTCTGGCACAAAGGGCCGCCTTCCTCAGTGTGGAACCTGAAAGGCAGCTCTCTCCCCTAAAAAAAAAGAGCTCTGGAGATGAACCAGGCTGGTCCAATCACCGCACAGTGACTCCATTGAGCAAGGAGAAAAAGCGCTGCTAACGCTATCAGCCTCAGCGTTGCTGAGTGCCCATGCCCACAGCAGTGCCTGTGGTGTGCCCTGTCGCATGAAAATAGGTAGCTCGTAAAAATAAGTAGCTCGCTATTATGAGTATTTGCGACAACCACAAATTTCACTTTTTCTGTACTTTAACCATTTAACTAACCCTAACCCTATCCCTAACCCTAGAAAAAAGTGAAATTTGTGGTTCATGCTCAATGTCGCAGGTAGCGAGCTACTTATTTTTACGAGCTACCTATTTTCATGCGACATGCCCTACCCTCTGCAGTGCCTGCTTTGTCTGGGATCGCCCTCACCAGGGGATGGCCTTGCACGGTGCTTCTGCCCTGGTTCCCCACAATGACTGGTCAGGCTTCACGCCGAGGTTGGCATTGAAAAGACGTCCGTTTAAAATAGGAGTTGATTAGAAGTATGGCCGTTTAGTTAGTTTACCAGGTAAGTGAAGGAAGGGCTTATTGTCAGCAAGGCTGAGTGGGACTCGACGAATCAGAAGTAGTGGTAGCAGATTTTGTTTTGCTAAAGTTTTATTGATAAAGACATTTCCGATGGTTGGTTGTTTACTTGGTGGCTGTCCTGCGATGACCACAGCTGTTTACGGGACTATAAACATAAAGTAATGCTGATATGGCGACCGAATAAAGTAGAGAGAAAGAAAAAAAAAAGATGAAAAGCGGGCGAGATGTCACAAGCACGGAAACGGTCGCATTTGAAACCCCGTGTGGTAATTAATTGGACTAACATATCTTCATAGACACTCACAATTTATCCATGAAGTTTCACACACTGAGGTTCATAGAAGAGCCTGTCTTTAGTCTCTTGGCGAAAACGCTGCGTAAATGTACACACAAAATCCTTTCATTGCCGGATGGAAAAACCATTGCCGGATGGAAAAACCCTGCCAACTATCAAAATTACGTATTAATAATACGCATTATTTTCGAAAAATTAACAATAGCTGAAATTCGTTAACAAATATCTAACCATTCTAGCAAATTTAATTCCAATCTGTTATTTTGAGATTAGCGTTGCTTTGTTTTGCATAAAAAAGTTTGTGTCGAATTTTGTTTTCTTTGGTGTAGATAAAGTTGAAAATATCTAGTAGATTCTTACAGTAAAAACCCCAAGCAACAATTGATAAGTGGCCTATGCTGTTTTGCAACTGGACCTACCGTTAACTATTGTACATTGAAGGCGTTTTGAAAAGGACTACAAACGTTATACTCACAACGTATTATTTTTTTTATTGTATAGCAAATTGATTATGGTCAAACAATGGGGTCTAGAAACAACATAAAGTGAAATTTAAAAAATACAGGTATATTGCAAGCTACGTTATAAGTGTTACAATATTTTTTAAAGCCCAACAGCTTTCTGGAATGTTAAACCATAGAAAACAATAGTTCACGAGTTTGTTAAACCCATAGCTTTTAATGAGCATGTCATGGCCATTCTTTGCATAATTATGCATGAGGCTGCTTGTTGCCTTCCGACTTTAATTCTAACTTATCCATTTGTTGATGATAGTCCAAGACGTTGAGAGAGAGACGGAGGGAGGAAGAGAGAGGTTGTGTGTGTGTGTGTGTGTGTGTGCTTATGTGCGCGTTTATGTTTATGTAAGCTTTATCACATAACTAGTGTCTTATTTTACTGTTTGTAGCGATTTTATATTCCAGTCTCCATCCACACTAAGCAACCATAGCTGTTGACGGGACTATAATTGACTAACTATCCACACTAAGCCTTTTGTGTGGCGGTACATTGTGGTATTGTAAGCATTGACATTAAAGTGTGCTGTATTTGTCATTCAATCTGAAGAAATGACGTATTTTGGCAGCCCTTCCAGTCGTAATTTTTAAATTATTCTTGCAGGAGAGAGAGAGAGAGAGAGAGAGAGAGAGAGAGAGAGTTTCATCATGTATATTCCTGTGAGTATTTTACAACTTCATGTATTTCCTGTATGCATTTGTGTGTATTTTATGTGTGTGTGTATGTGAGAGAGGGAAATAACTTCATGTATTTCCTGGAGATTTTATCACTAGAGAGAGAGTGTTTGTGTGTATGTGTGAGTGACAACTTGTGTGTATTTTATGTGTGTTTGTGTACGTGTGTGTGTGTGTCAGAGAGAGAGAGAGAGAGAGAGAGAGAGAGAGTTGTATTCCATGCATCGTTGTTTCTGTAGGTATGATAAGGCTCTGTTACAATGCTTAAGGCTTTTAACATGTCTGCTTTATATTCTAAGGTTAGGTTCACCCACCATTTCTTTAGTCAAATGGCAATATACTTCACATGACTGTGCTGGGGTCGAGGTGCTTTGCGTTTAGTACTTGACTATTTTCTTTGAACTGGTTTTTCCAGTCTTTTGTAATTATAAATGTACCTGAATATTAAAAAAAAAAATCATTTCGAATTGTCATTGTTGAAAAACAACGCGATGCATAAAAATTAACACCTGAATTTAGATGTGTGAAAGCATTTAATTATCTTGTTTATTCTAGATCTTTTTTTCTCTCCAAAATTCCCAATCTGAATGTTACGCTTCTTACTTACAAGTAGGTCTAAAACTTTTGCAGATTTAAAAAACAAAGCAAACTAGGATACTAATATACATTTCAAGCAACATTTTATTTCCGGTATCAATTGGTTTTTCTTCAACCAATATAGCATTTGCCACGTGAGGATGAGTTGAATTTAGAGAGTTGAATTAGAAAGGTCAGCGTAACTCGGGCAGAACGAATGCGGGCAAATTAGTAGTCTAGTATAGAGAACGAACACTCGTGGCAAATGCCCTATTGCCAAATGTAATTATTTTGTAGGCCTACGTCATCAGACTTATCGTTGCTCCTCCCCTTCCCCTTATTACAGTGCATGATTTTTGACATGGGAAAAAATAATGTGCATATTATGTTATTAAGCTTTGTCATGGGTGATATGAGACCAGTGACGCAGAATATCCTTACCAGCATCCTCATTTTACATTGAACCGTTGAATAATCCTTTCATATTATGTAATATGTATTATGCATATGTATATGTATGATATGCCTTGATTTTTTTTTTACATAGCTTTTTTAAAAATTTTAGATAAAAGAAAAACAGTATTGCTAAAGTCTGTGTACACGTTAACGATATTCACAAAATATGACTTTCAATTCCCCATGGCAACACAGTTAGTTGTATGTCATGTAAAGTGGCCTAACACTGTATCGTCATGGGGAAATGGAGATACTTTGTGAATAACGTTAACGAGTACACGGACCTTTAAGACCCAGTGACGCATCACGATTAAGCCCTAACACTGATTTCCCCAAGTTCAAATTGAGGCTGCTCTTTAAACATTGGGTTTGAATTTGGGGCCATTTATATGGGAGTGACTTGGTCAAAACAATATTTATTTCCAGTTATAAGAAGGGAAATGTGAAACCCGTGATTTTGACACGTGATCTGGTGGATCTTTAAGGTGTTTTGTTCTATCCTAACACTGGCAAGAGAAAAATATGCACTGGGGTCGTAGGTTTTTGTTTTGTCTGTTAAATTGTTTATCTGCTCTTAAACTGTCTTTATTGGAAGTGTTCATCTTAATAGTTCGCATAAACCAAAATGTTATAGAGAGAGTGTAAAAAGGAAGAAGAAAACGGAAAAGAAAGTAGAAACAGCGCCGCCAAAAAAAAAGAAAAAAAAAGGGACAAAATAATGGCGCGGGTGGTGTGTGTGTGTGTGTGTGTGTGTGTGGGGGGGGGGGGGGTTACAAAAGCAAAAGGAATATATCTGTCAGCGTGTTAACTTTGTAGAATTCAATGTAGTTGCAAACGAACGGTGTGTGGTTTTTGCGAACATTTACAAGGCATTGTTGCAAAACAAGCAAGCATTAATTTAGTTACAATCAATAACATTGGTGTTTTAATTAGTGGTAAATTATTTTTGTTCCGTGGGATATTTACAGTGTGGACATGAATAATCCGTTACAGTCCAATGTTTGCAAAGGTCTGCCTTTTACTGGCATGCCATTGCAAACTTTGCTGTAACTTGATGTTGTATTTGGTTGTAGAAACTACATCTCGGGCAACGGCTTAGGCTGGCTTACGTGGTTATGGCTCTCCTGTGGGGATACCGGGGGTCTTTCAGCAGAAATAGTTCCCCCTTCTTCTGGAAGTTCTATTGCTAGAAAAAAAAGTATAATGCGTGTTTGTCTTTGCATCTGGTGTGTTTATGAATGTATTTGCTTTCTGGCGGAGTTTTAAGGGGAACGTACACGAGCACTGGTGAATTTGTTGATGTACGTTGTTCAGAGAAAGTGTTTCCAAGTTTTTTTCTTTTTACAATTTATGACATGCCAGGTTTTTTTTGGTTTTTTTTTGATTGTGTACTGTTGCCGCTTTGACAAGTGTAATACTTAATAAGTGGAGCACCTGTTGTGCTTTCTGAATCAGTGCATAATTTAAAAATTAATATCTATGGCACGTTTTTTTTTATGTATTTTAGCTTACTAGTATGTATTTGTTATCCTTTTTTAGTTTTTTTTATAACCTGGATCCGATAATCACTAAGTCCTTTACAAGAAGTAATTCTTTTTGCATCGAGGAGCAGGGGTGGGGTGGGTAAAGGTGATCATTAAAGACTAAATCTGAAACATTATCGCCTGAATAAGACCAGTGGGCTCAAATGATATTTATACGCAGTATTTGTTTTCAGGTTGTCAAAGAATGAATGGCAAGTGTTTTATTTTTTATTTTTACTTTCCACCCCAGCCCTTAATTTTATGAAGTTCTACTAAAGCTTAAGTGGGAAACTAAACGTTGTTACTTTCTAAATTCAGTTAACCGATTTACTTAATTTAGAAAGTAACAATGTTTAGTTTCCCACTTAAGCTTTAGTAGAACTTCATAACATTAAGCACAGTCTCTAGTCTGGCTAGGTGTTTTTTTCACGGGGCTCTCCCGTTTTCCTTCTGACCCCTCGGTGCCAGGGTGGAGCAACCTGCCCTGGGGCCGGACACGGGTTTGTGGCATTAAGCAGCAACCCACCTCCCACCTCTTAAGCTGGCTTACGCGGATAGGGCCCTCCCGTGGGGATGCCGGGGGGTCTTTCAGTAAAAATAGTCCCCCCCATCTTCTGGAAGTTCTATGCTAGTAACTTCCCCTGCTCTATCACTCTTTGACTCTGCCTTTTCTCTTCCTTTTGCTTTCTGTCGTCTACGTTCTGCCTTTTTGGTCCATCCTTCTGCATTTTTGCAATAAGTATAAAACCCTTCCACATTTTTCCTTTTTACAATTTATGATATGCCAGTTTAGTTTTGTTATTGTTCACTGTCTTCCAAACGTGGACTTTGCGCACTTGAGTGGGCACCTGTTGTCCATTCTGCAGTGCATATTTGCCTATATGGCTTAGCAAAAATGTATTTTAGCTTACTAGCATGTGTATGTTATCCTTCTGTACTGCTTTTAAAAAACCCAACCTGGACTCGATATATAGAGCGGAATAGCTTACGTTTCCAGCACTGTCTGGAATGATGTGCTATAGGGTACAATGATGGAAGTGTCATGTTATGAATAGTACTATATTTCATGTTTTCAGGCTTTTGTACGTTAAGATTCGTGGATTGGTTTGTTATACGTGGTCGAACTTTACAGTCCTGAGATGACCATAGCTGTTGACGGGACTATAATAGACTAACACCCCCCTCCTCCTATAACTGTAATGGTTTTTTTCTGACAGCCATGTGCTTTATGAATTCGGTTTTAGGGGTAGTAATCTTGATGATTAAATCTGGATGGTAGAAAACTTGTTGAATTGAGATGTGTGTGTGTGTGTGTGTGTGTGTGTGTGATCAAGTTTGCTTTATCTCATTTAATTGAAGAAACACATTCACGCACACATTACATAGTGAAGCATGAAACAGTGAGACATAGACTACCACAGAAAAATGCATTACTAAAGATACTCTTAAAACGCACACTAGCATTTAAATCCCAAAGTTATTTTTGCACAGAACATGCCATGCCATATTATTTAACTTTCACGTATGTTTATTGCAAACACAAAAAAGGACATTGCTTAAAAGTTGCAGGTGCGCATATGTTTGAAGTGTGAGCATGTGTCCTGAAATGAACGTTCGATCACCCCAGTTTGTGCGCATGTTGTCATTCTATATAGCGTGGTGATCCAATGTATTGTTGATTGTTTCCACCTGCATTGTTTTCACCTGCATTGCCCGCATTTTCAAATAAAGGTTGCATTAATAAAGCCTTGGCGCGCGTGCCCTCTAATTAAAGCATTAATAAAAAGACTGGGCGCGCGCGCTATGTGTGTGTTTGTTATGTTTGTGTGCATGCGTACGTGTGTGAGTGTGTGACTTTAGTATAAAAAAAGCTGTAGTAGTTGAACTGAACTCTACAGAACAATAAAGTGTGGTTGGTTTGTTATATGCCCAAGAAAATCCCGAATTTCCCCGATATTAAACTGAGTGCTCAGTAGTTAAGTATCGTGGGAAAGTCTTAATTCCTATTACATTTGTCGTTTTCTGTAGGTAGGCCCATCAAGAACAGAGCAGTGACAACGACACACATTTCTTAACGTTTTGGCTTCGATTCAATTACGTTTTGGTACTCCGATAGAAATATGGCATGGAGCTGTTAAATCGCAGCTTTTTTGCCTTGGACTGGAGAACATTTTGTTTTTGCTAACTTCTGTTTTAACAATATGAATAACCAAAAGCAGCGAGGGATCAACACAGGTTCGGTGAGTGGGGAAGGATTTGGACATCTTGCTTATTGGGGTAGGTCATAGTGACATTGACCTTGAGAGGACCAGCGTTTTCAAGAAGTATATGTAGTATAGGACTACAGTAAAACTCGGGTTATAAGCAAATCGAAGGGAGATTATTTTTTGTTTTCTTATATCCGAGTTTTCTTATATCCGAAACTCGGATATAAGAAAACCTTTTGAAATGTTTTTTTTACTTATAACCTAGTTGAATGGAAAAAAAGAAAAAAATGAAAATAGTAAGAAAAAAAAGTCAAACAGAAAAATAAAATGAAGAGAAAACCCTTTTACCTAATTTGGTGCATGAAAAAAAGGAAAAAGAAAATTAAAACAAAAATGAAGGCGGAAGTGGTGGTGGGTTGCATGATGAGTGAGCAAGGTCGGATGAATGAATGAGTGTGGTGTGAGAGTTACAAATTTATTTAAATGTAAATTTCTGTTTGGTATATGTTATCTTATTTTACACAGTGAAAGATGATTTGCTTTTGTACAATGCCAATGGACAATACAGAAACTTGTGACTTATGGCTCATGTTTTACATCGTAAATTCAAAATACAGCAGAAATCGGTTATAAGAAAATCAAACGGAGAAGATTTTTTGCTTTCTTCGGATGATAAGAAAACATAAGTTTTTTCTTAAAACCAAGTTGAGTAGGGGGAAAAAAAAGATAAAAGCAAAAATTCTTTTTCCTAATTTGGTGCATGTTGTACATCATGCAAACTGTCATCTGCTATCTTTCTATCTCACTGGTCCATTCTCTTGCCTTTTTTTCTATAAATTCTTACAAACATTTCTTCAGCCGAAGTCGGACATGCTGGGCCTAACTCTTTCTTACTTAGGCGCATAATGACAGCATGACGCATCTACGCTCATGACAGGAAACTGTCTTGAGCGAACGAAGAAGAAGTTGAGCTTTTTTTCTTTTTTCTTTTTACTGTTATTAAATGCGTACCTCTTCATCTTTCTTGTACTGAAATATTACCATTTACTGTTGTACTAAATATTACCATAGAAGCGAAAAGGATGGACAGTTTCACTACAACCAACAAAAAAGTACAGGCATTCATATTTTTCTTCTACTCAACATTTATTTTGCACAGAATACTGAAGGAAAGTATGAAAAAAGAACTCTATTAGTCTTGCAATCAACAAGTGTCTGTAAAGGCGGCGACGGACTATGTGACTGCCTCATATGATGCAATCAGGTCGTGACGTAGATCAAATTTTGTTTCCTGCACAGAAGACGTCGCAAGCCATCTGACTCGATCAAACTCGATCAGTGAAATTTAGAACCTGCCCTGTCACCTGACTGGGCCCGACTGAGTCAGACTGATCGAGTTAGATGGTATGCAAATGAGGTGAAACGTCACGACCTGATCGAGTCACACGAGGCAGTCACATAGTCTGTCACCGGCTTAATAGTTAGACTGATGCAACTGGTCTGACGCAAACTTTCCCTTTTTGGAACGACCTCAATTTTCTTGGAACATCCTTTCAGTTCAGATCCAACTCGCTTATAATGGCAATTCGCTTATAAGAAAATGAACTGCAAACCAACATCATTGTGGGAGAAGGAATTTGCTTGATTATAAACGAGTTTTCTTATAAGCGATTTTCTTATATCCGAGTTTTGATAATGCATATAAGAAATGAGTTCGGCAGGGGAAAATATTTTGCTTGATTATGAGCGAGTGTTCTTATAAGCGAATGCGGCTGTATTTTGACACTTCTAAGTAAGAGGTTAAACCTCTGCCGCTAGATAGCTTTTTTTTCGAGACCGCCTTTAGTAGTCAAAGTTTGTGTTGGTCATGTCGTGAGAAGCCAAGTTATGCCCTGAAGTTTTATAAACCCTTTCACAGCCAGCCATATTTCGGCCCCAAATTTACCTGGATAGAGAACAAAATCCATCTGCAGTATTGGGGATTCTTCTGTGACATATAAAATAAGGTTCATCCTTACTTCCCAAAACTATGACAATAGGGTCTTTGGATAATATACCCCAATTTGATGCCTTTTAGTGACGTAGGTCTTAAATCACTGTGGTGCTAAAATGCGACTTTGGCGGTGAAAGCATTTTAAAGACCCACCACGTCACGTGTCAAAATCACGGTTTTCACGTGTTTTCCCTCTTAAGCTAGTAGCCTAAGGAAGCTTAATACATCTTCCTAGCATAAGAGGGAATGTGACACGTGACGTGGGGGGTCTTTAACCATAGGTTACTTAATTATTTATTCAAAAGGATAAATGTCCTCGCTGGAGTTGAAGCAGCCTTTGTAGTTGTATGTGAACCCGGCTACGGGGTGCTGGAGGTTGGAGGGAGGACGCTGGGAGGCCACGATGGGAAGGAACCGGCATTTGAACGGGGGTATGGCGCTGGGGATATACTCCACTGTGAAGGACCGACACAGGTCCAGGGGCATGCCCAGGCAGGCCATTTTGCAAGATGCGTCGCTGACCATGTCCATGGTGATCTCGGGAGGTTCGTCCGAGACCAAGTTGGTGGAGTTGAATGTTTGGACGCCATGATAGGGGCATGCTGTGAACAAACCAACCAACCCAAAGCAGAAATTGTGTAGGGCTGTGCAGACACACAAGCAAGGACGCACACGTGCGTGCAAACACACGCACACGTTCGCATACACGCGCGCCTGCGCGTGCGAATGCAACACGCGCACAAATCAACAAGAAATGTACGCATTCAAGATGGAGTTTTGTCCTCCGATAAATTCTTTTTTTTAAAAGGTAATGAATCGACACACAATTTGTATCCATGTTGTTCCACTGAATTTACGAAAGATTCCTGGGAACTATGTATTTTCAATAAATGACCGAAAAAGAAACAAAAGGCCACGAATAATTATAGTCCGTCCTCCCACTAAGTGGGGCGGAGGACAATAAATTGCGCTTCCATCGTTTCGTAAAGCCCATCATAATACTCACAACATTTGGGAGAGCACATCGCTTCGTTTCGGCACAAAGTGGTTTTCTGTGCAGCGAAAAAGTCCTAAAAAAAAAGAAACATGTTTACCCACAAGAAAAACCCCCCAACAGAACACGCTAACATTAAGCAAGAATAGTAACGTAGCTAAATCAGTTTACTGTTTATGTGTAACTTTAATAAACAAAAACAAATAGTAACCCGTTTACAATATTTTAAAAAACGAATGGCTGGTACCCACGTGTCGTCATATCCGGCCACAAGGAGCGCCATATTATGGGAGACCGCCATCTTAGTCACTAACTTTGTTGAAAAATGCCAGATCGATGCTGCGTATTTGGCTGTTCCAATTCGAAACTTACCTAAATTGTATTTATAACATCTGGATGTTTTCTTTACACGTTTAGATAACATTTTCACTTTGTTTACACACAAATAAGGACTAAGATGGCGACACTTCCGTTGGAAGGGTCGAGATGCGCACGCAGGTGGGTTGGAGCCATAGGGAAATTTAGAATAAAAAAAAATATACAAGATTATCTGGTTGGTTTTGTACATATCTCGATTACACATCCAAGTTACCACTTTTACTATGTACGCAAACAGCTAGAAAAAACTAGTCGGCTACTACTACTGCTGCTGCTGCTGCTACTACTACTTCTATTACTACTACTACTATGACTACTACTGCTTCTACTATTATTATTCCCACTTCTACTCGCCGACTTCTACAGTATGTGGGTCGAAACACACATTGTTCTATTTTACTATCCTCGTGGCAACAGTCACACGCTAGTAATGAAAAATGTACGTTGCTCTCTCTCTCTCTCTCTCCTCTCTCTCTCTCTCTCTCTCTCTCCGTGGCAACACAGACACCCATAACGCCAGCAATATTCACTCTTTCCCCATGGCAACCCAGTTATACGCTTAGTAATAGGGTATCGCTATTATTAGCATTATTATGACTGTTGCACTGACGTGGAGAAAGAGTGAAACGTACCACTGTGTGTTTCGACCAATAGCAAAGAGAAATGCCCCCCACCTCACCTTAATGTCGCCGTCTTTCTCGAAGTCGTAGTGCCTGAAGCCCAGAGCCGGGATGAGGAGGTCGGGGTTAGAGCACAGGAAGTCGCTCAGCAGGTAGCACGCGCGTTGAGTCACGTGATAGTTGAAGGACCGGCAGCGAGGCTCCCGCAGGCAGCTCATCCCGCACTGTCGCCGTGACGCGTTCTCCAGCGACGTCACGACCGGGGCGTCCAGCTTCATGTTCTGGAAAGGGATGGCCGCGATGTAGGCGTTCCGTGCGTGGACTGGCGCCGCATATCCGCTCGCTATCCCCCACACTCTTGGGTCCGCGTTGAAGATGAGAAGGAGGAGGAGGGTAGTGAGTTTGATACTCGTTGATGCAAAGGGCATGATGAGCGTTGCTTCTTCCAAATCTAAAATTGAAATAGTATATAATATATTGCAAGACTAGGAGAGAGAGGGAGAGAGAGAGAGAGAGAGAGGGTGGGGGATGAATAAGGGGAAGGAACTATTAATTAATTAACTCATTCCACCAAAGTTGTTTTCGACACCACCGCCTAGCAAAGTGGGCAACAGCCAAAGGGAGACAGACCCAACTTCATCCTCAAAAAGAAAAGAAAAAAGGGGATGAGCCAGATCTGCCAATATGACCATCACTCACACAGTCATGGGTGCTACTCTTTCATTTTTACACTGATTTCAGTATTTTAAATTTTTACCAGAAACTGAACTTCAGGGGTGTTTTTTAATTCATCACACACACACACACACAATGACCACAAGCGATTTGGGGCGTTTTGAACTTGGTTGTTTTTATATTGGACATTTACAAAGGCAATGTAATAATTTTACAAGGCTTATCAATTTCAACTAAAAATGTCTATCATTTTAACTGTGTCTATCTCGTTATATCTCTCTCCTAAGTTGCCCCCCTGAATCGTCTGACGGGGCTCTGCCCCTGTACCCTGCCGGGCCATGGGTCCCAGGACCCCTGCCTTTCGTTTTTTTTTCATTTTGTGGAGTTGTACCCATGCACAGTACACGGCAACAGTGGTGGAGAGAATTATGAACAAAGCAAATAATCATTTATTTGATATTCAACAATGGCATAGCCTTCTGATCTCGAATATGTCACACTTACAAAACACACGACATCGAACAAACTGGTATGCCTCGGGATAGAAGTGGGTTAAACAAAGGATTGAAAGTGTTACATATTCAAGATTAGAAGGCTGTCTCCTTTGGGCTGTTGGCCACGCTTTGCTAGCCGTTATTCACTTCTTCCAAACCGTTCTTCTGAAACCTGTGTCTGTCGCCCATCAAGGAATGGCTGCGTATCAAGAGGGGCCCAGCCTAGCCGCCATCTTGGAATAAAGATGGCGTAGCCTCCAACTAGATCGCTAGTTAGATTTATCTCGATAATTATGACGGCCGTGACGACAGCTGGTATCCAGCTTTCCATAACGCTAAAGTATACAGTTGTAAAATAAATAACCACAAAATGCGATTTAACCCTTTCACCGCCAGCCATATTTCAGCCAAAAATGTCTGGGTAGAGAACAAAATCCATCTGCAGTATTGGGGATTCTTCTGTGACATATAAAACAAGGTCTATCCTTACTTCCCAAGACTAAGACAATAGGGTCTTTGGATCATAGACCCCAATTTGATGCCTTTTAGTGACATAGGTGTTACAAATCACTGTGGTGCTAAAATGCGACTTTGGCGGTGAAAGGGTTAAAGGCTGTCTGACTGTCAGTTTATATGCTACCACCAGATCTATTTGGTACTTAGTCATAGAGGCGTCTCTGTGAAATTATGGTTGCTCCCACCTGGAGAGTGCGGCGCGCCACCCATTTTATTATTATTATTATTTTATTAGTATGCGATTTTTGTGTGACTGATGAGGAAGGTGGGGGGTGGGGGGTGTTAAATTTTGACCAAATGACAACTTTTTGTTGCCACTGGATTTAACGTGTGCTACGTGCATGGGCACACGGGACCTCGGTTTATTGTCTCATCCGAAAGACTCTACGTTCAGACCGTAAGGCCTAGTGCAGAGTGAGAGGAAAAATCCCCTGTGCCACTCTACACCACACCTGTGTTCTTTTGGCCTGCGCGAAGAAAGACAAAAGATGTGGAACCAAACAACTGTGGGACTAAGGCCTCGTACACAGTTCATGCAGACATCCCTTGCGCAATCCTTAAATAAGTGAAAGAAATAAGGGTAAAAATTTACGGGCTAGGGGAAATTCGGACACGTGCGCAAATCTTTTTCCCTTCTATCTATTAATTATTTACGGATTGCGCACGGGTTTCCGCACGGAATCTCCGCATGTATGTGTACGTACCCTTATAATCTGTGGAAGTAACTATAGACTCATTGGTCAAAAACCCCCCACGTAGGTCTATACAGATCAAAAACGAAATTGAATAGAGGACAACAAAATAATCGTAAACCTTTGCAAGAAGCAAGAAAAGTCTAATATCTACAGATATAAAACAATGTGTAATGTATACCAGTCTGTCGTACATTGCACGTGAATTACTGAGTATTGTTTTGGATCGTTCTGCATGAAACATTGCACAAGCCGGGACTTTTGGCTTTATGGTGTTAGGCCACTGCCTCCACGACGAAAATTGAGCGGGCAGCTGTTGCATGGTTCCAAGATGGTGTCCAGGATCGTGTCCCACGGTCATCTGATTCAACGCTTATATCTACTGGTCGACCGAATGTCCCGTGAAGATCGTCTCATTGAACGACAAGCCCTGCAGACAAGAACAGCCTCTTCCAGCATCATTCGAAGGCAGCTGAGGGTGGCTACTAACATCAACATCAGCCAGCAGACCATACGGAACCGCCTTCATGGGTTTAACCTCCGTTCTCGTCGCCCAGCTGTACGGCCACGTTTAACTCCAGCCCATAGGGCAGCACGCCGCGCCTTCTGCAGATTTCCACCCACCAGGTCTGTTCGAATCACGCTTTCCGACCATGACTGCCATATAACAGAGGTGGCCTTTGGTGGGGCTGTAAGCTGCTCAGCCTTCCGGTATCATGTACAGGCTGGGCTATGAATTTGCTGGCTTTATGCAGCAGATTTGTCTACCAGGATGACATCGCCCCCCAGGGCTCTTCCTGCAGGCCAACAGAATGGAGTTTGAGGACGATTGAGAACCTCTGGGATGAGCTGGATTGAGGAGCAACCACCCCCCTCCCAGGGATGCCCAGGTCTACCCCAAAGGCGCTTCCAAGAGGATCTTCACCACCCTGGTCAACTCCATGAGGACTTGGCTGCCAGAACAGCCATGGCTACACGACTGAACTTTTGGGAGTGCAAATGCCCTGTCTTGTGATTTCCTAGTTTCGATACGTACCCACTTTGATGTACAGACCAAACGATTGTCGAAATTGAAGGCATCACTAAAATTGACTAAGCTGTTATGAATTACCAAGTGATGTTCTTATATTGCTGTGTAAGTATAAACATCATTTTAGCTCGGGACTTTCTGGTGTTACACTGCCTCCGGGCATTGCCTCCAGGACACCATCTTGATATATCTACTAGGCCAGTGTGATGTTCCAGACCGAGGACGTTAAACAGATTTCCATCCACCAGTCTGTCGGTTCCGCCATGACTTGATAACTATGATTTGAGGACAGCTGGCGTTGGGGAAGGTCCCCAATAAGCCGGTGCAAATGCCCCCTAGTTTGAGAGTGATAGTCTTCAGCAAAAGACTAAGCTGTACCGTGATGTTCCCTTGCTGTAGAAAATCATTTTATGACTATTGGCCCTTACTACAGGCCAGTGTGATCCGATAATATTACTATGAAACAATAACGATTCATACACAAGAATATATTATATTACAATATGATATAAAAAGAACACAAAAGAACAAGCCTTTTTTTTATGAAAATGAAGAAATTTTCGGCTTTATTGTCAGTTAATGAATCTGAAAGCCTTCCTCAGCCATTGACCAAGTTAAGAAATCAAAAGAGAATGGTTATATATTACAATATATATATATATATGATTGTAATGTTTGAATATAAAGACATTTGGACAAAAAGTTTTTATCAAATTTTACTAGTTTTGCATTTCAAATGCTCTAACTTTCAAGTCCTTTAGATCAGAGGCACGGTGCACAGCAGTATACTGAGATTCTATTTCAAATATATATATAAATCAACAATAAGTTTCCATAGGAGTGATGTAGCAAAGCCTAGTCTACGCATAGTAGGTCTATCATTTATATAGCGTAACAGTTTTTTAAAGAATGGAAGAGCCCCCCCAAAACAAACAAACAAAAAACACGCACGCACGCACACACACACGCACGCACGCACGCACGCGCGCGCACGCACACGCACACGCACACACACACACACACACACACACACACACACACACACACACAACAAAAAAACAAGTATTTACCCACAAGAAATTTTTTTGATGTTTCTGTCTAATTTATCTGTGTTCAACAGTCGTCGAACCATATTTTTCTACGTAAAGATGGCACAATATAAGCTTCTAGCTTGTTGCTGCTGATATGTTTATTATCTATGCTTGTTCATGTACTGTGGACCTAATAAAATTGCTTAAACCAAAAAACAAGTACTTGAAACACTTGCCTCCAGAAAGCCTCCGCGCTGTACTGTTCGTCTTTCCGGGTGTGGAAGGAAAATCAATGTCTGAGGGTCCGTCTTTTCTTCCCTAGCAAAGCAGGCCTACTATAGGGTAAGACGGGGTAAAAAGCCCACGGGCGAGTAAGAAGCCCATGCCAATTATCTCATGAAATGAAGCAAATTTCAGTCAGATTTTGCCCATGAGACGAGTGCTAATGTTTAGCGTTCGTCAGATTTTGCCCATGAGACGAGTGCTAATGTTTAGCGTTCGTCAGATTTTGCCCATGAGACGAGTGCTAATGTTTAGCGTTCGTCTCATGGGCAAAATGTGACTGAAATTTGCTTCATTTTATGAGATAATTGGCACGGGCTTCTTACCCGCCCATGGGCTTTTTACCCCGTCTTCACCTACCACGTGGGAAAGAGGCGCACCAAGACAATCACCAAGCCTACAAGGCGTGGAAGATCGATGATAATCGATCAATATCTTGCGTAACATTTGTTTTATTCTTTTGTACCGCAATGCACAGTGCACGAATCGTTTTAGGTCTGGTGTATCTCAACTGCACCGATCATCATGACTACCCCCTATCTTTAATTGCGCCCGTTGTACACCAGTGTAGAGTGGCACAGAAGGTATCGCGTTCGCCTCGTGTCAAGTAAAGCCCGAGTTCGAACCTGGCTACAGGGGATTTTTTCCTCTTACTTTACACTAGGCCTTTACGGGCTAAACGTGAAGTCTTTCGGATGAGACGATAAACCGAGGTCCCGTGTGCCCATGCACTTAGGACACGTTAAACCTAGCGACAACGAAAAAGTTGTCATTATTTTGGTCCAAATTTACTCCCTTTCCTTTCCTCATCAGTCACACAAAAATTGCATGCAAAATTTGTTTTTTTTAATCGGGTGGCGCGCCTCTGGCTGCGACGCGCTCACCAGGTGGGAGCAACCCGAATTTCACAGAGACGCCTCTGTGACTATGAAGTACCTAATACCTAATACCTAGTCGCTCGTTGAGATGGTTCTTGGTTGGAAAATAGATGTAACGGAAGTTTTGCATACATTTATTTAGATTTTTGTTTCAGAATATAGCGCTAACATTCCTGATGAAGACACTGAAAACAGGATTGAGATAGCTTTCCTAGTTTTCATTTTATAGTCTGTAACTTCTATTTTTTCTGATTTAAAAAACAGATTAGTTATTTGCCGGCCGCCATATGTACACTATAATGGTAAATGTAGCCACATTATAAGCTTCAAGCTTGTTGATGCCATAAAAGCCTGGTACACAGTACATCCGGATTTTCCGCGCGAAAATAATCAATAAGGAAAAGAAAGGACAATTACAAAAATAAGCGCGCATGTTCGTATTTTCCCTAATCCGTATATGTTTCCCCCTTCTTTCTTTTGCTTATCGATTATCATTCAAAAGAAGACACCTTATGCATGATCATTGAAAACTAATTTTGACAGGATTTCTGAAAAAAGGAGAATATTTACGCCTTTCTTCTTCTTCTTGTTCTTCTTCTTTCTTCTTCTTTTTCTTCTTCTTCTGTTTTGCTGTTAGCCGATTTGCAGTAAACTTTACTGTTACGAAGAGAGACGTTGATGAAATTGTGTGTACTGTATAAATGACAAAACTTCAAATACCAATTGTAATTGGTTGTTTGAATGTGTGTGTGTGTGTGTGCACGCACGTGTATTGTGTTTGTATGTACGTACATGCATGAGTGTGTGTGTATGTGTGTATTACTAAGACAGAGAGAGAGAGAGAGAGAGAGAGAGAGAGAGAGAGAGAGAGAGAGACAGAGAGAGAGAGAGAGACAGAGAGAGAGAGAGAGAGCACGCATGCGTTTGTACACGTACGAGTACGTACGAGCATACGTACCCCCCCCCCCCTCCCACACGTACACCCCCCACCCCCACCCCCGTGTATCAGTTTTCGTGCATGAGCGACACCTTCATACGCACATTTTAGATCAATGATATTATAATTATTGTTTCCAGTTTTCTCTGCACGATGCTAGTCTATTGATGAAACTACATATTACGTAGTCGTGGCCCGTAAGAAATTCTATTGGATAAAACGCACACAACACGCACGGAGAGAGAGAGAGAGAGAGAGAGAGAGAGAGAGAGAGAGAGAGAGAGAGAGAGAGAGAGAGAGAGACAGAGACAGAGACAGAGAGACGTAAGGAATTCTATTACTGTTAAATAAAACACAAACTCTTTGACCGGAATGCTCCATGGAGCCATACCACGCAGTCAAGCAGTTAAAGACACACTGACCCACCACGATTAAAGACCCACCAGGTCACGTGTCAAAATCACGGGTTTTCACGTGCTTTCCCTCTTATAGCTGGTAAGAAATTTTGTCTTGACCAGGTTTGACTCCCAATACAAATGTCCCCCAAATTGAAAAACGAAACATCATTTTAAAGAGCAGCCTTAATTTGAAGTTGGGGACATTTGTATGTGGGTCACAGCTACCCAGAAAAAAACAACAAGGGACTTAATCGTGGTGCGTCAGTGTGTCTTTAAGTGTTGGGGACATTTGTATGGGAGTCAAACCTGGTCAAAACAAGATTTCGTACCAGCTATAAGAGGGAAAACAAATGAAACCCGTGATTGAACAACTTTATCTAAAGAAATAAAAACTTTTCTTATCCCCTTTTCCCCTCCCCCCCCCCCCCCCCCCCCCCCCATCTCAATTCAAAGTAATGTCTCACATGACTTCGGTCGACGAGACGTAAAATAAAATCCTTGAAACCCGTGATTTTGACACGTGACCTGGTGGGTCTTTAAAAAAACCGGTTGTAGATTTCCATCGATCAGCGTTGAGTTGGCCATATATATGGGGTTAATCAGTGCATTAACGTCCTCCTTAGAAAAGCGTGCATTTTTGTTGCTGTTCTGATAAGCTTATTTCCTCGATTTAAATAATCTGATTTTTGTAATCCGCGTCCATCAACCTTATAGGGTAAGACGGGGTAAAAAGCCCATGGGCGTGTAAGAAGCCCATGCCAATTATCTCATGAAATAAAGAAAATGTCAGTCAAATTTGCCCATGAGACGAACGCTAAACGTTAACACTCGTCTCATGGGCAAAATGTGACTGAATTTTGCTTCATTTCATGAGATAATTGGCATGGGCTTCTTACCCGCCCATGGGCTTTTTAATTCGTCTCATGGGCAAAATGTGACTGAACTTTGCTTCATTTCATGAGATAATTGGCATGGGCTTCTTACCCGCCCATGGGCTTTTTACCCCGTCTCACCCCTACCCTTTTCCACTAACCTGCATTTTAGGTGAATAAACTAACGCTAGATTACTTGGAAAGCAAGTGGCTTGGAAATAAGATAATGGTCGAGTCATTACAGCGAATAATGATAAATCCGTCTAGACAAACGGGGTAATGATGTCATTGTTTTCACACAAAAAGCTATCAACGAGCAGAAGAGGTTGCCTGTCGGGGTCAGCACGGAGTGATTTCCCGTCTTCACCTTAAAGGGCCACCCTGACGGATGAGTTTTTGTAAGAAACACGTCGAAATCACCAGGAAAATACCCTTTACAGAGATTGCAACCCTCACTTTGCTCTCGTTTCCTATAAATCAAACCGTCAAATCGGCGATTCCTCCTTGGCGGAGGTGCTGGAAGTCAAATTCTTTCACCCAAAGAGAAGGCGTGTGCCGTCCTCTTTTCTAATGGTCGCCAAATCGTTGGCACGAAATGTTCGCAATACAAGCCTTTTTAGTTTTATTATTTTTAATTTTATACAGTTTATCTAAAGGAGTTTCGCTGACAACAAAGGAAATGCAAGCTAGCAAGATGAGTTCTTTGAGCAGACTATTATGCATCAAACAGGTGATGTCATTCGTCTTCCCACGCGATCGCTGATTTCCACACAAATTAATTCTATAGCCTTTTCAGTGGCAATTATGAGCATTAACGAGAGGCTCCAACAGGACCAAATCTCTTCTTTCAGTGATTTAACCCTTTCACCGCCAATGTCGCGTTTTTGCACCACAATGATTTAACACCCATGTCATTAAAACCCTTGAAATCAGGGTCTGTTATTCAATGACATTGTGTTTCTAAATTTGGGCAGTGAGGATTGACCCTATTCTAAATGTGTTACAGAGAAATCCCACAATATTGCAGACAAAATCTTTTTTTGTATCCATGTACGCTTAATGGAAATTTTTGACTCAAAGATGGCTGGCGGTGAAAGGGTTAACACTGGACATCCGAGTATTAGGTCAGTTGTAAGTGTCATCATTATTATATTATAGTCTATATCTATATTCAAATAATCTGATCTGCACTAGGTTGGCCCCTATGGAATGGCCAAATGTCATCTATTGAAGGACTTCACAGGCTGGGTTAAAGATGGCAATGACTCTAATACATTTGTTACATATCGCTGACAGACACTTTCTGTTCGCGAAAACACTCAAACATTTCTTAACCATCTCCCGAAACAGGTTTTGCTAAAGGAACCAATGATTGGGTGTTTATTTTCACGGATCTAACAGATACTTTACCACCCTACAAGAAAAAAACACCTAACAAAACAACAACAAGCCTTTGTGATAGATCTCAGTCAGGGTTACTTTGTATGAAACAGAACGGAATCATCGAGGTTCATTTGTTTGAAGGTAATATGCACAGACAGGCCTACACAACCTACAATGCAAGAAACAGTGTGATAGTTCTCAGTCGAAGTCACTTTGTATGCAAGGAACTGGTCAGGTCCATTTGTTTAGTTTTAACATTTTTATCGTCCAACGAAACAAAAATGAAAACACAAAATGTCTGCAACAACAAGCAGAGCTTATGGTGTGCTCATCTAAAAGAAATAGTACAGCAGGCAGTGTTGGCGGATATTCTATAGTCATTGCAAACAGATGACACAAAACACACAACATTTTACTACATAGTATATGTCACCAGTGTCCATTTTGTTTTGAAGGTGATGTGCACAGACACCCAACCAGCCTACGATGCAACAAGAAGAACCTACGTGACCCTAACTCAGTAAGGTTATTGTGTATGAATTGAAGCAGTGGAGTCCATTTAGAAGAAAACAATCAAGACATATGGGATAGATTTCAGTCAAGGTTACTTTGTATGAAAGGAACCAGGGAGGTCCATTGGCTTGAAGGTGATGTGCACAGATGGGCCTACCCTACCATCCTACAATACAAGAGCTAGCTCAGCGAGGTCACTTTGTATGAAAGGAACCATGCAGTGAGGTCCATTGGTTTGAAGGTGATGTGCACAGATGCACCTACCCTACCATCCTACAATACAAGAGCTAGCTCAGCGAGGTCACTTTGTATGAAAGGAACCATGCAGTGAGGTCCATTGCTTTGAAGGTGATGTACACATATGGGCCTACCCTACCCGCCTACAATATAATACCTAGCTCAGCGAGGTCATTTTATATGAAAGGAACCAGGGAGGTCCATTGCAAATTGGTTTGAAGATGATGTGCACAGATGTACTTACCCTACCATCCTACACCAATACAACATCTAGCTTAGGGAGGTCACTTTACATGAAAGGAACCAGGGAGGTCCATTGGTTTGAAGATGATGTGCACACCCTACCATCCTACAATACAAGAGCTAGCTCAGCGAGGTCACTTTGTATGAAAGGAACCAGCGAGGTCCATTGCTTTGAAGATGATGTGCACAGATGTACCTACCCTACCATCCTACAATACAACACCTAGCTCAGTGAGGTCACTTTGCATGAAAGGAACTAGTCAGGTCCGTTGCTTTGAAGGTGATGTGCACAGATGGGCCTACCTCTACCATCCTACATCAATAGCAGAGCTAGCTCAGCGAGGTCACTTTGCAAGCAACGATCCAGCGAGGGCCGTTGCTTTGAAGGAGATGTGCCCAGCCAGCCCCAGCTGTTCGCGAACCGTCCTGGGAATCTTCCTCAGCTGGGCATCCATATCAGCCCGGAGCTGACCCACGGACGTCTTGCGCGTGTACCTCTTCACGGGCTGACCCTCGTGGTTTATCAGGAACTTCTCGTAGTTACCTCCCACGTCGTCACGCGCTATAGGTCGCCACGTGACGGCAGCGCCGGGGTCACGCCACAAAATGGCGCCCTCGTCGGAAGGTTTGGGCTGCCGGAGCCTTAAAAACTCGTAGATGGGGCTGGCTCTGCTGCCGTTGACGTCGACTTTAGAGAAGAGCTGGAAGAGGGGCTGGAAGCGGTTGCCGGGGCGCACGTGGTGCAGCAGGAGGGGGATCTCAAAGTTGTCGTAGGGTTCCAGCCCTCCCAGCTGGTTGCAGGGGAACACCAGCACGCTGAGCCCTCGGGGACCCAAAGCCTTCAACAGATCGTTGAGCTGGGGGAAGGAGAGAAAATAACGATCGTGGGTGGAGGTAGTTTTTTCAATCATTATGGTCACAATGCACGTGGCTATTTTTTCGCTCTTTCCCCATGGCTACACAAGTGATGTGCAAGTCTTAGTATTACTGGGGCATCGTTGTGTTGCTACGGTGACAAAGCGAAAAATAGCAACGTGTATTTTGGTCATAAAGAACATTTTCATAGCTTTGTGTGAGATTTAATTAGAAAGCGAACGCTTGAGACAGGAAAGAGTGAAAAATGTTCACGTGTACAGATCGAGATCTTTAGTGAGCTCTTTGGAGCGTTGGGGTCACATCAGCATGCGCATTGCCTCTCTGTGTGCTGCAGCCTTTGGGACGAGCGGCCCCTTTTGGGGAAAACCGGGGACAGTTTATTGTTCTGGGGTCCTCTTGGACGAGAGAGAGCCGGAGTTGGGATGTATCTTGGGAAAGGTATTTTCACACTATAGAAACATTTCTCAGTGTAGTTTTTTTCCCATGCAAAAGCAAATTCCCTCTGCACTATTATATCTACAGGTCATAAATTGACGCAATTGTCAAACACACTTGTGTGTGTGTGTGTGTGTGTGTGTGTGTGTGTGTGTGTGTGCGTGCGTGCGTGTGTGTGCGTGCGTGCGTGCGTGCGTGCGTGCGTGTGCGTGCGTGTGCGTGTGCGTGCGCGTGCGTGTGCGTGCGTGCGTGTGCGTGTGCGTGTGCGTGCGTGTGCGTACACGCACTCACGCGTGTCGTGATTGCGTGCACGTGTGTCTGCGTGCGCGCATGAGTGCGTGTGTGCATGTGTGTGTGTATGTGTGTGCGTGCGTGCGTGAATGCGTGCATGTGTATATATATATATATATATATATGTGTGTGTGTGTGTGTGTGCGTGTGCGTGTGCGTGTGTGCGTGTGCGTGTGCGTGCGTGTGCGTGCTTGCTCGCACGTGCGCGCGTATATGTGTGTGCCATTTTATAACATAGGCCTACATAATTATACATAATATATAATTTTATTATATTTGTTTTAAATTATTTTACCATGGTCAGTTCTTTGGAAGTGTTGGGGTCAGCAGAAGCCATGTTGACCACCAGGGTGACGCGCCCTTCGTAGCGAGACAGCGCCTCCATGTGGCCGTTGATCAGCAGGGACGACAACTGGTACAGGGAAGTCATGGCTGAAGCCGGTACGGGCTTACCTCCCTGGAAGGAGTTGTTCATTCTGTCTGAATGAAAATCTGTTTAACGTCCTCCGGTCTGGAACAGACACATATATTGGACATTAGTAGATATTATAAAGATGGTGGGAACGATCCTGGAGGCAATGCCCGGAGGCAATGCAACACCAGTAAAGTCCCTAATTTTTAGCAATTCAGATATGTATTGAATACAATATTTGTGCCTTTGGTCCGACTGTGAATTAAAATCTGATTAACGTCCACCGGTCTGGAACAGATACATATGGGACATTAGTAGATATAAAGATGGTGGGAACGATCCTGGAGGCAATGCCCGGAGGCAGTGCAACACCAGGAAAGTCCCGAATTTGTAATAATACAGATGATTTATGTCCAAACTATTGAACCTTGTTTTATACATAAGTCCGACTAACCGGCTGCTTTGTATATCTTAGGCCTACTTCACCCCCGTCCGTTCGCCCCCCCCCTCACCCCCCCCTCCCCCCAAGTGACCCGTGAGCTGATAGGAGGAGGCGGACCCACTGACGGTTGTTGACGCGAGGTCGCCTTGCGTACCCCTCCCTCAGTGGGCCCGCCCTCACTTGGCGCGCGGAGATCCCCTCCCCCCCCCCCCCTTCCCCTCTCTTTTTTTTTTATCAACAGTAAAGCCCCAATGCCCCACATGGCCGAAAGGCCGCAGAGGGCGTAAAACCCTATTTCGTCCCGTCCGTTCGCCTTGGCATAAGGCTGTGTCAGACCAATTGACATAAGCTAGAACACCAAGGCTACATCAAAATGTTGTTATGCTCTGCGTAGTTATGCGGGCCGGATTGTCTTTCACTGAAATAATTTTTGACTCCGCCTCCTAGCACCTCCGCATCAAAAGGAGGCATATAGTTATCGCCGGATTTGACGGTTTGATTTCTAGGAAACCGGAGCAAAGTTGAGCATATAGTTGCAATCTCTGTAAAGGGTGCACCTCCGCCTTTTCCTGTTCTGCATATGATCCGGATTGTGTTTCACTAGTAATTTTTACTGGCTCGCCTACAAAATACATCCTCTTCTGACCAATTGAATATTTTTTCCACCTGTCGGGATACCGGGGCGGGTGTGTGTGTCTTTCGTACAAACAGATCCCCCACCTTCTGAATGTTCTGTGCGTGTAGCTTCCTCTTATCTGTCACTCTCATTGACTCTGCCTCTTTCCCTTTTGCTTACTTACTGTCATCTTTGTGACTATAATTGGTCCAATTCTCTCCTGTTTTTGCTCTAAAAAATTACGAAGAGTTTCACGCTGGGTCTATTTCTTTAGTTAGACGCATAACGGCGGCATGACGCATCTGCGCTCTTACGACAGGAAGCTGTCTGCGCGATCGAAGAAAAAGAAGACTATTTTTCCCCAGTCCACGTACGTCCACTAAAACACACGGTTAACGTTCTATTCTTTCAGTGCTCTTTCTATTCTGAAGAGAATTCTTTTTCACCTAAGCTGACTTCGTTTTGCTTCGAAATTTCTTTCATGTTTTCAGGGCAGAAAACAGACACGCCTAACCTGTCACTGTAACGATCTGTCTGAACAGACCATCAAAACTGTCAAAACAAACAAAAGCTCTCACTTCCTTCGTCAAAAAAGAATTCATTGATTTTTTTTGGGTGGTGTTTTTCTTGTTTGTTAGTTTTCAAAAAGTTGTGCTTACAATTTTTACCAGCCGTGATCGTAGAGAGCGGATTGGTAATGTTTTCACTCGTGTCTGAGGTGGTGTTTGTATGTCTGTATATATCCTCTCTAGCGTTTGAACGGATGGACTTAGGGTGCTCAAATTTTGCAAGCGGGTAGGTAGTAGGAAAATCTAGGCCAAGTTCGATAATGAAGGTTATGGGTCAAAGGTCAAGGTCACTGGAACCGAATAACGCTGCCGC
>CM065699.1:38858449-38860949 GCA_017654935.2 Phymorhynchus buccinoides | reverse complement strand
GAAAGAAGAAGAGAAGAAGTAGTTACAGCAAGAAGAAGAAGAAGAAGAAGAAGAGAGGAGAGGAGGAGGAGGAGGAGGAGGAGAGAGGAGGAGGAGGAGGAGGAGGAGGAGGAGGAGGAGGAGGAGGAGGAGGAGGAGGAAGAAGGAGGAGGAACAAGAAGAAGAAGAAGAAGAAGAAAAAAAAGAAGAAGAAGAAGAAAGAAGAAGAAGAAGAAGAATAAGAAGAAGAGAAGGAGAAGAAGAAGAAGAAGAAGAAGAAGAAGAAGAAGAAGAAGAAGAAGAAGAAGAAGAAGAAGAAGAAGAAGAAAGGAGGAGGAGGAGGAGGAGGAGGAGGAGGAGGAGGAGGAGGAGGAGGACAAGAGGAAGAAGAAGAACAAGAAAAAAAGAAGAAGAAGAAGAAGAAGAAGAAGAAGAAGAAGAAGAAGAAGAAGAAGAAGAAGAAGAAGAAGAAGAAGAAGAAAGAAGAAGAAGAAGAAGAAGAAGAAGAAGAAGAAGAAGAAGAAGAAGAAGAAGAAGAAGAAGAATAAGAAGAAGAAGAAGAAGAAGAAGAAGAAGAAGAAGAAGGGGCAAATGTTAAGAATAGCCCCCTCCTCTGCCCCTTTCATTCATTTCAGACGGCTTCAGTTAGGGTTAGGGTAGAGAACAGGGTTTGGAATAGGTTTAGGGTCAGTTAAGTGTCAATCTCATAACGTACCATCGAGGTTTTTGTGTGTGTGTGTGTGTGTGTGGATTAGATGGTTTCAGGTTAGGGTTAGGGATAGGTTTAGGGTCAGTTTAGTGTCAAATACACCCCCCCAAATAAAAGTTGATGATTAAGCTGATCCTCAACCTATCCCTAACCCTATGGAGTCTTTCGGATGAGACGATAAACCGAAGTCCCGTGTGCCCATGCACTTAGCACACGCTAAACCCAGTGGCAACGAAAAAGTTGTCATTTGGTCAAAATTTACTCCCCTCCCTTCCTTCCTCATCAGTCACACAAAAATCGCATGCAAAAAAACCAACAAAAAACAATTGGGTGGCGAGCCTCTGGCTGCGACGCGCTCTCCATGTAGGAGCAACCCGAATTTCACAAAGACGCCTCTGTGACTATAATGTACCTAACCTAACCTAATTCCTAACCCTAACCCTAACCTGTCTGAAATGTGAAATGAATGGAAGGAGCAGAGGAGGAGGAGGCTTTTCTTAACATCTGCCGAAGGTCAGTACGCCTACCTATGGTCCATGTCGTCGTCCTCTCCTCCCCAGCCGAAGAACAGGTTGGAGTGACCGTTCACCCTCTCCACCTGGTGTCGAGACAGAACCACCACTCCCCCGCAATACCGCTCCTTCACTCTGCACGGCACAGCAATGGGGGGGAGGATGGGGGGGAGTGGGGGGCAGGGGGGGGGGGGGGGGCGGGGGGCGGCACTTCTTCTTATTCTTCTTCTGAGATGTTAATTAGCGGTTTAAAAAAAAAAGGATTCATATGTGCAATTCCAGCAACTGTGTTGTGCATGTATATATATGTGTGTGTGTGTGTGTGTGTGTGTGTGTGTGTGTGTGTGTGTGTGTGTGTGTGTGTGTGTGTGTGTGTATGAAGGTGTATCTGTGCATGATGGTATAATGTGCCTGTCTATAATATTATGGTGATGAGTACTGTAAAAAAAAAAAAAAAATGTTTTTGTTGTTGTTTTTGTTTGGAGCCTATGTAATACTATGTTGATGTGTACTGTTATGGTGTCTTTTGGGCTATTGTTTGGAATGTTTGATGCCGCAGGTGTGAATGGTACGTGTATGCATTTTCTTGTGCCCCCAGGGGTTTTTGAAATAAAGTTGATTTGATTGATTTGATTTTGTCTGCGTTCCTGGGCCATATTAAAGACACACTGACCCACCACGATTAAGTCCCTTGTTTTTTCCCCTGGGTAGCTGTGAGCCATATAGATCGCTGTAGCAAACGCTGCTATTATTCTTGTCCTCATTGTGTCAGGGAAACACGATGAGCTTAAAGACACACTGACCCACCACGATTAAGTCCCTTGGGTTTTCTTTTCTGGGTAGCTGTGACCCATATGTAGAAATGCCCCCAACTTGAAATTGAGGCTGCTCTTCAAAAAATGATGTTTCTTTTTTTTCAATTTGGGGGCATTTGTATGGGAGTCAAACCTGGTCAAAACAAGATTTCTTACCAGCTATAAGAGGGGAAAACACGTGAAACCCGTGATTTTGACACGTGATCTGGTGGGTCTTTAATGCCACAACGGGTACGTATGTGTCCGTTTTTCCAGTTTTCACTGGTCTCCTCGCTGCATTCAGCCGACACATTCCGATTTCGAAGGAAGCTCAAAAGAGAAAACTATATTATGGAAGATTTTTTTTTTTTGAGAAAAAAAGGCAGGAGAATGGGCGCAAAAAAAAGTCAGAAAGATAGTAGATGACACAAAGGAAAGGGAAAAGGCAAGAGTCAAAGAGAGAGACAGATTAGAGGAAGCTACAAGCACAGAACTTCCAGATAGCA
>CM065699.1:38843449-38853449 GCA_017654935.2 Phymorhynchus buccinoides | reverse complement strand
ATTTCAGGGACACATAGAGACAAGGACATATAGAGACGGGGACACAATTTCAGGGACACATAGAGACAAGGACATAATAGAGACGGGGACACAATTTCAGGGACACATAGAGACAAGGACATAATAGAGACGGGGACACAATTTCAGGGACACATAGAGACAAGGACATAATAGAGACGGGGACACAATTTCAGGGACACATAGAGACAAGGACATATAGAGACGGGGACACAGAGATAGACACATAGAGACAAGGACATAATAGAGACGGGGACACAATTTCAGGGACACATAGAGACAAGGACATAATAGAGACGGGGACACAATTTCAGGGACACATAGAGACAAGGAAACATAGACGGGGACAATTTCAGGGACACATAGAGACAAGGACACATAGAGGGACACAATTTCAGGGACACATAGAGACAAGGACATATAGAGACGGGGACACAATTTCAGGGACACATAGAGACAAGGACACATAGAAACGGGGACACATAGAAACGGGAACACGTTGACGTGGATACATAGAGACAAGCACATATAGAGACGGGGACACATCACACCTATCTATGTGATCACACCTAGTGACCCACACACATGTGTAGCAATGCGATGGCAATGATTTATTGATGGACAATGACTCTTTCAACAATCGATTTATCGATAATATAACTTGACACAGCTGCGGTAACCTTCTTTTTTTTAGAAACAAAATGTTACAAATAAAGTGTTCTATGTTCTTTCTTTCTCGTTCATTCCCAGTTTCGAAACAACAGTTGTAAACTTACCTTGTGTGTGTGTGTGTGTGTGTGTGTGTGTGTGTGTGTGTGTGTGTGTGTGTGTGTGTGTGTGTGTGTGTGTGTGTGTGTGTGTGCGTGTGTGTGTGCGTGTGCGTGCGTGTGCGTGCGTGTGCGTGCGTGTGCGTGTGTGCGTGTGCGTGCGTGCGTGCGTGCGTGCGTGCGTGCGTGCGTGCGCGCGCGCGCGTGTGTGTCACACTGTGTGTGTGTGTGTGTGTGTGTGTGTGTGTGTGTGTGTGTGTGTGTGTGTGTGTGTGTGTGTGTGTGTGTGTGTGTGTGTGTGTGTGTGTGTGTGTGTGTGTGTGTGTGTGTGTGTGTGTGTGTGTGTGTGTTCATGTGTGTGTGTGTGCGTGTGTGTGTGTGTGTGTGTATGTGTGTGTGTGTGTGTGTGTGTGTGTGTGTGTGTGTGTGTGTGTGTGTGTGTGTGTGTGTGTGTGTGTGTGTGTGTGTGTGTGTGTGTGTGTGTGTGTGTGTGTGTGTGTGTGTGTGTGTGTGTGTGTGTGTGTGTGTGTGTGTGTGTGTGTGTGTGTGTGTGTGTGTGTGTGTGTGTGTGTGTGTGTGTGTGTACTGTGTGTGCGTGCGTGCTTGTGCGTGCGTGCGTGTGTGTGTGTATGTGTGCGTGTGTGTGTGTGCGTGCGTGCGTGCGTGTGCGCGTGCGTATGGGTATGCATGCGCGTGCATGTGCGTGCTTTGATCGTTCTTTCTACATTTCCTTTCGACTTCATTAATTAATGCATTATAATCTGTTTCAATTTCATTTCGTTTTCTATTTAGAATCACATCTATAACTTCATTCATCCTTCATACGTTTTCCTTATCATTTGTCTCAGAATTGTCCTTTTTTTTCGTAATCAATTCAAACCACCAATTCAAGTTCACCATTGCTCATTACTATCCATGTTTGCTTTTAATTCCCATTTTGATTCTCTGTCTATTATTTCATGTGCCAATGTTTGTTTCATTTTCTTGATTTGATTGCTTTTATGTCAATTTTTCTTTGCCTGATGCATGGTGTGAGTGTGTGAGTGAGAGGGCCAGGTGCAAAGAAGCTATTGTAGCTTATCCTTTTTACCCTCAATAAAACATTCGTATTCGTATTCGTATTCCTGTTTCTTTAGGCTACGTACGTACCTTCACAGGTATCCTTCTGGAAATCTCTCTTCTGAATGGGGCCACCCCATCCCAGGGCATATTGGCTCGTTACGGGTGTTTTAATTGACTGTTGGAGAGCGCATCACCTTCAACGCGTATCTGTTGATGACAGATAGTGTGAATGACGATGTAACGTGATCAAACACACGTTGTCAGTTTCATCATATCAAAATAATTATAATATAAGTATAATTTGATTGCTCAGTAACTCATGATCAATGTACATTTAAATTGTTTCCTTAGTGATTATAATCAATATACAGTATTCACACGGTCACTCAGATTTTGTTGGTCGAACATTACGCGGTGACAGTCCTGAGATGACCATAGCGGTTGACGGGACTGTAAACTAACTAACTAACATGGAACACACTAACTACACACACACTACACTAACACACACACCACTACACTACACACAACTAGCCACACACACACCACACACACACACTAACTAACTAACTACACTAACTAACTAACTAACTAACTAACTAACTAACTAACTAACTAACTAACTAACTAACTAACTAACTAACTAACTAACTATCTAACTACCATCTAACTGACTGACTAACTAACTAACTAACTAACTAACTAACTAACTAACTAACTAACTAACTAACTAACTAACTAACTAACTAACTAACTAACTAACTAACTAACTAACTAACTAACTAACTAACTAACTAACTAACTAACTAACTAACTAACTAACTAACTAACTAACTAACTAACTAACTAACTAACTAACTAACTAACTAACTAACTAACTAACTAACTAACTAAATAACTAACTAACTAACTAACTAACTAACTAACTAACTTCTAACTAACTAACTAACTAATAGGTCGAACAACCAACTCTCAAACTAACTTTCAGCTAACTAGTTTCTAACTAACAGGCTTGGAAAGTCTAACTAACTCATTTAACTCACTTGACTCATGGGTACTTTTGCACTCACTAACATAACTCACTAACTATAGTGGATACGAAATAACTAAGATATTCTTTTTAGTGTTTGCGAGTCGGTCAATGCATTTTCTTAAAAAAGGCTATCCTGGAGGACCAAAAAGGCCGACGGGACCAAACTGTCCTGAAACAACAAAACAATAGAACTGAAAATGTACCTGGATGGTTCTTGCAGAATTCATTGAGACAAAATCTGCCACTGCTACATTTCAGTGGGACATTTGTGACCCAGCACCACGAAAGGGACATTAAGTCGCTGGGCTAGTTCTCTGTCTCAACAGGCTTGGAAAGTCTCAAATCTCATCTTCTCCCTGTCTCTCTCTTTGAGATCTGGGTCTCTTTTGTGTTCTCTAACATCTTATCTCTCATATTTATAAAGGATCTCTCTCTTTAACTGGTCTCTAAATGGTCTGATAAGTGTACTTTAAAACGAGTAGGTCAATGGATTTTCTTCAGCTCTCTCTCTAGACTTCTCTCTCTCTTTTCTCTCTCTCTCTCTCTCGACGCTTACTCTCTCTCTCTTTAAATGCTCTCTAACTCTGGAACTCTCTCTCTCTACAAGAATGGTTCAACTTTGTCCTCGGTCTATCAATGAAAGAGAGGCTACTTCTGAAGTTCTTCAGTCTCTCAGTAATTTCCCTCTCTCTCTCTCTCTCTCTCTCTCTCTCTCTCTCTCTCTCTCTCTTTGACTCTTAATGTCTCTCTCTCTCTCGTCTCTCTCTCTCTCTCTCTCTCTCTCTCTCTCTCTCTCTCTCTCTCTCTCTCTCTCTCTCTCTCTCTCTCTCTCTCTCTCTCTCTCTCTCTCTCTCTCTCTCTCTCTCTCTCTCTCTCTCTCTCTCTCTCTCTCTCTCTCTCTCTCCCCCCCCAACTTGATCCTCGGTCTATCAATGAAAAAAGTAGGCTACTTCAACAATACCTGCTAACGGTGTTGTCTCTCTCAGTTCTCAAGTCTCTCTCTCTCTCTCTCTCTCTCTCTCTCTCTCTCTCTCTCTCTCTCTCTCTCTCTCTCTCTCTCTCTCTCTCTCTCTCTCTCTCTCTCTCTCTCTCTCTCTCTCTCTCTCTCTCTCTCTCTCTCTCTCTCTCTCTCTCTCTCTCTCTCTCTCTCTCTCTCTCTCTCTCTCTCTCTCTCTCTCTCTCTCTCTCTCTCTCTCTCTCCCCCCCCCCCAACTTTTTCCTCGGTCTATCAATGAAAAGAGTAGGCTACTTCAACAATACCTGCTAACGGTGTTGTCTCTCTCAGTCTCTCAGTCCCTCTCTCTCTCTCTCTCTCTCTCTCTCTCTCTCTCTCTCTCTCTCTCTCTCTCTCTCTCTCTCTCTCTCTCTCTCTCTCTCTCTCTCTCTCTCTCTCTCTCTCTCTCTCTCTCTCTCTCTCTCTCTCTCTCTCTCTCTCTCTCTCTCTCTCTCTCTCTCTCTCTCTCTCTCTCTCTCTCTCTCTCTCTCTCTCTCTCTCTCTCTCTCTCTCTCTCTCTCTCTCTCTCCCCCCCAAAAAACAACAACAACGTTTTCCTCGGTCTATCATGAAAAGAGTTGGCTACTTCAACAGTACCTGCTAACGGTGTTGTCTCTCTCTTTCAGTCTCACTCTGTCTCTCAGTCTCTCCGTTTTGGGAGCCTTGTCTGTCACAGCATGCAGCAAACCAAATACTTGGATGGAGAAGGCCTGTAGGCTGATTGAATTGCTTGATTGAACCCAGAGCAACTCAAATTCCTACAGTCGAGGATCGGATACGAAAGGGGAACATGATCCCTTACACCTTCTGTGGACCGGTGCGCCCCGGTTCGCATATTGCCGTTTCGCATACTGCCGCTTCGCATAAAGCCGATTCACATACTGCCGCTTCGCATACAAAGCTTTGTGGACATGGCATCTCGCATAAAACTCAGAAAGTTAGGGATAGGTTATGGATAGGGTTAGGGATAGTAAGAAAGTAACAGAAAGTCACGTAGAGTGCATTAGAACCTGCAAGAGTGCATAATAATTATGCGAAATGGCAAACCCGTTTATGCGAACTGCCAGGTTTTTTTTGAAGAGACACTCGACTTGTGCCCGCGGCTCTGATCAAAGGATTATGCGAAACGCATTATGCGAACCGGTGGGCACCCCTGTGGACTGATGATGCTCGATGGGGTGGTGGGGGTGGGGGTGGAAGGGGGGTGGGAGGAAGATAAGGGTATTTTGGGGAGGGAGTGGAAATATTACGCACATTTACTAGTAGAGTCTACTAAGAGGTGGTTACAATGCAGTTGTTGTTTTTCTCACATGGTGACATTGTTGTATTAGTAGGCCTATAGTTTGAGAACATAAAATTTGAGTCTCTCTCTCTCTCTCTCTCTCTCTCTCTCTCTCTCTCTCTCTCTCTCTCTCTCTCTCTCTCTCTCTCTCTCTCTCTCTCTCTCTCTCTCTCTCTCTCTCTCTCTCTCTCTCTCTCTCTCTCTTTGCGTGCGCGTGTGTGCGTACGTGTGTGTGTATATAATGTGTGTGCGTGGGTAGGCATATGGATGTGTGTGTGTGCGTGTGTGTGTGTGCGTGTGCATGCATGCTTGGATGTGTGTGTGTGCGTGTGTGCGTGCGTGCGCGTGCGCTTACGTGTTTGTGTTTGTGCTAGTGTGTCTGTTTGTATTCATGTGTGTCTGTTTGTGCGTGCATGCTTGGATGTGTGTGTGTGTGTGCGTGTGTGTGTGTTTGTGCGTGCATGCTTGCATGAGTGTGTGTGCGTGTGTAAGCGCGCGCGTGCACGCACATGTGTATGTGTGTGCATGCGCATGTGTGTGTGTATGTGAGCGCGCGCGTGCGCGCTCGCCTCGCACGTGTGTGTGTGTGTGAGAGAGAGAGAGAGAGAGAGAGAGAGAGAGAGAGAGAGAGAGAGAGAGAGAGAGAGAGAGAGAGAGAGAGAGAGAGAGAGAGAGTGTGTGTGTGTGTGTGTGTGTGTGTGTGTGTGTGTGTGTGTGTGTGTGTGTGTGTGTGTGTGTGTGTGTGTGTGTGTGTGTGTAAGACATTATGGGACATAACTCTTCTGGATACAGTATTTTGACGATGACTGGAGTAGCGTCCCGTCGACCAACGAAAACGTCGTAGGTTCTTATCAATTTATTTTCGAACTTTTGCCACAGACTATGCTTTCACTGTTTTATTTTTCACCCTGCAAATTGGAGCAAAAAACACACAAGAAGTCAATATTATTATTATTCAGGTCATGTCAGGTAGTTAGGACATTTGGCCTCGCGGCCTCTTCACGTAAAGGATGCATCTGCGTCTGCGTATTCACTGCATCTGCGTAAAGGATGTTTTGTTTGTCATACTGAAAAAGAGAAAAACGAGTCAAATGGATTTCGTTGAAATTATAAAAATAACAAAATTAACCGATAAATGTTGAGCATGTCCCATATGTGCCATCCCAGGCCGAGAGGACGTAAAACCCTATTATTCGATACATATTGAGCTCTTTGTTTTATTTACTCCACATACTGTAATGATTAGGTACACTGTTATCTCAAGATTTCGTGCTAATATGGTGGAATAACTTCCATGGCATAGTTGTATGTAAAGGGCCAGCCACACGTCCACTAAAATCGTACGACTGTACGATACGATTCAATCACGTGGACTCGATGCACCAATCACATTTGTTCTTGGAGATCACATGATCGAATCGTATCGTACCGTAGTGCGATTTTAGTGGACGTGTGGCTGGCCCTTAAATGTGTTTGTCGCGTTGGTTCGTTGGCCTGTTTGTTTGTCTTCTTTACGTATTTTATATTTGCTTTTTGATTCTTGTTTGCTTTTTTTTCCCTTGTGAAATATTCAACAAACAAACAACTACACGACAAGTGCAAAGTGACGTTATTTTATTCACAAGAGACAAAACAAAACTACTGGATATTTCGGCGAATGCGCCTTTATCAACACAGACAAACGATTAAACAGCAAACATCAAATATAGCAAAAGGAGCAAAAAGCAGGCAACAGAAGGAGCAAAAAAACATCAAGATCAAAATAAAAACAATACTGAGTCTGTTTCAGGTTCTTGTGAAATATTGTGCAAAAAAAAAGTTAAATAAAAAAAGTTAACCGCTAAATGTTAAATAACCATTGCGATTAAAACAAAGCAAACTATCTAGATCCGAAATTTCTTTTTTAATGCAGTAAAAGAATCTCTATGGCAAACAGCAGCGTTCGGGTTCATATGCAAACGAAATAGAAGCGACTCATCCAGCCATACCTGGAGCAGACGACAAATCCGAAAGTAGGTCAAGCCAGGTGAACATTTATCTCGGTAGAAACGAGTCACACACACAGGTGTGGGAAAGGTAACAACATGGCGGCTGCGTCTGTGACAGCGTCCCTTTGGGGACGTTGTAGTTTGATGTGTTGTGTCGTTTTCTTACAACTTTTTCTCCACGCCATATGCTACACGCCAGGTAAGTGTATAATTCTGCGTGACTGTAAAAAGTAGACAAAGGATCGTGGATTATTTTACCTAGTTGCTTTCGACAAATTTTTTCTCTCGGTATTTTCGTTTAGAAAGTCGATGTTTACTTAAACCATTTCCTCGTTAGGTTAACTGTTTAATCATGTCGTTTTTATTTATTAACAATGCTTTTACAGTTGTTTACTGTTTCAGTATGCTGATGAATAGCTCAAATACTCGTGTAGTGGAATATTTTATATGTACAAGTATGCGTAATTTGTGTCGTGTCTGAATCATTGTGATGTTTCAAGTAGGCCAATTCCCAAGTAGTGAAGTACTGGCTGGCGTGGTTACTTTTTTGTCCTAAAATATCTTTATATTTTAATGTTAGATCGTAGATCAGTGACACCATTATAATTTGCAACAATCCATAAGTGTGGTCATTACATAGTTTTGGCCCAATGAATTTGGAAAACTATACACATTTGTTATACAGTTCGTGATCTTCTAAACGCGAGCACTTCCGTGTTTCTAAATATAGCATAGTACACCTGAGCAAGAGGGCTAAGCAGCGTTATCATCTAGGGTCTAAGCTGTCTCTTCCAAACGAGAAACGAATAGGCATTTTGGCCCCATTACAATGAAGGTTATTTGTCCCTAATCATTGTTACAAACAATACGATAGCAATCAGTTTTGCAAATGTAAAAAAATCTAACAAATAAAGCTCACCATCATTTGTGATCCAACAAACAAATTAATATCAAAATGAGCAAGTCATCCAAAATACACAAAAGCTTTATTTTGACACCACGGATAGTATTTATTAACTATCTTGATTGCTAATAGAAACTTCGGGACTTTCCTGGTATTGCAGTACCTCCAGGATCGTCCCACTATCTTTATAGTTGTTAATGTCGCATAATAGTGCCTGTTTCAGGCCGGAGGACGTTAAACGAACTTTCATCATCAATGCACAAAAGCGAGAACTGAAATGAAATCCCAAGGGAATAAAGTTCACCATTGTGAACAGAATTAATTCTGTGTGATATAATTATTATTCAGGCCGATGACATTGTTGAAAGTGAGTTCGATAATTAAATGAATGATGATTGGGATGATAGATGCAATCTGGGTAGTTTAACTTTAAGTAGATAATACCGGTCTTTGTTAGCCTCATTCTCTCTCTCTCTCTCTCTCTCTCTCTCTCTCTCTCTCTCTCTCTCTCTCTCTCTCTCTCTCTCTCTCTCTCTCTCTCTCTCTCTCTCTCTCTCTCTCTCTCTCTCTCTCTCTATCTCTCTCTCTCTTGTTGTGTGTGTCATTTCTTTGTGTGTCAATCTCTCTCTCTCTCTCTCTCTCTCTCTCTCTCTCTCTCTCTCTCTCTCTCTCTCTCTCTCTCTCTCTCTCTCTCTCTCTCTCTCTCTCTCTCTCTCTCTCTCTCTCTCTCTCTCTCTCTCTCTCTCTCTCTCTCTCTCTCTCTCACGCACACACGCACACGCACACACACACATTCGCTTCCCGCACGCACATGCACGCGCACACACCAGAGAGAATGAATGAACCGGAACTAGAGCGTAAAAACGCTAGATCACCACCCGTGCAGCAGCAGTTTTGACTCCAATGACTTTGGCCGATGACCTTCATTTTCGAATTTGGCCTAGATATCCTAACAATCTATCCACATGCAAAATTTGACTAGGCGTTCGCGAGACTGCACTTGGTCTTCTCCAAACATGGAACACTCCATTTTTTAGTAACGTTTTATTTTGTGTGTGTATTTGACGGTTTGATGTTTTGGTTAGGGTTAGGGATAGGGTTAGTGTTAAGGCTAGAGTCCGTTTATTTTAAGATTGAATGGTTAAAACCGACATTGTCACGCTGAAAACCGACATTGTCACGCGAATGGCGTCACATTCCATATTTGGAGATGACCAAGTGCAGCATTGAACGTCTTGTCAAAATGTGAGGGTCCGTTAGAATGTGTATCTTAGCAACATACATACATACATTATACACAAACATAGCCCGTAGTCAGCCAGTCAGCCAGGAACAGACAAACACCACTGAAACAAACAGCATTAAGACGCTAGATCACCAGCCGCAAGGCAGCATTTTCGGCTGCAGTGCTTCGCCTTGCGGCTGATATTATAACGAACCTCTATTTCACAAGGGTAACAGAGAGAGAGAGAGAGAGAGAGAGAGAGAGAGAGAGAGAGAGAGAGAGAGAGAGAAGTCTGAAGTCAGAATATTTTTAATTGATTAGGCCTCTTTGCCCGTATCAATGCGAGAGAGAGAGAGAGACACAGAGAGAGAGAGAGACACACAGAGAGAGAGAGAGAGAGAGAGAGAGAGAGAGAGAGAGAGAGAGAGAGAGAGAGAGAGAGAGAGCACAACCCTAACCCTAACCGTCAACTGACAATGAGAAAAACCAGGTCAACCACTCCAACTCACACAAAACCACCGAACGTTGACTCACACACGTGTGCGACTTCGACAAGTAAAAGGAAGTAACAAGGGTGCATAGTGGTGGCCGGTTTCAAAGCAAGTTTCTTTCCCTCGGACCGTGTCTTGCAAAACAATGGCACACTTACACTTAAAATGCCACACTACTCTAGTCTATAGTCCATGACCAAACTCCTTCCCCCACCCCCTGAAAGTGATGTCCGGAG
>CM065699.1:38768449-38840949 GCA_017654935.2 Phymorhynchus buccinoides | reverse complement strand
TGAAATTTGACCAAATGGCAACTTTTTCGTTGCCACTGGGATTAACGTGTGCTAAGTGCATGGGCACAACGGGACCTCAGTTGATCGTCTCATCCGAAAGGCTTGCACTTTCAGATCATAAGCCCTAGTGCAGAGTGAGAGGAAAAATCCCCTGTACACAGGTTCGAACTCGGGTTTATCGTGCACGAGGCGAACGCGTTACCTCTGTACCACTCTTTCACACTCTACCTTCAGATACACATTGTTCCAGTTATTGTATGCACATGATCCCCCTGTGGGAATTCCCGGGGCGGGGGTGTGTGTGTGTGTGTGTCTTTCGCACAAATAGTTCCCCTACATTCTGGAAGTTCTGTGCTTCCTGGTACTAAGAGGAGATGCCCGTAATTATGGACGTCTTCTACTCGCTATCCACTGATCTGTATCGTAACACGTATCGCATTGCTCAAATGGGTTTTTATTATTGGTTGATACATTAATAAATCGATGTCTTAGGCCGTGTACACACATAAGCGGATATTCTATGCGGAAACCCGTGCGCAATCCATAAATAAGTGAAACAAAGAAGCGAAAAGATTTACGCACGTGTTCGAATTTCCCCGATATGCGTAAACTTTTATCCTTCTTTCTTCCACTTAGTTAGGGTTTTCCGTACGGAACTTACGCGTCTAATGTGAACCCGGCCTTAGAGTCAAAACGGACTATTTTCAGATAGTCTATTGGCATGGAACGTCTTGCAAAATAACTAATAACCTGTATTAAAAAACCAAACACTGAATGGCATAATCCCCAGTTTATATGTTTATAATTAGTCTTTTTTTTATGCAAGTTATTAGTTTTCGCTAGAAGTTCGGTAATAAGCCAATGGACTATCCGGAGATAGTCCGTTTTGACTCTGAGGCATCGTGCCGGAGTAGTAGCCAGTAGCAGGGGCCAAGAGTAACGTGAGAACTGAACAACAAAATACAGTGGAACCTCCCTTTTAAGACCTTGAAAAAGCATCCAAAATGAGGTCTTATAAGGGAGGGGTCTGATAAGGGGGGTAATGTTAATACTTACAAAGAAGGGCAATGTCTGAGAGAAGTGGGTCTTATGTGTGAGGGAGTCTTATAATGGGAGGTCTTATAAGGGAGGTTCCACTGTATACAGGAAGGGAGAATCATGATAGGACTACTACAGGTTAGTCATTTGTGTGGACGACTGTGATTTCTAAACTAGGGGGGAGGGAGGGGGACATTTGCACTGCCACTTTGGGCTGCAGCTGAAGGGATTGGTTCGTCTTTGGAGACATCCCAACATCAACCGTCCTCAAAATCCTTTTGGAGAGAGAGAGAGAGAGAGAGAGAGAGAGAGAGAGAGAGAGAGAGAGAGAGAGAGAGAGAGAGAGAGAGAGTGGGGATGTTCCCTGGGCAAGGCATCTCCGATGTAATCAAATTATAGCCCAGTCCGTCCACAGGGATAGCAGCCCCGCCTCAGCTCTGCTATCCGGCAGTCGTAATAGGAAACGACACGCCGGCACACATTCCACGTAGGTCAATGCAACATGGGTTGTACATTAAAGGGGCACCATGGCAGATGAGTGTTTGCAACAAAACACATTGAGATCGCCAGAAAGACAGCCTTTTCAAGGATCGGAGCACTCGCTTTGCTCTGGTTTCCTAGATAAGAAATCAAACCGTCAAAACGGCGATTCTTACTTGGCGGAGTTGCCGGAGAAAGAATCCATTTAGGATGGGGTGGGTGGGGGCTTTTTCTTCTTTATAGTGCTGTAAAAAAAAAAAGAGCTATTTCCTTTGTTGTGAGCAGAACTCCTTTTGGTAAACTGTAAACAAAAAGTCTTGTATTGTGGAAATTTCTGTGATTTGGTCTAAGCGACTCAGACGGCCATTCGAAAAGAAATGGCTTCTCTTTCACTGAAATAATCTGACTTCCAGCACCTCCGCCAAAGAGGAATTTGACGGTTTTATTTCTAGGAAACCAGAGCAAAGTGAGTGTTGCGATCTCTGTAAAGGGTGTTTTCCTGGTGATCTTGATGTGTTTCTTGCAACAAAAAACTCATCCGTCCGGGTGCCCCTTTAAAGCTTGTCCATCCATAAATCAGGAACAATCAAACTTGTTCACGGAGTTCTCAAGGGCAGACTTTAATGAGCAACCCTCTGTGTCTGTGGTGTGGTGCTCAGGCCTGGAGCACAAGGTGTGTGGCCGCATAGAGGAGATGCCCACGGACGTGTACACCGTGGAGAACCAGCTGCTCATCATCAGGGCCAACTCCAACGGCAAGGTGCAGGGGTCAGGCTTCAAGATCCACTTCACCGTCTACAGGAGAGGATGTAAGACTGTGGTGGAAAATGATAATGTGACGATGATGGGGGTGATGATGATGATGATGATGATGATGATGATGATGATGATGGTGATGTAATGATCAAGATGATGTAAGACTGTGGTGATGTGTGTGTGATGATGATGTGATGATGATGATGATGATGATGGTGATGTAATGGCAGGGATCAGGCTTCAAGATCCACTTCACCGTCTACAGGAGAGGATGTAAGACTGTGGTGAAAATGTGTGTGTGATGATGATGTGGTGTGTGGTGATGATGATGATGATCAGGCTTCAAGATCCACTTCACGATGAGAGGATGTAAGACTGTGGTGAAAATGTGATGATGATGATGGTGATGGGGGTGATGATGATGATGGTGGTGGTGGTGGTGATGATGATGATGATGATGATGGTGATGTAATGGCAGGGATCACGCTTCAAGATCCACTTCACCGTATACAGGAGAGGATGTAAGATAGTGGTGAAAATGTCTGTGATGATGATGATGGTGGTGATGGTGGTGGTGATGATGATGACGATGATGATGATGATGGTGGTGGTGATGATGATGATGGTGATGATGACGATGGTGGTGATGATGGTGATGATGATGATGATGATGATGATGATGATGATGATGATGATGTGATGATGATGATGATGTGGTGATGATGATGGTGGTGGTGGTGATGATGATGACGATGATGATGTACTGGGAAGGTGCAGGGGTCAGGCTTCAAGATCCACTTCACCTTCTACAGGAGAGGATGTAAGACTCTAATGGAAAACTGTGTACAATGATGATGGTGGTGATGATGATGGTGGTGGTACATGGTGGTGATGGTGGTGGTGATGATGATGACGATGGTGATGATGGTGACGATGATGATGATGTAATGGGAAGGTGCAGGGGTCAGGCTTCAAGATCCACTTCACCTTCTACAGGAGAGGATGTAAGACTCTAATGGAAAACTAGTACAATGATGATGGTGGTGGTACATGGTGGTGATGGTGGTGGTGATGACGATGGTGATGATGGTGACGATGATGATGATGTAATGGGAAGGTGCAGGCGTCAGGCTTCAAGATCCACTTCACCGTCTACAGGAGAGGATGTAAGACTGGTGAAAATGTGTGTGTGATGATGATTGATAATGATGATGGTGATGGTGGTGGTGACGCACACAGCCCCTGTGCGGAGGCTCGACACATTTTATGGATTCGTTTAAATTTTCCACATTTTTTGTTCTTCAACCCCAGATCCTTGCAACCGCAAACTCGACACATTTTATGGATAACTTTTTTATTTTTCCACCCAGACCCTTGCAACCACGAAGCGTTACTGAAGCTGTAACGACTATGACGTACACAGCAACAGGTCGACACATTTTATGGATTCGTTTAATTTTTCCACCCATACCCTTGGATTGGTTTAATTTTTCCACCCAGACCCTTGGATTCGTTTAATTTTTCCACCCAGACCCTTGGATTCGTTTAATTTTTCCACCCAGACCCTTGGATTCGTTTAATTTTTCCACCCAGACCCTTGGATTCGTTTATTTTTTTACCCACCCTTGGATTCGTTTCATTTTTTCCACCCAGACCCTTGGATTCGTTTAATTTTTCCACCCAGACCCTTGGATTCGTTTCATTTTTTCCCACCCAGACCCTTGCATGGATTCGTTTCATTTTTTCCCACCCAGACCCTTGCATGGATTCGTTTCATTTTTTCCTACCCAGACCCTTAGATTCGTTTCATTTTTTCCCACCCAGACCCTTGCATGGATTCGTTTCATTTTTTCCCACCCAGACCCTTGCATGGATTCGTTTAATTTTTTCCTACCCAGACCCTTGCATAGATTCGTTTTCATTTTTTCCCACCCAGACCCTTGCATAGATTCGTTTCATTTTTTCCCACCCAGACCCTTGCATGGATTCGTTTCATTTTTTCCTACCCAGACCCTTAGATTCGTTTCATTTTTTCCCACCCAGACCCTTGCATAGATTCGTTTTCATTTTTTCCCACCCAGACCCTTGCATAGATTCGTTTCATTTTTTCCCACCCCCCAGACCCTTGCAACCACGAGGAGTGTTCAGCTGCGACGACTACGACGGGCACAGCGGCAGGTCGACAAATTTTATGGATTCGTTTAATTTTATGACCCAGACCCTTGGATTCGTTCATTTATTTCCCACCCAGACCCTTGCATAGATTCGTTTCATTTCTTCCCCCAGACCCTTGCATAGATTCGTTTCATTTGTTCCTACCTAGACCCTTGCATGGATTCGTTTAATTTTTTCCTACCCAGACCCTTGCATAGATTCGTTTCATTTTTTCCCCCACCCCGCAGACCCTTGCAACCGCGAGGAGTTCAGCTGCGACGACTACGACGGGCACAGCGGCAGCTCCACGGGCTTCAAGCGCTGCGTGTCCAAGGACCTGGTGTGCGACGAGTGGAACGACTGCGGGGACTGGGCCGACGAGCGCCAGAACTGCAACGACCTGACCGCGGGGGCCATCGCCGCCATCGTGCTGGTGGCCCTGGGCATCCTGGTGCTGGTCGTGGGCCTCATCATCTTCTGCAAGATCCGCCGGCAGCGCGAGGTGAAGAGGATGGGCGAGAAGGAAACCGCCGCGGCCATGAGGGTGAGTTTTTTTTTTTTTTTTTTTTTTTTTTTTTTCCCTCCTCCAACATTTTTGTTGCTTATTTACTCACGAGGTTATATAGATTATGTAAGCGAACGATTTTTTTGTTGAAAAAAAGGGTAGGGGGGGGGGGGGGGGGGGGGGGGGGGGGGGGGGGGGGGGACAAAGTCAGGGAAATTTCGGTGTGACGTAGTGTTAAAACTGCATGAGTTATTTATTGGGGCAAAAACCATGCCTCTGGGGATTTTTGGACCCACCCCAGTACTGGGGGAAGGTTAATAGAAAATGTTCGGAAATAGCCAAGGGACATAATTGTTGTGGGTTTGCCGCGAGAGTGATGTTTCATTAATGTGGTAGGACAAACAAAGTAACGCCTCCTACTTTTTCATGGGGGACGATACGATTTTGTGGTTCAAAGACATATTCTATTTTTTCAGAAAATCGTCTATTAAGGGAGGGAGTTGAGTGGATGGGTGGGTCGGTGGGTGGATGGATGGGGTGGGTGAGTGAGTGGATGGATGGGGTGGGTGGCTGGATGGGTAGGGTGGGTGGATAAATGAGTGAGTGGATGGGTGAGTGAGTGGATGTATGGGTGGATGGATGAGTGAATGGGTGGGTGGGTGAGTGGATGGATGGGTGAGTGAATGGATGGATGAATGAATGGGTGAGTGAGTGGATGTATGGGTGGATGGATGAGTGGGTGGGTGAGTGGATGGATGGATGGAGTGAGTGAGTGGATGGGTGAGTGAGTGGTGGATGGATGGAGTGGATGGATGGTGAGTGAATGGGTGAGTGAGTGGATGGATGAGTGAATGGGTGGGTGGGTGGATGGATGGTGAGTGATGGATGGATGAGTGAATGGGTGAGTGAGTGGATGGATGAGTGAATGGGTGAGTGAGTGGATGGATGAGTGAATGGGTGAGTGAGTGGATGGATGGATGAGTGAATGGGTGAGTGAGTGGATGGATGGGTGAGTGAATGGATGGATGGATGAGTGAATGGGTGAGTGAGTGGATGGATGGATGAGTGAATGGGTGAGTGAATGGATGGATGAGTGAATGGGTGAGTGAGTGGATGGATGGATGGGTGAGTGAGTGGATGGATGGATGAGTGAATGGGTGAGTGAATGGATGGATGAGTGAATGGGTGAGTGAGTGGATGGATGTATGAGTGAATGGGTGGATGGATGGATGAGTGAGTGGGTGAGTGAGTGAATGGATGAGTGAGTGTGGATGGATGAGTGAGTGGATGGATGAGTGAATGTGGTGAGTGGATGGATGAGTGAGTGGATGGATGGGTGAGCGAGTGGATGGATGGATGATGAGTGGATGGATGGGTGGGTGAGTGGATGGATGGGTGGGTGGAGGAATCAATGAGTGGTTGAATGAATGGGTGGATGGATGAGAACGAATGAATGAAAGGACAGATGGATGAATGGATGGATGAGTAAATGAATGATGGATAGATGGGTGGGTGGACGAATGAACGAATGGTTGGAATGATAGATGGACGGAAGAACAAATAAATAAATAAACGAATGGTTCAACGAATGAACGAATGACTGATGGGTAGATGGATGGGTGGATGAATGAACGAATGGTTTGATGGGTAGATGGACAGATGGATGGATGAATAAATAAATAAATAAACGAATGGTTCAACGAATGAACGAATGACTGATGGATAGATGGACGGATGGATGAATAAATAAATAAACGAATGGTTCAATGAATGAACGAATGAATGATTGGATGGATGTATGAAAGGGTGGGTGGGTAAGCGAGTGGATAAAATAACGCGCGGTTAAAGGAATGAATGAAGCAATTAATGGATGGATGGATGAATGGATGAATGAATGGAGCGGCCTTCATTTAATACGTTCTCATAAATGTAGAGAAATGACTGAGGTGGGATGGGAGGAGGGTGGTGGTGTGTGTTCAATTCTGTTTACATTAAAAATTTATATTTAATGAATTTAAAAAAAAACCCCCGCTTATGGGTGAGTTTTATGAAGGCTTAGCGGGTAAGGTAAGGAAAATGGTTTGACTAATAAGTAGGTTTGCAAAAATGTGCCTCTTTTCGTAATGCAAGCCTTTTTACGCGAGGCCGGCTCTGAGTTCAATTAATGCGGTTTGATTTTAATTTCCAATGGCTTCTTTGTGCATTGATTTGTTTGATGTCTTCTTGGCTTATCAACACATTTTGGAAACTTTTATTTTTAACTTATTTACATTTTGGCGCATGCGCGTGTGTGCATGCATGCGTGCGTGCGTTTGTTTGAGAGTTCAGTATCATTCTGCCTTGCGCCTGTCTTAATCTGAAACCATCCATTTTCTCAACTCGTTTTTCAGCTAACCCTTGTGATCTGTTTGTTTGTTTTGTTCTTTTCCTCCATTTTAGAGCCTCCTGAAGAAAGTATGCTGTAACGTAGATTTTCCTTTATTTTTCTTCTCATTTCTCCCCCCCCCCCTCCACCCCCCACCCCCATTCTCTCCATCCCCTCTGTGTTGCTATTTATTTTTTTGGGGTCTAACTTTCGTCTTTCACTGTTCTGCTTGATATCTTGTGTAACCTGGAAAATAATAATGTAAACGTGAGCAGTGTGTATGTGTGTGTTTCACTGTGTGTGAATGTTGGTGACTTAACAATGGGTTGTTGTGTGGGAGAAAGGGACAAAAAACCTGTTGGTGTTCATTTACAGTCAAACCTCTATTATAAGACCCTCCGTTAAAACGACCTCCTCATTATTTAAGTCTGTTTTTGTTTTTTGGGGGGAACAGATTTATGTAGCTTACAATATTTTATGTATAAAACTGACACCTCTGTTGTAAGACCCCTCCAAGTTAAGACCCATTTTTTCTGACTTTTGGGAAGTTTTAAAATAGAGGTTTGACTGTATAAACTTGTACATAAAAGAGCTGACACACTATGTAGTACAGTGGAACCTCCCTTATAAGACCTTCAAAAATCATCCAAAATGAGGTCTTGTAAAGGAGTGTCTTATAAGGGAGGTAATTTTAATACTTACAAAGACGTATGTCTTATATGGGAGGGAGTCCTCTAATGGGAGGTCTTATAAGGAAGGTTCCACTGTATAATTCAATAAAATGGCACAAAAATTAAATAATGTAAAGTAATGTAACTTAATGACATAAAAACCTGTTTATTGTATATACGTGGAGCTAGTAAGTGGGATGAGTATTGATAATGAACTAACAATGGCAACTGTTCTTCAGTACACGGTAGCTATACGGGGGGGGAATGTAAGTAACCTTATTCCCGACAGTAACTGTCGTCAGAGTATAACAACTGTAACATATTATACATCCAAAAGAATATAATTGTTTAACGATGTTGTAAAAGTAAATACTTACCCAAGTAAGTTGAAGTAGACTATGTTGTGTGATATCTGATTTTTGTCTTTGCTTTTTTTTTTTCTCCTCTCTCGCTTCTGCTTCTTTTTCATTGGTCACCCCCTAAAGTGTGTGCATTTACTTCTATGAAAAGAAGCTGGCCACCACCACAGAAGAAGAAGAAGAAGAAGAAGAAGAAGAAGAAGAAGAAGAAGAAGAAGAAGAAAAGGATGAGTCACAATGATAATGAAGATGATGGGGTGGTGATGAAGTAATGATGACACTAGTATATTTTCCCCGTTGATAAACAATTGATTCATACACACACATGCACGCACACGCACACACGCACGCACACGCACACGCACGCACACACACACACACACACACACACACACAGTGTCACACACACACACGCACACACACACACACACACACACACACACACACGCGCGCATATAGATGAAAGCACACTAAAGAGCACATCACACAACTTTACTGAACCTGACTGGCAATGGCAATTCACTTTGGTTGTGCATGTTTCTTCAGAAAATCTGTTCTTCATTGCTTTCCTTCCTTCTTCAGAAAACTGTTCTTCTCTCTTAATACTCTCTCTCTCTCTCTCTCTCTCTCTCTCTCTCTCTCTCTCTCTCTCTCTCTCTCTCCCCCCCCCCCCCCTCCCCCAACTGTTCTCATCCTGATCAAGTGCATGATTCTCCAGTTCTTTTACATTATTTTCGTCTTGAAACAAAAATACGGTTCTATAATTTCTTTTTTAATGTTCATATCTACTTTTCTTCTCCAAAGTATTTTTTTGAAAGTATTTTTTATGTTAGCCTGTGTACTCTTTAAAAACTTTTTTTTATAACCTTTTGTTTAAAATTTCATTTAAGATGCTTTTATTTGATATTTTTCTTATTTGTAAAGAAACTATATATCACGATAAAGCTCAAAAGGCATAACAGAAAGTTAGTAAACGAAATAAACGTATTAATGATGATGAAACAAACATATTAATGATTTGTTGGTTAAGCATCCATTAAATATACCCCCCATTTTACCTATCTGCACATTACTTCAGGGAGAAACCAAAAATGTGATTCCACAGGCAACAAAAACATGATACGTAAAGATGCACTATTTTATGTAACCCTAATGATTCAAGTTTTGAATAAGCAATTGCACATATGTGACCCAGCACCACGAAAGGGACACTAAGTGTCAAACTGACCATTGTGAGAAAATTATACATTTGAAAACTTCAGTCAATTCTCTTTCTAATGATATACAAACTATTCTTGCATCTTTTTCTGTTCCAGAGTTATGAGCATTTAAAGTTAGTAGGGTGAGTGTCGGCCATTTTGAGAAAACACAGTCTAAATTCTAAACAAGCTGAAGAAAATGCATTGACCTAGGCCCTACTCGTTTTAAAGCCCTTACAAGTCCATTTAGAGACCATATTAAAGAGCGTCCTTTATCAAAATGAAAGATAAAGTGTTAGAGATCACGAAAATACCCATAAGTCAAAATTAGACCAAAAATTAGATTTATGACTTTGCAAGCCTGTTGTGAGAAACTAGCCCAGCGACTTAATGTCCCTTTCGTGGTGCTGGGTCACATCATTATATTAAAGATCCAAACAAAGACAAACAATGAAGGCTATCTTTAAAAAACCCTTTCATCGCCACTGTCGCCTCTTGGCACGACAATGATTTAACACTCATGTCACTAAAAGGCATCAAATGAGGGTCTGGTATCCAGTGACCTTATGTTCTTAATTTTGGGAGGTAAGGACAGGCCCTATTTTATGGATGTCACAAAGGAATCCCAAATATTGCAGACAGAATCGTTTCTCTACCCAGGTAAGTTTAATGGAAAGTTTTGGGTGAAAAATGGCTGGCGTTGAAAGGGTTAAATCAGCACCAAACAAAAGTAATACAATACACTATAATAATAAGATGCTTGTTCCCTGTTCTTGCAATTTCAACTTTTTTTCCCCATTAAATAAATTGGCGTTGTTTCTAACATTCTTACACCCACCTTCTGAGAAAGAAGGAAAAAAAGCCAATCTTGTTGATGTAGCTGCTGTTTGCTTGTTTGTGGCATTCTCTGCTCGGTTCAAAGGTCTCTGTACACGTAAACATTTTTCACTCTTTCCCCATGGCAACACAGTGATCATTATGACTGGCCTATCACCGTGTTTGCCATGGGGAAAGAGTGAAAAATGTTCACGTGTATATAGACCTTAGGTAGCCTAATGGTGGAGGGACAAATGTGTATTAATGCTAACTTCCTTGTTGTTTTTCCCTCTGTGGTTATGTTTACTATGAATGTGTTTGTTACTCGGCCAACCAAGCTGCACTGTATTGTTTAACCATTGTTGTTGTGAGGTCTTGCTTGGTTGATACTAACGGTAAATGATATACTGGGTGTGAGGGGTGTGGGTGTGTGTTGTGGTGTGGGTGGGTGCATGTGTGTGTGTGTTGTGGTGTGTGTGTGTTTTGTTGTGTGTGTGTGTGTGTGTGTGTGTGTTTTGTGTGTGTGTGTGTGTGTGTGTGTGTGTGTGTGTGTGTGTGTGTGTGTGTGTGTGTGTGTGTGTGTGTGTGTGTTGTGTGTGTGTGTGTGTGTGTGTGTGTGTGTGTGTGTGTGTGTGTGTGTGGTGTTGTATGTAATTTATAAACAAAATCAGCTAACAGTTACTGTAATAGTCTATAGCAATACTGCTTTTTTTCTTTATCGTTATAATGTTAAAATTTGGATGTAGGCCTTAGTCAAAGAGCTATCGTTTTCAACATTCAACCTTTTATGCATAATATGGACATAACACATATAAACAACCACACACATGACACATAATACCTACATGCATGTGCAAATGTGATCGATCACACACATGCACACACACATAGGTCTTCCCCATCAACAGAGGCCTTAGAGTCAAAACGGACTATCTCAAGATGGTCCATTGACTTATTATGGAACGTATTGCGAAAGATTATAATTTGTCACTGAAAAATCATAAATCCCATTTTATATATTCCCCGTCCTATTTAATTGCAAGTTATTATTTTTCGCAATATGTTCCATAATATGTCAATGGACCATCTTGAGGTAGTCCGTTTTGACTCTAAGTATGAAAAAAAGAAGAAAAAAAGTTTCCATGTGCGTTGTACAATGCCAATGGACAAGAAAGAAGCTTATGACTTATGGCATCGCATAATAATTCTAGTAACTAAAAAAAACCCCGGACATTGTTAAACAACCTTGTGTGTGCAAACAGACTGAGAAGTAGTGAATCGATGCTTCAGTACTGTATTTATCTTTGTCTTCGCTCACAAAATAATGCGAAGATATAGATTAATACTTTCAAACAACACATCTTGCTCTATGTTAAGGGGGTGGGGGCGGGGGCTAGGATAGGGGTGGCATTTGGAGAGGTGTTTTGCAAACGTTTTTGTGGGGTCCTGGGTATTTGTTGCACACAGCAAGTTTTTTTAATTTTATTGACGTTTGGAATTTTCCCCCTCCCCATGAGGACATGATGAAAAAAAGGTTTGCTAGCTTTTTTTAAATTCATTTTTTACTCTCAATCAAGTTCCTTTTGTCTTGACTCGACTTATGGGCTTGACAGAAGTCCTTTATTACAACGTATTACTTAAACCTTGACATTAGACGCCAAACATCTGACCATACACTAGAAAGAAAGAAAAACTTAAATCTTCAGGCCGTGTACACATATAAGCGGATACTCCATGCGGAAACCCGTGCGCAATCCATAAATAAGTGAAACAAAGAAGGGAAAAGATTTTGCTCACGTGTCCGAATTTCCCCTATATGCGTAAACTTTTATCCTTCTTTACTTCCACTTATTTAGGGCTTTCCGTGCGGAACTTACGCGTCTAATGATGTGAACCCGCCCTTACCCTCCCTCCCCCCATCACCCGTGACCCCCTTTCATCCTCAGGACACCTCCTTCAGCAGCAGCCGGCAAGGAGGAGGAGGAGGAGGGTTCATGTCCCCGTTCTCCATCTCCAACGAGACCCTGGAGAAGGAGAAGTACACCCCGCGCTACTCCGCGGGGCGAAACTCCTCCCGAAGCCGCGGCGGGGGGCCGGGGCCGGCACCCTCCTCCACCCGGGCCCCGAACTACGTAGAGCACCCCCCGCCCTACACCGAAAAGCCCAGCTTTGACCGCAGCCGGAGCGACGACGAGGGTCTGGAGGAGGAGAGGCCCCGGTCCCGGCAGAAGAAGAGGGAACGAGGGATCGAGGCGGACGAGGTGTTCGATGAAGGCGGGGAGGAGGATGTTCCTGTTAGGGCGAGGAACGGGAGGTCCCGGAGCCAGGATCGGGACGACAGGTTAGTTCGTGTTGCTGTGGGAACTGTATTTTTTAAAATATATATTATAACCTAGCCTCTGTGTTAGTTCGTTCTTTAATTTAACTTCTATCCACCTTACAGTGATCTTAGACAAATATCTTAGCCTCTGTGTGTGTGTGTGTGTGTGTGTGTGTGTGTGTGTGTGTGTGTGTGTGTTCTCCCTGAATTTTTAATGTTGCTTTAATCATATCATGCAGTGTGTGCTTCAGTTAGTAATGTTCTTTTTCTCTTCTTTTTGTGTGTGTGACTTTGTTGCCAACATAAGATTATTTGTTTTTATATAATTACTTTTTGTGTGCATGTGTATTTTCACTTGAAATCATGTAATATGTAAATGTGGGCAGAGTGCTTTTCTTTTATTGTTCTTTTTGTGCCCTTTTTTCATTTGTCATAACTTTTGATGATTTTTTTAATATTATAATACTTTACATCGTTTTCCTATTTGTCATTGTAAAGCGATTAGAGCATTTTCAATGGATTATTGCCCTAAATAAATAAAATTATTATTAGTGTTATACTAGCAAACAATGATAGTCGAATATTTTATCAGGGGCAGCTCAAAAGAACACCCCCCCCCCCCCCTCCTCTCACAAGAATGTCATCACATCTATCCGATGAGTCCCCAAACCTGACATGCCATTGACCTTGACCTACTTGTATTAAGGTCATGGCATAAACTGAAAACAGAAGTTGAAACTGAGGTCACTGTGAAACAGGCGCATAATTTGTTCTGCTGCCTTCTCCAGACACGGTCTATTGTATTCACGTTTGCGAGCAAAGTCTACAGCGTTTATGCCGTTATTTGCCGAATCGTCAGTCGGTGTGGTCATTTGTGCAGGTACCCATCCAGAGATGAGCGACAGCCCAGCAGACGCGATGACCCAGACTTTGACCGCTACTCCCGTGACCGTGATGACCGACGGCCCGTCAGAGATGACCGGTACCCCTCCAGGAGGGACGACCAGGACTCGCCCCCTGCCCTCCGCCGCGACGACAGAGACAGGCCCCCCAGCAGACACGATCCGAGAGACAGGGACAGGGACCGATACGACGACAGAGACAGGGACAGAGAAAGAAGCAGGGAAAGAGACAGAGACCGACGTGACGACAGTGACAGGGATCCCAGAAGAGAGCGGCCGACTTCTCGGCGAGGGGCACCCGAGGATCGCTACAGCTCGGGGCGTGAGGACGACCCTGTGGATCAGCTCCACCCGCTCAGGGAGGTTCGCCGCTCCGTGATCCAGGATTCCGATCACGACACCTCCAGGGACGAGAAAGGCCCACCGCCCAGCGACCAGGAACGCCCCCGCGACGACCGACGATCGCGTGACAGAGACGACCGCCCCGACCTCTACCCTCCTCCGCGCGACGACAGATCGTCGTCGCCTCGAGGATCCGACCGGGAGGACAGACCTCCGAGAGACGATCGACCCGAAAGGCGGCGCGGAGAACCCCCGCGTTCTCAGCACCGACCGCGCTCCGGAAACCCCGAGGAAAGCTACGAGGAGGTGGGGTTCCCCGGCGGCCGACGCAACCCCCGGGATTCTCCCCCGCTGCCTCCGCCCCCGCCACCCGTCGCTCCGCCTGAGGAGGACCTCGAGGACTCCCCGCCCAGGAACCGCAGACGTCGGAGCCGGAGCCGGGAGGGGCAGGACAGGTCCCGCAGCAGCCGGGGGGGTTTCAAGGAGCAGAGTGTGTGAAGAATGCGTCTGGAGACTTGAAGATTTATCGCTGAAGACGCCTTGAGACTTGAGGATTTATCGTTGAAGACGCCTTTTATCGCTGAAGACGCGAGTCTGAGGATTTATCAATGAACACTTCTTTGAATGGGAGGGAAGGAGAATTGGGGTGGGCACTGAGCGTGTTTACTGTTGAAGTGTGCGATTAACAAGGAACGAAGAGCTTAGACATGAAAAGGGAGGGGGGTGAACATGTTGAAGTGTGCGATTAGCAAGGAACGAAGAGCTTAGACATGAAAAGGGAGGGGGGTGAACATGTTGAAGTGTGCGATTAACAAGGAACGAAGAGCTTAGACATGAAAAGGGAGGGGGGTGAACATGTTGAAGTGTGCGATTAGCTAGGAACGAAGAGTTTAGACATGAAAAGGGAGAGGGGTGGGCAGTGAGTGTGCGATTAGCTAGGAACGAAGAGTTTAGACATGAAAAGGGAGGGGGGTGGGCAGTGAACATGTTGAAGTGTGTGATTAGCAAGGAACGAAGAGTTTAGACATGAAAAGGGAGAGGGGTGGGCAGTGAACATGTTGAAGTGTGCGATTAGCTAGGAACGAAGAGTTTAGACATGAAAAGGGAGGGGGGTGGGCAGTGAGCGTGCCGAAGTGTGTTGTAAACAGTAACGGGGATCGGAACAGCACAGAAATGAATGAAAGGTTAAAGTTAACCATTGTGATTGTAAAGTTTGCGATCAGAGTGATTGATGCAGAACCCATATCCATTCCCACCTTTTTGTCGTTTATATATATATATGGATGCATATGAACATATCACTTAAAATCAAATCTTATGCACAGGAATGCACACACACAAACACACACAGAAAAACAATCGAGGCATAGAAAGACAAAGAAAAAATCTGCGCTGACACTAGTTACCATAAGGGCGCACGCACACATATATGCGGAAGTTCCGTGCGTAAACCCATGGACAATCCGCACCCAAAAAAATCTGAAAGTAAGAAAAATGAAAGATTGTGTACATTACTCGTCATTAGGTGTAAAGTGGCACACAGAGGTAATGCGTTCGCCTTGTGTCAAGTAAACCCGAGTTTGAACCTGGGTACAGGGGCTTTTTCCTCTCACTTTGCACTAGGCCTTACGGTCTGAGCGTGGTCTTTCAGATGAGACGATAAACCCGAGGTCCCATGTACTTAGCACATGTGGCAACGAAAACATTGTCATTTGGTCAAAATTTACCCCCCCCCCTTTCCTTCCTCATCAGTCACACAAAAATCGCATGCCAAAAAAAAAGAAGAAATTGGGTGGCACGCCTCTGGCTACCACCAGGTGGGAGCAACCCGAATATGACGGAGACGCCTCTGTGACTATGAAGTACATAATACCTACTACACGCGGAAACTCATGTCCAATCCCATCCGCTGATTTCTTATGCGAGGGCTTCTGCACGGAACTTGTGGATTGCATGTGAATATATCACTTAAAATCAAATCTTTATATGCACACAAACACAGAGAAAAAAATGGAGGCATAGAAAGACAAAGAAAAAAGTCTGCACGGACACTAGTTACCATAAGGACATGCACACATATATGCGGCAGTTCCGTGCAAGGGATAATCCGCACCAACAAAATCTGAAAGTAAGAAATATGAATGATTGTGTGCATTACTCGTCATCAGTCACACAAAAATCGCATGCAAAAAAACAAAACAAAACGGGTGGTGCGCCTCTGGCTACCACCAAGTGGGAGCAACCCGAATATCACGGAGATGCCTCTGTGACTATAAAGTACATAATACCTAATACACGCGGAAACTCATATGCAATCCCATCCGCTGATTTCTTATGTGAGAGTATAGCTCCAACCCACCTGCGTGCGCATCTCGACCATTCCAACGGAAGTGTCACCATCTTAGTCCTTATTTGTGTGTCAACAAAGTGAAAATGTGATCTAAATGTGTGTAAAGAAAACATCCAGATGTTATAAATACAGTTGAGATAAGTTTCGAATTGGAACAGCCAAATACGCAGCATCGATCCGACATTTTTCAAAAAAAGGCAAGGACTAAGATGGCGGTCTCCCATAATATGGCGCTCCTTGTGGCCGGATATGACGACACGTGGGTACCAGCCATAGGGCTTCCGCATGGAACTTGTGGATTGCGGATGTAATATATACAAGACCTTATTGAGAATTAACATAGTTCATGCTTAGTCTTTTATGTGATGTGTTTCCCAGAAAGCTTTAATAGCTGATTATTGTACTCTCCTATAATATTGTTAAATGTACAAAAAAAACACCTGAACATAATGAAAGAAAATACTTGTTAGTGCCATCGTGATAGTCATGTAGAAAATAGTTTTTATTATGTGCATTTTCTTTAAATCATAATTATATTCTAGCAACGCATTCTTGTAAACGTGCACTTGAAAATAACCTGTGAATAAGACCAGATGGTTTTGAGCATTTCGATAATTCCATTAAAATTTTTATTTTTATTTTATAGAATTCTTTGTGAAGTGGACTGACGTTCACTTGATTGGTTTTAATATGGTTTAAATGTGTGTGTGTGTTTTGCGCTTGTGTCTGCCTGTGCTTTGCATACATTTTAATCATGTAATGTACATAGTCATTTTTTTTAAATCCGACTTCCAATTGTTAGTTAATTTTACAACATTTCTTCGTAAGTGAATCAGATCTTAGCTAGTTCATAACTTTGTTTGATAACAATTTTAAAATGTATTCGTCATGTAGTATTTTATCTGACCATTTCAATGCTAGGAACGTTAGACTCTTCATCCCCCAAATAACTGAATTAGCCTTGTCCTTGAGTTTGGTTGACAATACTTAGCAGAAAATCAAATGCAACGAGATATTAGTTTAAGATTGATGTTAGTGTGAGTTTATTCAGCTAGATGTTAGAGTGAGTGTATTTAGGTAACCAGTGATGAAAACATTTTGTATGCTTGTTTAAAAAAAAAAAGGCTTATGAGTGAAATATTCCTTGGCATAATGCGGCAGCAAGTGTTTTCAATATACCATGTACATCAACATAATATGGATTTATTTTGTGATCTTAAAATGTGCATGTGCCTAATGATTAGCATGAAATATATACAATGTGTAAATGTTACGCCCAATCCGTAAAATTGCCTATTTCATGAAATGGGCAACAAGTCATGGAGTGGACAATGGACATCATAGTTTTCAATCCCCATTCACACAGGTATTGATTAAGGTTCATTCAACAGCAGCACACTTTTCTACATTGCATTGCAATTTCATGAAATGAGCAATTTCACGGATTGGGCATAACATATACACATTATGACTTTGAATTTGAACAGGGTGTTTTATTTCATTGTATCATTTTGAATGCTTCAGGTGATAATAATTCATAATCAACCTCCTGTGCATAAGTTTACATTTTATCTTTATTTTTCTGTTTGTCTGTTTATAAATTAATGTAGCGTAATATTGCCAAGTGCCTTGCATCATTGCATAATCAACCCCTTTTCGCCATTACGTTACATTCAGTAGACCCTTTCGACATTGAATGGAAACTGTCCATGCAATCTATGCTTATTCGATTTCAATTAACCCCTTGACTGCCAGAGAAAATTAAAGAAAAAAACATTGGGAAAATCCATGCAATCTGGCAAAATGGTCTGGGGATATAACTCTTTTGACTCTTTTAGAGCAAAAGCCAACATATCAGGGTTATTCCTTTTCATCTGATGACGTCTTCAGTGATGTCATAAGGTCAGTACGTAATACGTTGGTGGCAGTCAAGGGGTTAATTCTCGTCACTTTTTCTCATGTTATCACATTCCTCGTTTCACTTTTTTCTTCTTTTTTTGTGTGTTCCATTCCGGTTCTGTCAGCCATAATTGCAACTATTGTTTGAATTATAGCCCTTTGTCATAAGAGTTTTTTGCTAACGGCAATAAACATTGAAATTTGTATTTTTAAATTATATTTGAATCTAGCTCTCTCTCTCATCATTTTATCTTTCCTCTGATCTCCCATATTTAGTGGATAGTTTTGTTATTTTATGCAATTCTTTCATTGTTTTATGCAATGCTTTTGCCATTTTAATTCTACCTTCCATTCAAGCCCCCACACGCTTTCTTTCTTCCTTCTTGTCTTTCTTCTTTGGTTACTTTCTTTCTAGACTATCTTTCTATTCTCTGTCCTTTTTCTTAGAATTTTATTTTTTATGCCCAATCTTTCACACACACTATTTTCTGTTAATTTTCCATACATTTATAAAAAAAAATCTTTTTATCCCATCTTTCCATAAATTTGTTCTTGGTTTTTTTTCCAAAAGTGTTGTCATTGTTTTGATAACTGCAAAATTCAACTTACATTATGAACAAAAATGCTTAAAATTCATCACTTTTAACTTTGTATTGATTGACAATTTATACTTTGGAGTTTAGTTATGTTTTGACTGGGTCAATCCTATCCAATAAAGGAAAAATCAAAATAAGTTTTTGTGATTTTTGTTGTTGTTGCTGCTTGTGATGACAGTTGAGAGAGACGTCAGTTTGATGCAAAATGCAAGGTAGGCATTTACCCTTCCACAACTTGCACACACACACACACATACATACATGCACACACACCAATGCTCATTCTCCCACTGTGCAAATACGGATCTACACACTAACACCAGCATACAAACCCCCCCCATAAAATGCACATTCATTTATTTTATGACTAGTGCAGTAGTCATTATTGTAGCAATCAGTTATAAAAAACACACAAAGGTATAAAAAAAAATCAATCAACGTATGATCAACATTATATTCACTCACTCCACTTCCACATACCGTATTTTTCGGATCATTAGGCGCTGCTGTGTATAAGGCAAAAAGGGCAATTTTTAAGAAAAATCTCAAAAGATTATAGTAAAAGGTGCCTTCGTTTATAAGGCGATACACACCTCGCAAAAGAAAGTCGAAGTTTGAAGCCCGTACACGTCCTGTAAACGCTTACCGACCGCCATTACTGCTGTCATAAATGAGAGTTGGCTCCCTTCTCAAATAATCGAACTTCCGTTTTGCGACTTCCGGTTTTTGTGTTTGGACTTTTCTTCGCGAAAACTGATAGAATTATGGCACTTTAAGCTCTACAACAATGCTTTTTACATCCAATGAAGGGTTATGGCATCTGTTGGATGGTATCTCGGATGATAATTGGGATTTTGAAGCATTTTAACGTGAGTATCGTATTGGCGACTCGTTACCACTTTCAATGTTGTGACTCACAGTAGACTGTACTGAGTACGGCAATATTGCCTCTCTTCTCACGATTTTGTTCACTTATAGGGCGCCCTTTAGGCGCATAGGTCGAAATTGGAGTAACGAAATTTCGCGATTAACGAACTGACTTCAATTTCAAATGCCCTTCTATTTGTCACTTGCAAAGCCATGTACCTTTTGATAACGGCTTTTTACGAACACATGTTCTACGCCCCAGGATAATTTTATTTACTTGGAAAAATAGCCTATAACGAACTCAGCCTGTGCGATGCGCTGCAAAAACCTCTTCTCCAGCTAGAACGTGTTGTCAAGAGGAAGGAAGTTGGAAAATTTGCATTCACATTTAATTACTGGGTCGTCTGGGCCTAGGCTTCCTACAGATCATTCGGTTTCTCAAGGTCGCTTTACAATTCGCGCTCAAAATAAAGATCGAAAAGTTCGTGAAAGCCTATAACAAACTACATTTGTGTGATGTGTTGTCACTTAATGGACAAACTTGTTGAAAAGTGTGCCAAAACAGGTGCTGAACTTCTTCAAGCCTTGTACATCCCGTGATTAAGACAGACGAAAACTGGTCAAGTTTATGTTTTCGGTTATCATTGGCGAGTGTTTGAACTGTTTTTGTCTTCAACATACATTTACATGTACATGTATCCTGATACAACGAACTGAGTCTGTGTTCCGTTAAAATTCGTACCCGGACTCCACTGTATCAAAAATGTATATCAATGATACAATCAAGTGAACTACCAACAGTCTCTGTCTCTCTCTGTTGCACAGGCACACAGGCGTGCGCGTCCATGTAAATGCAGTCACACATGCGCACCACACACACACACATACATGCATGCATGCAGTGACAGACACACTTTCTACTATTTTAAGCTTTGATTACAACTACCCAAACTTGAAAAAAAGCATCACAAATGATCACACAATCATACAAGCAAGTTTTACAAACATAGTTTTGGCAACCAGTCAAAAAACCAAAAACAACCTCAGGCAAAGAGAAATTCAGACAAGTAAATATTATGCTTGATCTTGATCTTGCAGACTTTGATTACTTAACCCTCTCAAGACTGCAGAACCGAAATCCGCCCCCAATTTTTTTTCCTTCCCTGGTGACCCGATGACGCCGATTGCGCCCGCTGAACGCCAGGTCTAGTAGTTTCACTTTCACTTTCTCCCTACCCACAATGCAATATACTAGGTTAGTTCTTCCTGTTCCTGACTCTCATACATGTTTTTTGTCATCCGAATTTGAATATGGTCTTTGCCGAGCCCGTTTCTGGGGCAAATGCTTCCCTTAACCCCTTCACTGCCGAGGGAAAGCACCCAATAGTCTTTTTGAACGGATGCTTTTTTCGAAGTGCTTCCCTTAACCCCTTCACTGCCGAGCCCGTTTTTTCTTCTTTCACTGCCACGTGACGTGCTTCCCTTAACCCAGTATTGACTCGGCGCGATGCTCGGAGCCAAGCCGTTTGCCATTACAGATTCATTGACACTCATAGATTAACCCTTTCACCGCCAACGTCGCATTTTAGCACCACAATGGTTTTAACACCCATGTCACATAAAAGGCATCAAACCAGGGCCTGTTATCCAAAGACCCTATTTTCTTAATTTTGGCAGGTAAAGATAGGCCTAATCCTCAGAGCGCTTTATATTATGAGAAAACAGAGGAATTCATGAAGAAGCCAATATTGCAGACCGCCAGCCATTTGTTTTTTTTTCTTCTGGGGTACTTACAGCAAGATCATTAAGAGTAATGGGGTATTTTGGGGCTGACAAAAAATCAAACTGGTAGGTGAAAGGGTTAAACAAACAAATGCAGTGATCCAAAGTTTCCCCTGAAGTTTTCTTGCCCCAAACCCACATAACAACATCATGGCTTTATCTTCTTCGTCGATTGCTCAGGCAGTTTCCTGTCATATGAGCGCAGATGCGTCATGCTGCCGTAATGCGCTGAACCCCCAGCATGTCCGACTTCGGCTGGAGAAAATCTTTGCCAGACTTTATATAACGAAGGCAGGAGAATGGACCGGTAAGGCAGAAAGATAGTAGATGACAGTAAGCAAAGGGAGAAGGCAGAGTCAAAGAGAGTGACAGATTAGAGGAAGTTACAAGCACAAAACTTCCAGAAGGTGGAGGATTGATTTGTACAAAAAGACCCTCCCCCGGTATCCCCACAGACGACATGACAGCATAGTTTCGTATTTAAGAACCTTTTCTGTGGCTTTGCAAGCCCTGCTCTCATGGTGACCTCAGTTTCAGTTTCCGATCCAATCTATGCCTTGGTGCGTTCGGGTCAAAGTCATGGGGAGCAGTGTGTTCTGGGGAGGTGTCAGTGGACGGTCGTGGTGGCGCCCTCGGAGGAGGACCTCACTCGCGCTGACTCGCGACTAACAGAATAGTGTCGTCAGTAGGGGGCTTAGTAGGTGGTGTCCTGAACAGGCTCTACTGAACTCCACCGAAGTGACTCAGCAGCAGTGCCGTGTCTCCTCGGTTGGATGCCTCCCGACGGCCTAACATAGATAAGCTCCCCTTGGACTGCTGGTCTCGGATTCTGCGACCTGAACAAGCAGAGGTGTGGCTGCGAGCTGGGATTCGGAATGAGCGGCATGGGAGCAACGCCACTGTAGATGGGACAGCAAAAAAAAAGAAAAAAAAAAGAACCTTTTCTTCAGGAAATCAGCTGCCTGAAACCTGCATCAAATTGCCTGAATTCAGGCTACTGGCACACACCCACTCCTGCATTCTTTCCTTTTTATTCCAGCTTCTCCGTTCTTCTGTTCAAGTTTCTCCCCACGTCTTTTTTTCGTTCATGGTGTTCATACCGCGTCCAACCTGCAAACGCACACAAACAAACAATAAACCAAAGCTGTGAACGTCATACATACGACTGATCATAGTGGGGGTGGGGGTGTATGGGGGCAGCGGGTCATGCATGCTCATTGAGCGGTTTACTAGCTATGCTTCCTACACATTCGTGGGTGCTTCTACAAAATCCTGGAAACCTGGATGGCTGGGGGGGGCTAGTCTCCAGCGGGGTACAGGGCCAGTACAGTGGAACCTCCCTTATAATACTCCCTCCTACATATTAAGACTTACTTCTCTGAGACAGTGCCCTTCTTTGGAAGCATTAAAATTGCCTCCCTTATAAGACCCCCTCCCTTGTAAGACCTCATTTTGGATGATTTTTGAAGGTCTTATAAGGGAGGTTCCACTGTAGTCTTGTTGATGGTGGAGGTGGACAAGCCTGGAAGCTGAAGGGAACAAATGCTACAGAGCTACCTCACATTTAAGACCTTGAAAAATCATCCAAAGGATAAGTTTGGGCTCTTTCAGCTGAAAAATTGTTTCAAATCGGCTCTCAGGGGAAAACACGCTTTTGTTGACTATTGTAGTTTGAAGAATACGCTTCTCTTACCTTTTTCGGCTATACGCAAACCCATAACACACACACATCTTCGCACATGCATGTGCATGCAATCTAATCTCGTATACGGTATATCGTTACAATGAATTAAGAAAAAAAGGCTTTCTCACTTTTTCTCCGCCGTCTTCAGCACTTGTTCGAACTCGGACATGCTGGGTCCGCGACCCAGCCAGCTGAGGACCTGCACGTAGGATCGCACCAGCCAGGTGGTGACAGCAAACGTGAAGTTCTCCCGCCACACGTGGTAGTCGAACACGCAGCGGTCCACCCACCCCCGCACCCTGCCCACGATGCCCCCAGATTCTGTGTCTCGGTACACCCCTGTGATGGCACTGCGAGGGAGAAAAAAAAAAGGTATTGTATCGTCTAAAAATCTCCCACACAGACAAATGTCCGTGTGGCACAGACGAATGTCCGTGTGGCACAGGTTTGCCGAGTCCAGACCACATCTTGCAGGACTGCCCGAAAGTTACCGTCCTACCCTGAAATGCATAATTCATATGGATTATCCATTGGATATATACTTTATAAAGAATCATAACATTCCAACATTTGATAAATAATCATATCAATAAAACCAACTCAACTAAAAAAAAAAACCACAAAAAAACTGCACATCAGCGATCATAGTTACAGGGCTGGGCTGGAAATGTGTTCATAGTAATGCTTTGCCCGGGGTACATCCCCATTCTCTAGGCCAACAGCACTTTAGAACAGCTGATGTTAGGAAGAAATCTTAAAAAAACTAATTAGCATATTTTTCGGACCATTAGGTGCTTGTGTGTATGGCGAATAGTGCAATTTTTCAAGAAAAATCTAAAAAAACTAACCCTTTCACTGCCAGCCAAATTTCAGCCAAAAATGTCCATTAAATTTACCTGTGTAGAGAACAAAATCCATCCGCAGTATTGGGGATTCTTCTGTGACATATATAAAATAAGGTCTACCCTTGGTACCTCCTAAAACCAAGACAAAGGGGTCTTTGGATAATAGACTCCAATTTGATGCCTTATTAGTAACATAGGTGTTAAATTACTGTGGTGCTAAAATGCGACTTTGGCGGTGAAAGGGTTAAAGCAAAAGGCGCACTCGTTTATAAGTCTTTTGCCTTTGAAGCACAAACTTCGAAGCCCATACACGTCCGGTAAACACTTGCTGACCGCCATTACTGCAGTCATAAACTAGAGTTGGCTCCCCTTTCAAATAATCGAACCTCCGTTTGTACTACTTCCTGTTGTTGAGTTTGGAAATTTCTTGGCGAAAACTGATATAATTATGCCATTTTAAGCTCTACAACGATGCTTTTTACATCCAATGAAGGGTTATGGCATCTGTATCTCGGACAATAATAGGGATTTTGAAGCATTTTAACGTGAGTATTCATCGTATCGGCGACTCGTTACCACTTTCTATGTCTAGACTTACAATAAACTGTACTGAGCACGGCAATTGTTGCCTCTCTTCTCACAAATTTGTTCACTAATAGGCGCCCTCGTTTATTAGGCGCAAAGTCGAAATTGGAGAAAAACATATTGCCTTATAACCCGAAAATTACGGTAGTTTATAAAGAATCATAACATTCCAACATCTGATAAACGATCATGTTAATAAAAGCAACTCAACTCAACAATAAAAAAAACAACCACTCTGCACATCAGCTATCATAGCTACAGGGCTGGAACTGGAAATGTGCTCATAGTAATGTCTTTCCCGGGGTACATCCCCGTTCTCAAGGCCAAGAGCACTTTAGAACAGCTGATGCTTAGAAGGAATCTTAACCCTTTCACCGCCAAAGTCGCATTTTAGCACCACAGTGATTTAACACCTATGTCACTAAAAGGCATCAAATTGGGGTCTATTATCCAAAGACCCTGTTGTCTTAGTTTTGGGAAGTAAGGATAGACCTTATTTTATATATGTCACAGAGGAATCCCCAATACTGCAGATGGATTTTGTTCTCTACCCAGGTAAATTTAATGGGAATTTTTGGCTGAAATGTGGCTGGCGGTGAAAGGGTTAAAAGACTAACTACCAATCCATTTGGTTGCAGCCCTTACAGCCGGTGCAAAGGCCCCCTAGTTTGAGAGTGATAGTCTTCCACAAAACGCTAAGCTGTGTATCATGATTTTGCTGCACCTTATTCTAAAAACACAATGTCAGTTTTCGCGAATTTGTGTACCGTTGAGGCAGTTACCTGCGTGCCATGATGCCGTAGCGGTCGACCGTGTTGCCATGCTCCCTGGTGATGGCTCGGATCGTGTTCAAATTCCTGTCACAATCAACACGCTTAGTATTTTCTTTTAAAAAACCCAACAAACTAAACAACAGCAGTGACCCAAAACAACAACAAATAAACAAAAAGAAATGCTTGGTATTGCATCGTTGCACTATCGCATGAAAATTCTACTGCCATACATCCATAACTATACTTCTCTTTTTTTGTGTGTTACTCCCCCCCCCCCCCCTTCCTCCATCACCCCCCCCCCTCTCCCATTCCCTCCCCCCTCTCGCTGTCACACACACACACACACAGTATTTATACGGCGCTGAATCTTGACAGAAATCAAATCAAAGAGCACACACACGTTAGCATTCATAACGCATTCAACGCACACACAAATTCACACAAACACCTAATTGCATAGATATACAGAGAGAGAGAGAGCAAGCGCAAAATATTTGCACCCATATAAATGCTCTTACTCGTTCACAACTATGCCAACATATCATTATATAAAGGCATAATAATACAAGCACGCAGACAGTTGATAAATCTTATGCCAAATTCAGATGAAATACTGCTACTCAAAATACTACCGTATTTTACGGACTATAAGGTGATGCTTTTTCCCCAGACTGAGACCCCTGCGCCTTATATTATGACTGATGATATATACTGGTCTCCAAAAGTTAAGGGCCAGCGTCTGTTTTCAGTAGCTTGATATCTATTTATTGTACACTAAGACAACAATGAAGAAAATGGCAAATCTTAGGCTACTCAATAACTTTCCTTCCTGTTGCACGTGCCTGAACCAGTTTTGCAGACATTGCAGTACAGCAACAGCGTTTTCAGGTACGCTTAAAATGTGGCAAATTCACGAGAATTTCACGAAAGTTTGGTCTCTTTTCGCTGAAGAATCAGGGCTGATGCAGGTTTCTTGTCTATTGCACGTGCAAGGCATGACTGTAGTGAACACTGCTGAGCAAAAGTTAGACACGAATGTGTATTTAAGGGCGGCAACCAGAGCTCTCAATAAGCATGCCTCCAAGACAGAAGAGAGAAGATTGTTCTTCCGGCCCTTAAATTTTGGAGACCAGTATAGTAAGAAACCATAATAGCAAGACCTGAATTTTGTGTAAAATTTGGGGGTGCGCCTTGTAGTCCGTAAACTACGGTAACTTACATGAAAGTTCCTCGCAAAGGTGACTTTCACAATTGTCATACACATTTCTAATCACTTTCTAACGTTTCCTTCAGCAAAGGAGTAAAGGCAAACCCAAAGAAGCTGGCTCAGAAAAAGAAAAAAAATGCAGCGGCGCGGCACAGAATGGATCAGTGTGACAAATTTTGTCAATAAAAACTTGCGGCCTAATTACGTTAATTCATTTCCCCATTAAGCTCACGTTCTTTTTTCATTCCAAGTCTTGTTAGTATTACGGATGCACTAATGTCAGAGTCTTCTTCTTCTTCTGAATTCCCAGGCCATATGGCCATAATGAGTAAGGTACGTATGCGTCTGGTTTTCAGTTTTCAGTGGTCTCCCCGATGCGTACATCCGACACATTTCGATTTCGGAGGAGCTCAAAAGGAGAGTTCGGAAGAGTAGTTTCCGAAGAAACTTGAACTTCTTTTGAAGAAGAAGAAAGGAGGAGTCTTACAAGAAGACTTGACTGAAGAAGAAGACTTTCTTAGATGAATGAGACGAAGTTTTAGAAGACTTTGAAACAGAGGAGTGACTGACTGGGGAGACGAATCTAGGCTCGGTTGAAACCACCACAGAAGAAGAAGAAGTAGTCATGTTACTCGACCGAGCAACACTAGAAGAAGATGACATACTAACAAGGTTCAGACAATGAAGAATTTCAAGTCAATCGAACAAGAAAGAAAAACCAGGAAAAAGGCAGAAAATTAAAAATAAATCGATAGATGTTCACAAGAAACACCCAAAGAAAACGAAAGAATGTTGAATAATATTGAACTAAAATAGTAAAGACAACATTTTTTACTCTTTTATTGTGGCGGTACCATAGCCGAGGAGGTTTAACCGAGGCGTGGTTACTGCTACACATATCTGTATTGCTAAAAAAATTGGGACTTTACTGGTGTTGCACTGCCTCCGGGCATTGCCTCCAGTATTGTTCCCACTATCTTTGTATTTAAAAATGCCCCACATGGTCGAAAGACCGCAGAGGGCGTAAAATCCTATTTCGTCGACAATTTTTTTTTTATAAATTCAAAATAGAAATGACAAACTAACCAAGGTGAACCAGTTACAATAAGTGGAGAGGCACAGGGAGGTTTCCAAGCGAGGATCTGTCGTTCCACATGGAGAATGGAAAAGTGAGCTCCTAAGGCAAAGGGACCAAGTGACCGGAAGTAAAGTGAGATCATACTTACTTCTGGAAAGGGGGAGTTATCGTCCTTTGCCCTTATTGTTTTTGTGTTGCTAGAGTATGGTTTCCAATCTGAGGAAGTCTAATGCTATTGTTTGAGTGTTGGTCAGTATGGTTAGAATAGATTGAGGTCTGATAAGGGAGGGGTCTTATAAGGGAGGTAATTTTAAGGGAGGGGTCCCTATAAGGGAGGTAATTTTAATACTTACAAAGGGCAATGTCTCAAAGATGTAGGTCTTATATGGGAGGGAGTCTTATAATGGGAGGTCTTATAAGGGAGATTCCACTGTATTAGGTAGAGGTGTCTCTGTGAAATTCGGGGTGCTCCCATCTGGAGAGCGCGTCGCAGCCAAAGCCAAATTATTTTTTTTGCATGCGATTTTTGTGTGACTGATGAGGAAGGATGGGTAAATTTTGACCGAATGACAACTTTTTCGTTGCCACTGGGATTAACATGTGCTAAGTGCATGGGCACACGGGACCTGGGTTTATCGTCTCATCCGAAAGACTTGTCCTTTTCTCAACATCAAATTTAAGAGGAACGACTCTGGAAGGAGAGCTTTCTTCAGTTGTGGCAGACAAAGCAAAATTTTCAACAGAATTTTTCAAACTGGAAAAGAAAAGTGCAAAACAGAGGATAGCTTGTTTGGGCTCAAATCACTTGCTGCACACTTATACATCATCAGATGGGCTTCCGATACAGGCAGGCTTTGAATATCAAATGCATAATAAATAAATAGCTTATAACTTGAACACAACATCTCAAACGTATAATGATGAGGAAGGAACATTTTTAACAACTTAGATGACATTAGCATTGATTCTCTTTTTACACTGTCCATTTATAACAGCACTAGAAATCAAGAGGGAAAATTAGATATACAGCGTTGCAATACTAACAGTCGTAAACATTGTTTTAGTAATCGAGTTGCTAACCTCTGGAATTTACTAACACCTAACCTAAAGAGAGCACCAACACTAAATACCTTCAAAAATCTCCTTGACAAAAATGAAAATTTTAGTCAACTATGTTTTGAATATGATGATTGAATTACAATCATAATTTTAAAAGGCATGCTTTAAGCAAACAAAACAGTGTCAATGAAGGGACGTTTGTAAGCCGCGAGGCTTAGGCTTGAGCCAGTCCCACACTATACTATGCTATACTATATGTCAAACACAAGAACCAACAATAACCAAAAACTGATTCAACAAGATAACTCGTGCATCGGACTAATATTAATTGAAACAATGGAAAAGTCCAAAGTTCACACACATAATAATGGATTTGGGAAGGGTAGGAATTAAATCCTGTTGTTGACTTTAAATATCTCAATAGATTGTATTCAAATAAAACTAGCTAAAACTCTAAGACAGATCGTGTCAAATTTCACTTTTACAATGTTTCAAGTCGTCAGATGCACGACTTATCTTGTATAACTAGACCATTTTGATATTTCCAGCGCTCTCAATGTCTCTTGTCAAACAAGTACATTATTATTTTCATATTTTCCTCCCTGAAATATTAGAAATTACCTCCTTAAAAGAGAAACTAATATTAAAAAAGAAAGAAATGATCTAAATGTACTGAAAAACTAAATAAAGTAGGAACAGATTGAATGGCAAATTTGATACCTAGTTGAAATATTATCATATTTACAACCCCCGTAAATTATCTTCATGATTCGTGAGAATCTCAAGACAGACATCAACATTTGCTTTAACAAACAAACAAACAAACAGACAAACAATAACAATATAAAGAGTTTCAATTCCAAACCTAAAAAAACCAACCCCACGAAAAACAACAATAAAACTCGATACGTCCAACAAAACATAGGCCGTTTCTATCTCCCAAACCCAACCCAAACCAACTCTCTCTCCTCACACACTCTTCTCCCCAAACTTAGCATTTTATCTACTACAGTGGGATCTCCCTTATAAGACCCCCTGTTATAAGACTCCCTCCCACTTCCCGTTATAAGACTCCCACCTACTTCTCTGAGACATTGCCCTTCTTTGTAAGTATGAAAATTACCTCCCTCAAATAAGCATGGGATGCAACTGGAGAAAATCCAAAAACAGGCAAGGCAGGGGTCCAAGGGCCGCCCAGGCCCCTGTTGGGGGATCAGGGAGGGGTTGCCCCCTGAAGCTGAAGAAAAAGCAAAAATCATACTCAATTTGAAGCTTATTCCAGGCTTGTAAAGTGACAATTCAACTCTTTTTTTACCCTTGAACTTTGAATCAATTTTTTTTTGGTGGTCAAAATTTTGAAAAACAGGCGCTGCCTCGTATCCGAGGCAAGGTTGCATCCATGTATAAGACCTCATTTGGGATGACTTTTGAAGGTCCTAGAATGGAGGTTCCACTTTAGCAACTACCCCTGAAGCCTGCCTGTATGTCCGCTAGACGCCCACCTGATGATCAGGAGCAGGCAGCGGGGCATGTCCCTCAGCACCTTCATGATCTGATCAAAGTGCTGCTGCGCCATCACTCGCATGTAGCGCAGGTCTTCCGCCGTCATGCGGCTCGGCAAGTGCATTCGGCTCCGCTTGATCGGCCGCTGAACCAAGATCTCCCCAAACAACCGGAAGTCTGGAGAAAAGCAAGAGATTTGATACCGGATTGAGTCCAGGGAATCAAAAGTTGAAATGAAAACGAGGAGAACGGAGTGTTTTATTTTGCCAGTCTTGAATTCTCTCCCATTTGATCAGCCGCTGAACCAAGATCTCACCGAATAACTGAAAATCTGGAGAAAAGCAAGAGATTTGATACTGGTTTGAGTCCAGAGAATCAACAGTTCTAGAGCTAATGAGCAGAAATGTGTTTTATTTTGCAAGTCTTGAATCATGTGACTTGGCAAGTGCATTTTTTTCCTTCTGATAGGCCGCTGAACAGATCTCACCGAATAACTGAAAATCTGGAGAAAAGTAGAGGTTTGATGGATTGAGTAGAAGTGAAAACGAGCAGAACGGTGTTTTGTTTTGCAAATCTTGAATTCTCTCCCATTTGATCGGCGGCTGAACCAAGATCTCACCGAATAACTGAAAATCTGGAGAAAAATAGAGATTTGATACTGATTTGAGTCCAGAGAATCAACAGTTCTAGAGGTAACGAGCAGAAATGTTTTATTTTGGAAGTCTTGAATTCTCTCCCATTTGATCAGCTGCTGAACCAACATCTCACCGAATAACTGAAAATCTGGAGAAAAGTAGAGATTTGATACTGATTTGAGTCCAGAGAATCAACAGTTCTAGAGGTAATGAGCAGAAATGTTTTATTTTGGAAGTCTTGAATTCTCTCCCATTTGATCAGCTGCTGAACCAACATCTCACCGAATAACTGAAAATCTGGAGAAAAGTAGAGATTTTATACTGATTTGAGTCCAGGGAATCAAAAGTTCTAGTGAAAATAAGCAGACTAGTGTTTTATTTTGCAAGTCTTGAATCATGTGGCTCGGCAAAAGCATTCTCTCCCTTTTGATAGGCAGATGAACCAAAATTTTGCCAAACAAATGGAAGTATGGAGAAAAGCAGAGGTTTGATCATGGTTTTAGTCCTGAGTCGAACTCACGTTTGGCTGTGAGAGAGGTCAGTCAATGTACCCAAACAACTGGAAGTCTGCATGCAGAAAAGCAGAGGTTTGATCATGTTGGAGTCAAACTCACGCTTGGCTGTGAGAGGTCAGTTAAATGCACGCTGCACTAAAAAGCAGAGGTTTGAAACTGGTTTTGAGTCCAGACACTCAAAAGTTGTAGCGAAAACCAGCAGTTTTTTCTGCCTGGCTGGAGTCCCCCAGTTCCAACGACAGAACCATCAAAATGATGAAGGTGGTTGTTTAATCAAAGAAGAAAGAAGAAGAACTGTTCTAATTGGCAACTCTTGAACACATGTCTAGCTGTGAGAGAGCTAAGGCAAATGTACGCGATGCGCCGAGGATGGAACAGAGACAGCACAAACTGTCAGGAAACAAGAAAACCAATAGGACAAATTATCCTGGCTCTTGCAAATATCAATAGGACAAAATGTCCTGGTTCTTGCAGAAATCAAAAGGACAATGTACGCCAGTGTGAAATTCCAACAGGACATGTTGTCCCGATAGGGAGGAACAGAACAGGACATTTTTTAGTGTTAATATGACAATGTCCTATCACCGGGCCTGGGCTTCGGGACATTACTGCTTGCTCACAAGGAAATGGACAGCATTAACTCATTCAAGTCGTTCCACCCATATATGGCCAGAATTAATATAAAACTGTCAATTCGATGAATTTGTTTCAAGGGAAGTAAATTGGTGTGCATGCCACACTTTGGTTACTTCTAAACTCGCTTCGCTCCCTTAGACCACACTTTTGCCTCTTACTTTGCGTTTGTAGTGGTTTGAAGTGGGGAAACTAATTGCTGTAGAGTTTTTCTATATAAAGTCTAAAAAAAAAATGTATAAAGTCTATAAATAAAAAAAAGTCTGATCGACCACTTCCCTATGTCTAAACCTGAAGTAAAAACCCGTAATCTTCTTTCATTTCTCTTTTTGTTTATGTCTGTTTTGTTTGTGTGTAGTATGGCTGGAGTGATTTGCGAGTTTTTTTAATGTCAAAATCATTGTGATGCGAAAGAGTTAACAGGACAACAGCTCACCTATGCTGAGTACCGGTACAGCACTGTGCGGCTTTTCATCATTGTTAAATCATGACAAAGCAGTTTACTCTGGGTTTGCCTTTCCTCCAATTTGCCTGAGTGAAAAATAAAACATTAAAGACCCACCACACCCATGAGTGAAAATCACGGTTTTCACGCGTTTCCCTCTTCTCGCTGGTAAGAAATCTTTTACAGGTAGAGAGGGAAAATACACGTGACGTGGTAGGTCTTTAGATGAGAGTGACAGTTGAAGCCTGAAGATAATGTTTTGACTACATCCAAAATTTAACAAAACTTACATATAATTATGTACAGTGTGTGTTATTATTGTTCTGCAATCAATCAATGGCATTAGCTCTACCCGAATGGGCAGTTCTTTGAGAAACATACCATTTCATGTCATGGAGAAAAAAAATTAGAGTGTGGTGTTTAAATTGAGTTTTAGAACAAATTATGATGATGATCACAGCTTCAGTTGACATTGCTCAGGCAAATGCACCCATCATTATGGGATGGAATACAGCTTTAGGCCTCAAGACATAAATCACTGTTTTCTTATTTATTTTTTTTTGCGTGTGGCTTGTTAACTTGATGACATACTTTCCCCATAAGGCATACGTTCAAATGTTCAATCGATATCATATGACTGCTGACAGTCAGGTGTAGAATGGCACAGAGGAAACGCGTTCGCCTCGGATACAATAAACCAGAGCTCGAACCTGGGTACAGGGGATTTTTCCTCTCACTCTGCACTATAGACCTTACGGTCTTTCGGATGAGACGATAAACCAAGGTCCCATGTGCCCATGCACTTAGCACACAAAAAAACCCAGTGGCAACCAAAACGTCGTCATTTAGTAAAAATTTACCCCCTTTGCTTCTTCATCAGTTGCACAAAAAATCTGCATGCAGAAAAAAGGGGGTGGTGCGCATCTGGCTGTGACGCGCTCTCCATGTGGGAGCAACCCGAATTTCAGAGACGCCTGTGACTATAAAGTACCAAATACCAAAAAAAAACCATAAACTTTTAAAACACTAACGTTGGCATTAATACCAGAATTGGGTGCCTGCCAACGTACTTCATGCAGACTACCCATATCTTCACTTCAGACCTGAACTCTCCGCACCAGCTAAGTTACCTAAAGATAAACCACAGAGCGCTGGGCATGTCGCGCAGGGTTTGCAGCACCCGGTCGTGGATGACCGCGAACTCTTCGCGCAGCGCCTGCTGCCTCTCCGGGGACAGGTTCCGCCACTCCTTGCGACCCACGGGCCGATTGCGGAACAGGGGACGGTTCTTCAGGCGCACCGGCCTTTGCATCAGCATTATGGCAAAGATATGGAAATCTGCACAGCAGCAGATTATTTTTGTTCTTCTTTAATGCATGTGGGACCTGCTTAACGGTTGTGCATGACTCGTGTACGTTTTCCCCTCTGCATGCATCATGTGGGGCCCGGGTGTCTCCGGCTGAACCGGGGCACTAAACGGTTGTGCATGACTTACTCCTTCTTCTATCTTACATTTCACTGAAATTTTACTCAACCCTCCCCCACCCACTTCAAGCCTATAAAATACCAAGCCACATACCTCTCTTCATATCTTTGAAATATCATTCTGTACAACAAATGCTTATCTATTATCTAATATCTATCTCAAATCCTATGTTATCCCATGCTGCCCATCTTCGTCTTTGAACCCCTGTATATGTTAATAATTGCTGATAAACGGCAGGTGGACATTACTGGAAGAAGAAGAAAAAGAGGACAATATGCACACTATCATGGTTGCTTCTACACAATCCTGGAAAACTGGCCTTTGGATCTGCACACTATCATGGGTGCTTCTACAAAAACCTGGAAAACTGGCCTTTGGATCTGCACACTATCATGGGTGCTTCTACAAAAACCTGGAAAACTGGCCTTTGCATCTGCACACTATCATGGGTGCTTCTACAAAAACCTGGAAAACTGGCCTTTGCATCTGCACACTATCATGGGTGCTTCTACAAAACCTGGAAAACTGGCCTTTGCATCTGCACACTATCATGGGTGCTTCTACAAAACCTGGAAAACTGGCCTTTGGATCTGCACACTATCATGGGTGCTTCTACAAAATCCTGGGGAACTGGCCTTTGCATCAGCATTATGGAAAATATAAGGAAATCTGCACAGTAGTATAATGTGCACTCTATCATGGGCGCCTCTACAAAATCCTGGGGAACTGGCCTTTGCATCAGCATTATGGAAAATATAAGGAAATCTGCACAGTAGTACAATGTGCACTCTATCATGGTTGCCTCTACAAAATCCTGGGGAACTGGCCTTTGCATCAGCATTATGGAAAATATAAGGAAATCTGCACAGTAGTACAATGTGCACTCTATCATGGGCGCCTCTACAAAATCCTGGGGAACTGGCCTTTGCATCAGCATTATGGAAAATATAAGGAAATCTGCACAGTAGTACAATGTGCACTCTATCATGGTTGCCTCTACAAAATCCTGGGGAACTGGCCTTTGCATCAGCATTATGGAAAATATAAGGAAATCTGCACAGTAGTATAATGTGCACTCTATCATGGGCGCCTCTACAAACTCCTGGGGAAAACTGGCCTTTGCATCAGCATTATGGAAAATATAAGGAAATCTGCACAGTAGTACAATGTGCACTCTATCATGGGCGCCTCTACAAACTCCTGGGGAACTGGCCTTTGCATCAGCATTATGGAAAATATAAGGAAATCTGCACTTTACAATGTGCACTCTATCATGGGCGCCTCTACAAACTCCTGGGGAACTGGCCTTTGCATCAGCATTATGGAAAATATAAGGAAATCTGCACAGTAGTACAATGTGCACTCTATCATGGGTGCTTCTACAAAATCCTGGGGAACTGGCCTTTGCATCAGCATTATGGAAAATATAAGGAAATCTGCACAGTAGTACAATGTGCACTCTATCATGGGCGCCTCTACAAACTCCTGGGGAACTGGCCTTTGCATCAGCATTATGGAAAATATAAGGAAATCTGCACAGCACAATCTCACTGATGCACCCAGGATGTAAACGTGATTAGACAAAACTGTCCTGAAACTTTGAAATCAATAGGACACACTATCATGGCTCTTGCAAAAATCAATGACAAAATGTTCTGGCTCTTGCAGAAATCAATAGGACAAAATGTCCTGGCTCTTGCAAAAATCAACAGGGCAAAATATCCTGGCTCTTGCAGAAATTAATAGAACAAAATGTCCTGGCTCTTGCAGAAATCAATAGGACAAAATGTCCCCGGCTCTTGTAAAAATATCATAGCTTCTACAAATGTCCTGGCTCTTGTATCTGCACAATAGGACAAAATGTCCTGGCTCTTGCAGAAATCAATGGGACAAAATGTCCTGGCTCTTGCAGAAATCAATACCTAAAAAATAAAAAATGTCCTGGCTCTTGCAGAAATTGGCAGGACAAAGTCCAGCAGAGTTCAATTTTAGCAGGACTGGTCTTTGCATCTGCACACTATCATGGGGAGACACAATAGGACATGTTCAGCTTTATCAGGACTATGTCCTATGTCCTGGGCCTCGAGACATAGAATCAGTACAATCTACTCAGTACCATGGGTGATTCTACAAAATCCTGGACAACTGGTGCTTTACACCAGCATTATGACAAAGCTATGGAAATCTGCACATTACAATCTGCACCATACTATGGGTGCTTCTACAAAATCCTGGACAACTGGTGCTTTACACCAGCATTATGGTAAAGCTATGGAAATCTGCACATTACAATCTGCACCATACCATGGGTGCTTCTACAAAATCCTGGACAACTGGTGCTTTACACCAGCATTATGACAAAGCTATGGAAATCTGCACATTACAATCTGCACCATACTACGGGTGCTTCTACAAAATCCTGGACAACAGGCGTTTGCATCAGCATTATGGCAAAGATATGGAAATCTGCACAGCACAATGACATCAATGTGCACCATACCATGGGTGCTTCTATAAAATCCTGGAAAACACACAGGTCCTCGCATGATCAGCATTATGCAAAGATATGGTAATACAGTCTGCATCGTAGCGCACAGGACAATTTGTTGCAATCTGCAGAGTACAGATCAACTGTCTTCTGCACAATGCAACTGCTCGTTAAACCTAGAATCTTTTGATTTGCACGCATGGGTGCAACGACACAAAATGAAAAACCCCTGAAAGGCCGGGGTCCAGGACTAATGTCCCCCTGCAGCTGAAGCAAACATTTGTTTATGAAGGTATTTTAGTTTGCTTTTTCCACAATTTATACAAATGCTTATTTTAAGGTGTTTGAAAAACACAGTAGATACACAAAGATCTTGTTTGACACATTTAAAAAAAAGGAACTTCCTTTTCTGGTAAAATTGAAAAACAGGAAATTCTTGTATACCAGGAAAAGTTACACCCATGTGCATGCAAACACTTTTGCAAGCACACATGCACATGCCATACCCACACATACATGCACACAACCATCTCACACACAAACATCACACACACACACACACACACACGTCTCACACACACACACACACACACATCTCACATACACATGTACACACACACACACACAAACATCACACACACACAAACATCTCACATACACATGTACACACACACACAAACATCTCACATACACATGTACACACACACACACACACAAACATCACATACACACACGCACACAAACATCTCACACACACAAACATCAAACACACATACACAAACACAGACCTGTTTACCCTTATAATGAAAAACCCGGAATTTGCCACCAAAACCCCCGGAATTTGAGAACAAAAACCGGAATTCACATGATCTGTACACGACTCGCGATAAAGCGGTTTCTTGTTCTTCTTTCCGCGAACATCGGCGTCGATTTTCAATATTGTGATGATTTCTTGGCTCAATTTCGCCAGAAAAGTTTTATTAGTAAATTCAGTCACTAATTCTTAGTCAATTTTAGTATAAAACAAGCTGGAAAAAGCAAAATACCTGGAAATGTCCACGATCGGACAGAGAAAAATCACTCAGCTGCGGATCGGCGGATGCCAAGTTGCAACTCGGCACCATCACGATCAATTTTCACTTCATTTTCCGTTGAAAACTTCAAAATTCTCACATCATCGTATTTTCCAGTGATAATATAATCTAAATTGACTCATTTCAAGCCCTAATTACAATTTCTACCATTAAAAAACTGCATGGAAAGCTCTTCGAATCGACAGTAAAAGTCTGGCCGCCATTTGCTCAGTCCCGAAATAGATCGACCAAAATAAAAACATTATTTCACCCCTTTAACCAATGAAAATGCAGCATTTAATGCATGTGACGTCAAGCACAACCCCTTTTCTGATGACGTAGCGTGTTAGGTACACGTTTCGGTCAACCCTTGCGTCTTTTACTACGAACGGAAACAAATAATAGACGGTTTTTCGAAATCCAGAATTTTCAGCGTTCATCCGGAATTTACTATTTTACCCGGAATTTTAGCAAATTTCCGGAATAATTCCGGCTAAACCGGAATGGTAAACAGGTCTGCAAACATCACACACAAAGAAACACCCGAAGGTCAGGACGGGGCACAGAGACGCGCTAACCCCACCTGCCCTACCAACACAAGAGCAGCCCCATACCACCCACATGCCTGAGACTCCCAGATCCAGGGTATATTTCTCCATCTTGTCTTCCTGCAGCATGATGGCTTTATGCAAGTCACTCACACACACACACACACTCATCAGACAGACAGACAGAAAGACACACACACACTACATCAGACAGACAGAGACACACACACATACACCTGACGCTCCCAGGTCCAGGGAATATGTCTCCATCTAGTCCTCCTCTAGCATGATGACGGCCTTTGCATAGGTGACACACACATCAGACAGACAGACACACATCAGACAGACAGACACACACATCAGACAGACAGACAGACAGACAGACAGACACACACACACACCTGAGACTCCCAGGTCCAGGGAGTATGTCTCCATCTAGTCCTCCTCTAGCATGATGACGGCCTTTGCATAGGTAACACACACACACACATCAGACAGACAGACAGAAAGACACACACCTGACACTCCCAGGTCCAGGGAGTATTTCTCCATCTTGTCCTCCTGCAGCATGATGACAGCCTTTGCATAGGTGACACACACGCACACATCAGACAGACACACAGACAGACACACACACATCAGACAGACAGACAGACAGACACACACACACACACCTGAGACTCCCAGGTCCAGGGAGTATGTCTCCATCTAGTCCTCCTCTAGCATGATGACGGCCTTTGCATAGGTGACACACACACACACATCAGACAGACAGACAGACAGACACACACACACCTGAGACTCCCAGGTCCAGGGAGTATTTCTCCATCTTGTCCTCCTCTGGCTCTAGCATGATGATGGCCTTTGCATAGGTGACACACACACATCAGACAGACAGACAGACACACACACACCTGAGACTCCCAGGTCCAGGGAGTATTTCTCCATCTTGTCCTCCTGCAGCATGATGATGGCTTTGTACAGGTGGCACAGCGCCCTTCGCTCCGCGGGCTTCAGCCGATCGTACAGCCCGTGGTCCAACAGAACCAGCTGGGCCTTGCCGTCTGACCCCCGCCGTATGAACACTGCACGGCATGACAAACATGGACGCAGCATGACTAGAAGACTTTTTTTTTGCCCTTGGAGCAAACATGGGAGGATTCCACTCCATGCACAGACCCGTTACCCAATTTTAGCTCCACAGTCTATCATGTATGGTAGGCACTCTCTGATAGGTTTTAAACCAATTGTTTTGCAAATGTATGGCAAGCGCCTTTTGCTCTGCAGGCTTCAGCCGATCGGGCTTCAGCCGATCGTACAGCCCATAGTCCAACAGCATCAACTGGGCCTTGCCGTCTGACCCCCGGCATATGAACACTGCACAGTATGACAAACTAAAAAAATATAATTTTTTGCCCTTGGAGCAAACATGGGAGGATTCCCCCCATCCTAACCCTCTCCATGCACAGACCCTTTACCTAATTTAGCTCCACAGTCTATCATGTCTGGTAGGCACTCTCAGTTAGGTTTCAAACCAATTTTGTTTGCAAATGTATGGCAAGCGCCCTTCGCTCCGTGGGCTTAAGCCGATCATACAGCCCGTGGTCCAACAGCACCAGTCTGAACCCCGCCATATGTCATACAGCTATAAGAGGGAAAACACGTGAAAACCGTGATTTTTACACGTGACGTGGATGATGTTTTAAGGTCTTATACGGAAGGTCCCACTGTATCTCTAGACCATTTTCTCAGATTGAGTCTTACTCTAACAACAGGTTTCTCTTAAATTTTATGATAGGAAAATCGATAAGTTCTCAGTTTTCCTCTGGCAGTGAAGGGTTTATCAAATTTTGGTGAGATAGCTTCTAGGGACAGGGGGATAATCAGTTTTACTGTCGACTTTGGGGCAGTGGGTGGATGCCTCGTGTCTCCATACGGGAAGCTGGACGACCCTGACCCTTCCACAAGTCTCTCCCTAGGGGATACCAGGGGGTCTTTCGTAAAAATAGTTCCACCTTCTTGAAGTTCTTTGCTTGTAACTTCCTCTGATCTGTCACTCTCTTTGACACTGCCTTTTCCCTTTGCTTTCTGTCATCTACTATCTTTCTGACTTATTGGCCCATTCTCCTGCCTTTTTTTTTTATTTACAAAAATCTTCCATATAATTTATCTCCTTTGAGCTCCTCCGAAATCGGAATGTGTCGGCTGTACGCAGTGGGGAGACCAGTGAAAACTGAAAACCGGACACATACGTACCTTACCCATTATGGCCATATGGCCTGGGAATGCAGAAGAAGAAATATCGATTTGCTTCGATGCGTTAAAAGCAAAGGCGTGGCCTCTTTCTCCCAGCTCACCATTGCCGGGGTGAGGGTCGGCGTGCACGAAGCCCGACAGGAAGATCTGGTCCGAGAAACACTGCACCAACTTCTGGTCCACCTGTGGGCACACACAATAAAATAATGAACACCTGACAACCTGAAACACACAATAATACCAGGCACCAGAATAGTCTGAAGTCCAATCCTCTGAAAACCGCGGTAAAAGGGCTATCTATGCCCTAGACTGAAGAGGGACAACATTGAAATGAGTTCCGAACACCACCAAAAAGGCTTAACCCTTTCACCACCAGCCATATTTCAGCCTAAAATTTCCATTAAATTTACCTGGGTAGAGAACAAAATCCATCTGCACTATTGAGGATTGCTCTGTGACATATATAAAATAAGGTCTACCCTTACTTCCCCAAAACTAAGCACAATTGGGTCTTTGGATAATAGACCCCAATTTGATGCCTTTTAGTGGCATAGGTGTTAAATCACGGTGGTGTTAAAATGAGACTTTGGCGATGAAAGGGTTAATATAGTGATAAATCACTTTAAAATGCTATTTAGCTTAAAGGATAACACTCAATAAAAAGGCAAAACCTCTGACAAGAGAAACCAATCCTCTGTCATAAATTCTTAATCCTCTGAAATCCTCTGACAATTCTGATGTCTGCATAAATACACTGACACTGTCGTGGGCTAAAGAACATGAACTCTCGAGAGGCCAAAAGCCTTGTACCATGCCAAAATCCAAATAACATATACATACCGATCTTACCATATAGATTAAAACAGCAGAAAATTACAATGGATCTCACATCTTTGATGGACAGTCCCATGTCAGTGATGGCCTGCTGGTCACTGATCTTACAGCCCTGGATGTACTCTGTGGTCAGCACCCTCTGCAACACCACACACCAGCACAAATAATAACCATAATAATAGCAATAATGATTTGATGGACAGCTCCATGTGTAGAGTGGCACAGTGGTAGCGCGTTCACTTCGTGTCAAGTAAACCCGAGTTCGAGCCTGGGTACAGGGGATTTTTTCTCTCACTTTCCAGTAGGCTTTACGGTCTGGATGTGGAGTCTTTCGGATGAGACGATAAACCGAGGTCCCGTGTGCCCATGCACTTAGCACACGTTAAACCCAGTGGCAATGAAAAAGTTGTCATTTGGTCAAAATTTACCCACCCACCCCTTTCCTTCCTCATCAATCACACACAAAAATCACATGCAAAAAAAAGAAAAAAGGGGTGGCGCGCCTCTGACTGCGACGCGCTCTCCAGGTAGGAGCAACACGAATTCCACAGAGATGCCTCTGTGACTATAAAGTACCTAATACACTTAATGTCAGTGATGACTTGAAGGTCACTGATCTTACAGCCCTGGATGTTCTCTGTGGTCAACACCCTCTGCAACACAAGCGCATCATATAATAAGACACTCCCAAATGTGACACCAAAAAAAGTTACTGGTAAAGGTCAAGATGTGCCACCCCCCCTACATTTCTCGGTTAATTGTATTTTTCCGTTTTTGCCTTTATTACCATACATAAAGCTGCGTTTTAGGAACCTTTTTAGCTAATAACCTTTTTGGAATACTAACCCTATCCCTAACCTTACCCCCACCCTATAAGAAAGAAAAACACAACGAACCACAACTGTAACAAATCGCAGTGCACTGCAGTACATAGTGGGGGGTAGGGTTAGGTTTAGGGCTAGGGTTAGTATTCCAAAAAGAGAATTAGCTGAAAATGTTCCTAAAATACAGCTTTATGTATGGTAAGAAAGGCAAAAACGGAAAAATACAATTAACCGAGAAATGCAGGGGAGGTGGCACATCTTTACCTTTACCAAGTTACTTACTATACATAAGGTTCAGGGGTCTTAGGGCTTGTATATGTTACGTCCAATCCGTGAAATTGCCCATTTCATGAAATAGGCAAAATAGCTTGCCCAGTTCCTGAAATGGCCAATTTAAAACTCACTATTTAGAAAAGCAATATGAATGAAACATGGTTTTCATTCATTAACACGAAGAGATATATATCAAGAATAGGTTCAAACAGATGAGAAATAATGCCTAAACACGAGTTTAAACTTCTGTTATTCAGACTTAATTTGATAAAATGTTTGATACATGTGGCTCAGGCATGCCCCAGAGTAGCAATTGGTAGAGTTTGGGGGCAGGATGGGGGTGAAAATACAATGTAGAAAATTATGCTACTGTTGAATCAACCTTAATCAATACCTGTGTGAGCGGGAATTGAAAAATGTGATATACAGTCCATTTGATGAATTGGGCAAAATGCTTTGCCCATTTGATGAAATGGGCAATTTCATGGATTGGGCGTAACATATACATTACATCCGCAATCTGCGAGTTCCGTACGGAAACCCTATACACTTACATAAGAAATAAGCGGACGGGATTGCGCATGCGCATGTAATGTACACACTCCTTCATGTTTCTTACTTCTAGATTTTTTTGTGGCGGACTGCGCATGGGTTTCCGCACGGAACTTCCACGTATGTGTGAGCCATATGTGAAAGGGACATTAAGTCGCTGGGCTAGTTTCTCACAACAGGCTTGCAAAGTCAAATTATTATTTTTTTAATATCAATTTTGAGTTAACCCTTTCATCGCCACTGTCGCCTCTTGGCACCACAATGATTTAACACATGTTACTAAAAGGCATCAAATGAGGATCTGGTATCCAGTGACATTATGTTCTTAATTTTGGGAGGTAAGGATAGGCCCTTTTTTATGCATGTCATAGAGGAATCCCCAATATTGCAGCCAAAATCTGTTCTCTACCCAGGTAAGTTTAATGCTAAATTTCGGCTGAGGAATGGCTAGCATTGAAAGGGCTAAGGGTATTTTTGTGCTCTTTAACATCCTATCTTTCATATTTATAAAGGATAATCTTTATTAAGGTCTCTAAATACTCCAAAAAGTGCTTTCAAATGAGTAGGTCAATGCATTTTCTTCAGCTAGGTTAAACTTTACACTGTGATTTCTCATAATGGCAGACAGTCACCCTACCAACTTTAAATGATCATAACTCTAAAACAGAAAAAGTTACCAGAATGGTTCTTACATCATTAGAAAGAGAATTGTCTGAAGTTTCTAACTAACATTTTCTCAGAATGGTCATTTTGACACTTAATGTCCCTGGGTCACATATGTGTTCCTCCCCCGAGTCAGAAGAAAAATAGCACTGCCTTAACCCTTTCATCGCCACTGTCGCCTCTTGGTACCACAATGATTTAACACCGATATCACTAAAAGGCATCAAATGAGGGTCTGGTATCCAGTGACCTTAACCCTTTCATCGCCACTGTCGCCTCTTGGTACCACAATGATTTAACACCGATATAACTAAAAGGCATCAAATGAGGGTCTGGTATCCAGTGACCTTAACCCTTTCATCGCCACTGTCGCCTCTTGGCACCACAATGATTTAACACCCATGTCACTAAAAGGCATCAAATGAGGGTCTGGTATCCAGTGACCTTAACCCTTTCATCGCCACTGTCGCCTCTTGGCACCACAATGATTTAACACCGATATAACTAAAAGGCATCAAATGAGGGTCTGGTATCCAGTGACCTTAACCCTTTCATCGCCACTGTCGCCTCTTGGCACCACAATGATTTAACACCCATATCACTAAAAGGCATCAAATGAGGGTCTGGTATCCAGTGACCTTAACCCTTTCATCGCCACTATCGCCTCTTGGCACCACAATGATATAACACCGATATAACTAAAAGGCATCAAATGAGGGTCTGGTATCCAGTGACCTTAACCCTTTCATCGCCACTGTCGCCTCTTGGCACCACAATGATTTAACACCCATGTAACTAAAAGGCATCAAATGAGGGTCTGGTATCCAGTGACCTTAACCCTTTCATCGCCACTTTCGCCTCTTGGCACCACAATGATTTAACACCCATGTAACTAAAAGGCATCAAATGAGGGTCTGGTATCCAGTGACCTTAACCCTTTCAACGCCACTGTCGCCTCTTGGTACCACAATGATTTAACACCCATGTAACTAAAAGGCATCAAATGAGGGTCTGGTATCCAGTGACCTTAACCCTTTCATCGCCACTGTCGCCTCTTGGCACCACAATGATTTAACACCCATGTAACTAAAAGGCATCAAATGAGGGTCTGGTATCCAGTGACCTTAACCCTTTCATCGCCACTGTCGCCTCTTGGCACCACAATGATTTAACACCCATGTCACTAAAAGGCATCAAATGAGGGTCTGGTATCCAGTGACCTTAACCCTTTCATCGCCACTTTCGCCTCTTGGCACCACAATGATTTAACACCGATATCACTAAAAGGCATCAAATGAGGGTCTGGTATCCAGTGACCTTAACCCTTTCAACGCCACTGTCGCCTCTTGGCACCACAATGATTTAACACCGATATAACTAAAAGGCATCAAATGAGGGTCTGGTATCCAGTGACCTTAACCCTTTCATCGCCACTGTCGCCTCTTGGCACCACAATGATTTAACACCGATATAACTAAAAGGCATCAAATGAGGGTCTGGTATCTAGTGACCTTAACCCTTTCATCGCCACTGTCGCCTCTTGGCACCACAATGATTTAACACCGATATAACTAAAAGGCATCAAATGAGGGTCTGGTATCCAGTGACCTTATGTTCTTCATTTTGGGAGGTAAGGATCGGCCCTATTTTAGGCTTGTCACAGAGGAATCCCCAATATTGCAGACAAAATCTTTTCTCTACCCAGGTAAGTTTAATGGTAAAGTTTGGCTGAGGAATGGCTAGCGTTGAAAGGGTTAAAGTCCAAAAAATAAGACATCATAAAAATATGGACATTTGAGTGTTTACTGTTCATTCGCACAGGATCTCTTTCTGCGCACATAATTAGTTAGGTCACCTTGGTGGTCCGGTCCCACAGGACGGTGGGGACGTAGATGTACTTGAGGTGTCGAAGGTCGCGCTGACACTGCTCCCCGTTGCGAGCCTCCTGCTCAAAGTCCAGCTCCTGCCGCAGAGTTTCCTTCAGGTCCTGACACACACACAGGCATTCAACGTACCATTTCATTCAGATAATATATTCGGTTCATACACACACACACACACACACAGTACATGGATGCAACTACACAAAATGAAAAAAACCTGAAAGGCCGGGGTCCAGAGGTAATGCCCCCCTACAGCTGAAGCAAAAATTGATTTATGAAGGTATTTTAGTTTGCTTTTTCCACAATTTATACAAATGCTTATTTTAAAGTGTTTGAAAAATACAGTAGACACACAAAGATCTTGTTTGACAAATTAAAAAAAAAGAAATTCCTTTTCTGGTAAAATTCAAAAACAGGAAATCCTTGTATACCAGGAAACGTTGCACCCATGCACACGCATGCATACACAAACCTGTGGGAATATCGGGGGTGTGTGTGTGTGTGTGTGCCTTTCGTACAAATTAAATACTTTCTCCAGCTTCTGAAAGTACCGTATTTTTCGAACTAAAGAGGCGCACCGTTATAATTTATAAAGCGTACCCACAATAATTCAGATTTTGTTGTTATATTTTCTTACAATATTTTCAGTCATATCATAAGGCGCAGGGGTCTCAGTCTTGGGAGAGAAAAAAGTAGCGCGTTATAGTCCGTTCTGTGCTTGTAACTTCCTCTAATCTGTCACTCTTTTTGACTCAGCCCTTTCCCTTTGCTTTCTGTCATCTAGCTACTATCTTTCTGTCTTACTGGTTCATTCTCCTGTCTATGTTCTAGACATTCTTACAAAGATTTTCTCCAGCCGAAGACAGACCGGGGCTTAACTATTTCTTAGGTAGGAGTATAAAGGCAGCACGACGCATCTGCGCTCCAATGACCGGAAGCTGTCTGAGCGATCGATGAAGAAGAAGAAGACAATTTGGTGCATCAATATACAAGCTGCATCTCTTTCATAAATGATAACGAGTATATTCGTATATAAGCTGCAGCTGTGTATAAACTTTAAGTGAAATTATGTGATCTTTAAAATCTAATTTTAAGTAGGTATTCTTTCTTCTCAATAAAAGGACCAAATTTCAACCTGTTTGTTTGTGGTGTTTTTCCCCCCAGTACAACTGGTCCTAGTGGTCATTTACTTTTTTCAAGCTAATTCTAAGAGTTTAAAAAATGAAGCTAAAATAAGACTTCAGAATGAGTGCAACAGCAAATATATTTGTGGAACCATTCCCTAAGTAATAAGAAACATTCTCATAATGACTGCATTGGTTTGAGGCATGGGTCAAAGTTGAGAAAAAGAAACCTAACTCATAGTCCGCATTGACAATCACACTCAGTCTTTTATTGGTCCCCATAAAGGAAATGCATGTTGTGGTGGCATGTAAAATACCAATAAAACTTAGCAAACTTTAGTAGAAAGACATCCACGCAAAACTTGCGCTCATGCAGTCGGCATACACTCAAACACACACACACACTTGCGGACAGCAGGCACACACTCTTCAAACACATGCACATACACCAGACCTGCCTACTTGGAATTTTCCCAATCAATAGCCCAGCCATCAATTTTCAGTAGCATGGCAAATTTTTCCGTAGCATCCACAAACAACGGCAATCGATTTGTTCTCTTCCTGAGCCGAAACGCACTGCTTAATATGTTTCGCCGATTGAACGTGTTGACGGCAATCGTCTCTACCGCCATGATTCACAGAGAAGTCCGCATGGCAGAGGTTGCAGAGAGCATGGTTCGCACCGAGTCAACTTCTGACGATGCAAGGCCACTCCTCCGTGTAAGCTATTTTAAAAACTTGTGCGGCAGGCCGATATTTTTTCTTAGAACAAGATGGTGTGCCAGATGATTTTCATGTTCTGGGTTGCGTTCGTTTTTCTTCGTTTGAAACATCTCCCGAATCACTACTGCTGCTGGAGTCCGCCATTTTTTCCAGAGAAAATAAGAAGAACGCATGCGCAGTCACTTTGATAAAAACGGAAGTGACTTGGTTATCGCTCGTGACACGGCGTCTGCTCTTAGAAACTGACAAAACCGGGAACGACATAAGCAAAAATAAAATGCGGCGGCAATTTGTTTTTTCCGTAGCAACGTTAAGGTTGCCGTAGCTCCGTAGCAAAGCTTTATTTTTCGTAGCTGCTACGGCCAAATCGTAGCAGTAGGCAGGTCTGATACACACACATATATGCACACACACCACAATGAACGGCTAAATAAATCTGATTTAAAAAAAAAAAAGGTTCACTAAAACAATCACAGACCAAAAGAGCTGAGACAAAATTGCACGCTTAACGATTAGAATACAAACAAAACTCCCAACACATTAAAATATAACATTTCGGATAAATCTTTCCTTTCAATACAGTTAATAAAACATGTAACATGTTCTGACCTTATGCTCAATGAAGTCTAACACGGCACATATGCACACCTGCCATACAAGCTCTGCATAGCATGTTCTTTTCCTTGGAGAAAATAAAACAACAATTGCAAAACCAACAGACTCACCTGGAGTACCCACGCAAAGCCAAACTTGGGGTGGATCCACCCGATGATCTTCAGCAGAAACTCGCAGGTGCGTACATCACCAGAGAATCGGTCCCTGAGATCTATGTATTGAACCTACACACACACACACACAGAGACACACACACAAACAAATTCAATCTCTTTATGTTTTTCTTAATTTTAAGAAAATGTAATTATGATTATAGTTATCGTTTATCACTAGACAACATTCTCTGTTAATTTTATTGCTTTTTTAAACTGGAATCATTTAAATAATTCAACAATTGAAACAATATGGAGTCTTTCATATTTGTCCGCAAAAAAAAAAGAACTTCTGAAAACATTACGTCAAAACTCCAACCCGGAATATTCACAATATTCAACACTTTTGCTGAGTGGGGACAAAGCACTACTTTTTTTACGTCAAAGTTTGTGCACTAAATTACGTCATTGCTTCCACAGACCTGTTTACCCCCTACACAAGTCTTGAGTAGACTGGATAGCTAAAATTAGTACTGTTGGTGCAAAATGTGTAGTTTTATTCATTAAACCATCAAATAATGTTCACTGAAAATGAGTAGTAATCAAGAATTAAAGAACATTATTTTCAGGTTTGAAGAGTAGTAGAGGTCCAAATTGAGTAGAATACTACTTGAAAAGAGTAGAGTAAACAGGTATACTTCAGGGACTTGCGATAACGTTTTCCTGAAATGTCCCATCTCGGGAGTTCGTGCCCAATTCCAATTTAATTTTTTTTTTTTTTTACCGCTATTAACTATATAAAAAAACCACACCCAGAAACCATCCAGAAGCCACAAGTTTCGGCACTCCAAAAACTGGAAGCCACAAGTTTTGGCACTCCAAAGACCAGATATCCGGCGTCTACCAGGCATGCAATATATCGTCGGTGAAATTCAAAAACCTTGTATCTCAATTTTGGTAGTTTTGAGAAAAATGGAGAAAAAAAAAGTTTTAAAAATTAACCGCGTTGACCACAATTGATTAACTATGAGGAATATGTTGTTCAAGACATTGTGAGTTTAGTCCTGCATTTTGTTAAAATTATTTTCAATTTTTTTTTTTAGACTTAAAAACAACGAAGTTACGAGTTTTTCATCTATTTTCACAACCTCATTTACCCCAGATAGAAAGTCGTTAGAGATACGAGCTTTTTGTGGAAGGTGGCGGGAAAAATTAGAGAGCTGACTATGTATCTAACTCAAAACCCCCAAAAATCGAGACACAAGGTTTTTGAATTTCACCAACGATATATATATAAAAAAGTCCCCAACCTTGACAGCCACCTCTGTACCGTCGTGCATGGTGGCCCGGTGGACCTGGGCCAGACTGGCAGCGGCGATGGGCTCAGGATCGAACGTGGCGAACATCTCCGAGGGCTTCTGGCCAAAGTCCTCCAAGAACAGCTGCTCCACCTGTTGATAATTTGCATACAAATTCAGTTACGTACCAAGGATTGAAAAATGATAGAAGGACAAACTGTCCTGAAACAAGATAAATCAATAGGACAATGTCCTGGCTCTTGTAGAAATCAGTAAGACGAAGCGTGCCAGTGTTAAAAATTGAATCTTCTTCTTCTTCTTCGTTCGCTCAGTTTCCTGTCATATGAGCGTAGATGCGTCATGCTGCCGTTATGCGCCTAACTAAGAAATAGTTAGGCCCAGCATGTCCGACTTCGGCTGAAGAAATCTTTGTAAGAATTTATAGAAAAAAGACAGGAGAATGGACCAGTGAGATAGAAAGATAGCAGATGACAGTAAGCAAAGGGAAAAGGCAGAGTCAAAGAGAATGACAAAATTAGAGGAAGTTACAAGCACAGAACTACCAGAAGGTGGAGGAACTATTTGTACAAAAGACCCCCCGGTATCCCCACGGGGGAAAAAATTGAATCAAGACATCTTTCCTGACAGGGGAGAGAACACAATAGGACATTTTAAATTTTAATAGGTCGAGACCGGGGCCTCGGGACATCACTGCAAATTTGCATGTGGCGAACAGCTCCAAGGTGTTCCCACCAAAATCCTTCAAGAACAACTGTTTAACCCTTTCACCACCAATGTCGCATTTTTGCACCACAATGATTTAACACCCATGTCACTAAAAGGCATCACATGAGGGTCTGGTATCCAGTGACCTTATGTTCTTTATTTTGGGAGGTAAGGATAGGCCCTATCTTAGGCATGTCACAGAGGAATCCCTAGTATTCCAGACGAAATATTTTCTCTACCCATGTAAGTTTAATGGTAAATTTTGGCTAAGGAATGGCTAGCGTTGAAAGGGTTAACCTGTTCATTACTATTCACATGAATTTGCATAAAAACTTGCATGCGGTGAACAGCTCCGAGGGGCTTCCGACCCAAGTCCTCCAGGAACAACTGTTTCGCCTGTTCGTCATTCGCATTATATTTTGCATGTAGCAAACCACAGCTCCGACCAAAGTCCTCCAAGAACAAGTGCTCCATCTGGTCGTAATTCGCCCAATTTGCATAAACATTTACATGGGTTACACATGCAAGGAAAGAAAGTAGGCCAACACTCGAGACTCGCTGTCAGATCACTGAGTCATCAGCTCAACCACCATTGTGTCAAAACTGCTGTAAAGATATGAAAGATTATCATAAGTATGATATATAACATTTATGCAGCCTATTTTTAGACTATATAAAATGAAACTCAGAAAGCAGTTATCACATAAATTAGACACTGTTTATTTAGAAGCGGTTTTTAGCTGTCAGTGTGGTTATGGTTTTGCTATGTATTGCTTGTTTGCCTAGTTTGTAAGTGACTAGACTGCTATTAAAAGAAGAACAGATTTGAGTTTGACAAACCATTATTTTGGAAAACCATTCCTTGCATGCAAAGAACAATTTTCACAAGTTCTGTTATCGATCAATACAAGATTTGTCCAAATCTCCAGTTTTGCATATTTTCTCACTCTCACCTCATGAGGTTTGCGGGAAAGAGCTCTATCCTGCAGCACCACCAGCACATCCAGGTATTCCCGGGGCAAGATGTGGTTCATGGACACCAGGCCCTGGCAGCAAACGGGTCATAATCATGACTCATAGGACATTAACCCTTTCACCGCCAACGTCGCACTTTTGCACCACAATGGTTTAACACCCATGTCACTAAAAGGCATCAAATCAGGGTCTGTTATCCAAAGACCCTATTCTCTTAATTTTGGGAGGTAAGGATCGGCCTTAATTTAAATGTCGCAGTCTAATCCCCAATATTACAGACAGATTTTTTTCTCTACCTAGGTAAGTTTAATGGAATTGTTTGCTGAAAAATGGGTGGTGACGAAAGGGTTAATTACAAACCACTTCTCAATCACACTCTCACTCCTTCATACATCACTTGCATGCTCGCACGCACATGCGCACAAAACATACAATTACACACACACACACACACATACAGTCAAATTATATCCATAAAAAGAAGTGACACTGTCACAGGAAATTCTATGTGGACTTCAGGGCTCCCAGGGACCCCCATTTGGCGGTCTATGAAGCACTAAAATTCTAAAGGACCCTGTAAAAGAATGTGCAGGGGGTCCCAGGGATGCACTAGAAAAATTATTTTTAGCATTCGCAATGTCACTGGGACCCTCTATCCCGCCTCTATGAGTATGACCCTCTGTATACTGTAAGTGAAGGAGTCCTTGGGACCCCTTGTTTTGCGGGACGGTTGGGAGCCCTGGGACTTATCATCTCGTCACAAATTAGTTGATAAGTAGGAAAGCTTAACTCTTTATTTATATACAATTATGCTTTGATATGGGTAGGTACTACCAGTGCTATCCAACCTGGCCCAGTTTGATGTAGAGGCCTCCGTTCTTGAGGCACCCGTCCAGGATTCGCTGTGCGGCTCTCCTGTGACAGCCTCTGAGGGCCTGCTCATAGTCCTCCGAGTCCTCGTCCAGACCCCACAGGGTCCACTTGTAGTCCAGGGAGATGCTCGCTCCAATCACCGAAGATCTGGAAGGACAGCAACAGATCCCTTAACACTTGTAACCCCGATTAAAATGACGACTCTACTCCCTGTAACCACCAAATTAATGTTGGTAAACTGGGCCCGAAATGGGGTACTTTGTTAAAAAAATTATTAAAAAATAACTACTTGATGGATTGACTTCAAATGTTCAGGGTTTGTGTATAAATGAAGAATGTTTAACTTGCAATGTTTTTTTTGTTATGTGATATTTTTTATTTTTTCATATTGCAATTTTAACTCTAAAATACATAACGAAGTGGGTGTACGGGGGCGGTTTTAGACGGCTTGGTAGGAGAAAGTAATGGATGTCATGGGCGGAATCAGGCTATAAGGGGCTTAAAAAGTTAATTTAAATTTTAACCCTTTCGCCGCCGATGTTGCACGTCTGCACCACACCCACGTCACTAAAAAGGCATGAAATTACAATCTGTTAATCCAATAACCTTATGGCTGTTCATTTTTGGAGATGAGGAATGGCCTTCTTTGTATCTATAGTCCTCTGCAACTAGGGTTATTAATGCCCTTGACAGTGAGAGTGATGCCCTTGCTGGTCAGTACTGACAAGGGCATTCACTCTTGCGAAAGGCAGCCTTTTAGTGGCATCAAATAGGGTTATTGGCGAGAGTTATCCCCCTGTCTGGTCAGTACTGAACCATCTTCCCACACCCACCAAGTCCAAGCCCAAGGGCATTCTCTTGCAAAAGGTGTTCGTTGCAGACCCCAATAGGGGGATTCACAGTATTGCACAAACCAACTTTTCTATATACTGAGTTAAGTGTGACAGAAATGTTTGGTTGAAAAATGGCTGGGTTAAAGCACTTTTCCCCCCCCCCCCCCCCCCCCCCCCCCCCCCCCCCCCCCATTGTTTTATATTTACAAACACACATGAAAATAATTTCAAAACTTTTCTTACCTGTCTATGTTACGTGTTGTTTGCATGTGTTTTGCGTCTCTTCCTTTCATCCCTCGTCTCTCTCTACCTTTCTTTTGTTTTGTTTTAATCTTCAAAATTCAATGTTTCATCTCTAAAGAGACACTTTTTCTTCAATACATTCAACATTTAGCCCAACTGAATATATGTAGTATGCACACCAAAGCACTCCTCTTTTAGTTTTATCTTAAAAAATGAAAACATAAAATGAGTAAATGATTGCTGTGTTGCATGTACGTAAAAACTTTGTGCTCTGCCGTGCTTTCTTTTAGTGTCTGTCCATGCAATCTAAAAAGGTCATACAAGTGATTCCTATCCATGAATGCTTTCAGAAGCCTGAAGTGAAATATATATTTTCTGACATAAAAAAAAATGTTGGGTAATTGAACTAAAAACATCACAACGCTACACATGAACACAAAAAGATGAAGATGAAAAAAAACCCCGTAGTTTAAAAGAGAAAACTAATGACATACCTCACAAAACGCTGCACCCCTCCGTACAAAACTCTCATTTTCCTTTTGTCCTGCTCGGTCTGAAGCAGATAATAGACTGCACTTGTGCCTGCCACTCCAAACAGGAGAGAGGTCAACAGCTTCTTCCATTTCGCCATCTTTCTAGATTTCCCCCCTGCTTTAGGCACTGTGGTGGTCAACATCTTCAGTTGTGCAAACTTAAACATGACTCTGTGGGGTAGCCCTGTGTTTCTGGACAAAGTGGAAGGCGTTGATTTTACAAACAAATTTCTTGTAGATATACTACTAGTTTTTCCTATCAAAGGTCTGCTGAGGGCAGATTTCATGCACAAAGTTCTGTAAGATATACCCCAGGATCGATTAGAAACACATTTTCCACACGACTCTCTCCGCAATGCACATTTTCCGAGTGCTCCACATCTTGCAACAAAAGTTCTCTGAGGTACTGACTTTATCACAGATGCGCTATGAAACGCGAGTTTTTCAAACAGTGTTCTTTTCGTTCCAATCTGTCCTCTACGTTGAGCGTTTTGAAAATGGCAGTTCTGTTTTCCCTGAAGAGGCAGCCATCTGTTGTGGGGAAGGTGGGTGTGGAACAAATTGCTGACCATAGTGAGGGACTGCTTCTCCTGACAGTAATTCACCGGGCTGATCCATCTCCTGGTTGAGCGTAGTACTACAAGTGACAACATGTTTGCCAAAGCCTCCTCTATGTGTTCTTTGCAAGATGCTGCTTAGTTCCTACAGAGCTCTAGCAAACGAGCACTTGAGCACCAAGTGCAATCCCAACCCTATTTTCTAAATACTTTGTTTTCTGATGATGGACACTCATGGAAGTTCAACTCAGCCCTTGCAAATCTGAAGAAAAAACACACAATAAAAAACATCATATATATATACTGGTTTATTCAATGGTATAGTCAACATTTTTAGAATAGATGGCTAGCAAGGTGAGGAATAATAATAGCAAATTCTTCGTGATTGAAAGATCAAACACCATTGTGTTTAGCAACTCGTTTTTATTTTATTTTACTGACAACACATGAGATTCAAACAGCTTGCCGAACAATATCATCACCTTGTCGTCAGCCAGCCAGTTCAGGAAGGCTGTGTCTGATTTGAGGCACAGCCAGCAACAAATATGTCAACCCCCATCCCCCCATTTTCATAGACCTTAAAAATAAAAGTGCTCCCCCCCTGTTGGCATTTAAATCCATAATTGGATCCTGCCGACATAGTTCATCAAGATCAAGATGCACAGATTAGGCACAAACAATAAAAGTTCTTCTTCTTCTTCCTATTGGGGATGTTTATCCTGCACCACGGCCAAAGTCTTTGTCGGTTTAGACTGCAATTGGCGCACAGTGAGTTCGTGTTATCCATTCCACCGGCGCAACATGGCCTACTCCTACAGAATAGTGGAATGGGCTTTAAAGTGTACGCGAGATCTTTGTGCATGCGTTCAAACACGGAACCTCAGTCTTAAGTCTCACCCGAAAGACTTTTTCTCCAACCGACGTCAGGTAACCATTTACAGCTGGATGGAGTGATGAAAATAGGAGTAAAGTGCCCTTCCCAAGGACACACCACTACGACCCGGGCTGGATTCGAACCCACACACTCACAAACCTGACAGATTACGAGCCAGCAACTGAACCAACTGAGCTACAGCAGCTTTTGTTTTGTTTTGACAGGGACTTCAAAAGAAGTGGGTGGGGGTAGGGGTGGGGCAGGGACGCAATGGATACAGATAGGCCTTCCTAAAGTATTGTCAGATTACAATCTAACTTCTATGTCATTCATGTCTGTCTACAAAAATATACATGTCTTTAAAGGCCCATACGCTTCTCGTAAATAACGTGCAGAATGATGCAAAATCGATCTGACATAATTCAGTCACAGACAAGCATAAAACTGAACGCAATCATACTGTTAGCTCAAAGTTAGCAAAAATGCGCTGACCTTTTTTCTTCTGTGTACTCTGCTATCTTGAAATCTCGTCTAGGGGTAATTAGCTCAAATGACGCAGTTAAGGGTTACTAAGTCAGTAGGCCTAGTTTAGTAGTAGTCCAGGCGAAATTGAGCTTGACCTTCTTTTGTGATGTATATTAGGTGTCGATCTAACATGATTTGAAGGTGCTGAATCTAAATCTGTTGGAGGCCAAGTTGTAAATGTTGGGCATTTTGAGCTATGACGAAATATTCAAAATGGCCACTATGGGACTCTAAAGAACTGTTAAAACATGCACTTACCGTAATTATGTTGTATCTAATGCTTTTATTTGTAAGAAAAATAGTATAGTTTGCTGAAATGATTCAAACTATGCGAACTATATCCTATGTTTGTACTTATTAGGCCCCAGCCACTCTGCGGAGAGGGCTATCACGATTTTGTGTCCTTTCATTTGCCTTGCAATTATCTTAAGAACACTGTCAGAGGATCACTTCAAATTTGTGTGCTACTATTTTAATGAAGCTGATGAGCCCCTCAGTATACCTTATTGACCTTGACCTTTGACCTTGAGTATGTGATTTTAAAGTATCAACTATACTTTTTCAACTTTTGCACTGCTGTGGTAAAATAAGCTATGTGTTTGTTTTTTCCTAAGCTAACGTGTATAGAGAATATTGAATTCCTGATACCTATTTTATTAAACCTTTCATCTTAAATGCTTGACCTTGAATTTGCATTGAATATTTTAACTTTTTGTCTTTATATGTTTTAAATCTTGGCAGTAATGGTCTCATAATTGGTGCATTAGCCAATTTATAGGTGGGTAAAAGTGCCGGCGTGCAATGGAATGTCGGCCATTTTACCCACCTATAAAATAAAAAGAAATATCGACACTGATCGCCGTGTTGTTCTGCTTGGCGCCTAACAACAAAGGCCAAGCGTCAAGATGAAGGCTAGAGATGTCATTGGTACTTAGGTTAGCATCTAGATATGTTTAACCATTGGCTCATGTACCAATTATGAGACAGTTACTGCAATGATTTAAAATATATTAAAGCAAAAAGTTGAATATTCCATGCAAATTCAAGGTAAAGCATTTCAGATGAATGGCTTAGGCATAAAATAGGCATCAGTAATTCAACATCCTCTATAAACCTTAGCTTAGAAACATTTTACAACAGCAGTGCAAAGGTTGAAAAAGTATAGTTGATACAATAAAATCACATACTCAAGGTCAAAGGTCAAAGTCAACAAAGCATACTGAGGGGCATATCAGCTTCATTAAAATAGTAACACACAAATTCGAAGTGATCCTGTGACATGGTTCTTAAGATAAATGAAAGGGCACGAAAGATCGCGATAGCCCTCTCCACAGTGGCTGGGGGCTAAGAAGTACTAAAATAGGATATAATTCCCATAGTTTGAATCATTTCAGCAAATTATACTATTTTTCTTACCAAAACAAGCATTAGATACAAAACAATTACGTTAAGTGCATGTTTTTACAGTTCTCTAGAGACCTATGGCGGCCATTTTGAATATTACGTCATAACTCAAAATATCCAACATTTACAACTTGGCCATTAACGGATCTGGATTCAGCACCCTCAAATCATGTTAGATCAACATAGAAACCTAATATACATGTATCACAAAACAAGGTAAACTTTATAATTTCGCCTGGACTAGAACAAGAAGAGAGGAACTTGAAGGTGTACAACTTGGCGTCATAATAATAATACGTATCCTCTGACAACGTTACGTCATAAGCTAGGTCTGAAAGTATCCCAACAAGTTCTATTATTAAAATAAATAAAACGGGCCACAAACAGGCAAAATAATTTGTCCTCAAATAGTTCAACACCAGTCACAGGTGCCGTATTGATTTCCCCTAATCTACGTCACGCCAAATGGATTATCGCACAAATCCCATTTTTGGTGAGATTCAATCAATCAATGGCAGCTAGTAAATCTGCCCCAGGAGACCGATTTTTGCGAAATAAGTGTGTGCGCTCACTTTATCTTGACGATTGTGACATAAAAGGTAGGTTACATAGATACAGTTTGTATACTGTGTCTATGTGTAGTAGGAAATAATGCTGAAACGTTTTCCAGAACGTTTTTAGGTCCGAATGGAGATGACTATGCAGACTATGGTCCTTTAAATAAGTAAATTAGACCAGTTTGGAGGGCAGGGCCAGGTGCAGGGGGAGTGGGGAAATCTTCAGAATCGTATGGCTATCTTGTACTTCACTGAAAAGCAACATTCTGCCACTTGCCTTGGGCAAAAGAGATAGGTTAGGATAATCCTACTACCTAGGATTATTTTCAAAACTGAAAGAAGCAAACTTTAGTTTTGAGATTCAGATTGTGGCTGTGGTGGGTCGTCACCCCGCAACGATACAAACTTCAAAAATCTGTTCCTGTAATGTAGACAGTGTAGTAGGTGTGTAAATAGCTCAACTGATGAGACAAAACACAGGCGACACTAATCACATTTCTATAGTTCTAATGATTGTATAACCTTTTTTGTTGTGAACTCAACCGCTGAACCAGACTAACCTTGTGCACCTTGTGCTTGTTGTCGTCTGCAAATTGTATAATCACTCACACCAATCCTGTTTTCAATAACAGAAGAGCCCCAAAACTGTAACTCACAGGCTAGAAGAGCTAGGGGAGTGGAACTTCAGAGTTATCGGTCTTTGTCATACCCCTCCAACCCACTGAGCTATACATAATTATATAACTTTTTATTTATAGCTCAATGCTCCTACCCCACCCCCCGCAAGGTACCCCCCCTCTCTCTCTCTTTCTGTCTTTGCAGTGTGCCACACACACGCACAATAAAACAGATAAACAAACAAGCAAAACAAAATATATTCACACATAGCATACGAACAGTCATACCCCCAAAGATGTGTGTGTGTGTGTGTGTGTGTGTGTGTGTGTGTGTGTGTGTGTGTGTGTGTGTGTGTGTGTGTGTGTGTGCGTGTGCGTGTGCGTGTGCGTGTGTGCGTGCGTGCGCGTGCGTGCGTGTGTGTGTGTGTGTGCGCGCGCGCGCGCGTGTGTGTGTCCCGGTCATACTTAAATTTTACTATTTACATCAATTGGTTTTAATAATTAATGTAATGTTTATAATTAGCATATTATATTTATATGATAATCAATAAAATGTAATGCAATAATAATAATAATAATAATAATATTAATAATAATAATAATAATAATAATAATAATAATAATAATAATAATAATAACAATAATAATAACAATCTAAACTTATATAGCGCTTCATCTCCAATCAGGAAGGGGATGATGCAAATAGGGAAGAAAATAAATGATAAATGAATTAATAAAATAAATAAACAATCAAGAAGCGAAACAGCCTAAACACATGAAGCTATAAAGAGGCCAAAACTAAAACCGTGGGCTTAATACATACAGACAAATACAAGAACACGAACACCCATGACCATAAACACAATGATACAAAGCGGCAAGGCGCACGCAGGCCCAAAGACACACTAGAGGCCTACAGGAGCCAGACATGCAGACGCACATACACCGAAACGCACGCCACACAGTTTTGTGTCATGATCATCTTTTTACTGTACTTTTTTTCTCTCTTTTTCCTTCTTTTTCTTCTTCTTCTTTCCTGTAGAGCAACCACAGTCACTTCTGACTATTCTGTCGCTGTAACTTTAGGGGAATCTGCGGAAATGCACACTGAGGTACTACTGAGAAGAAAAGAAAAAAAAGTTGACAGTAGAAGAAGAGGACAGAAAGCCTGGCCCAGCCAGCCAGGTTCCGCTAATCGACCCCTAACGTGATGCCGCGCCAAGCGAGAGAATGACCCAGCCAGCCAAGTCCCGCTAATCGGGCCCCAACGTGATGCCGCGCCACTGGGAAAAAGAGGGGGGGGGGGGAGGGAAAAAAAAGAGAGAGGTGGGGTGGGGTAACGGGTGGGTTGTTGTTTGTTTGTCTTGTGACAGCAGCCAAATATCCTTTTCAGAAAAGGACAATAAATGATGTGAATGATTGATTGAGAAGAAGAAACAATTACTAAGTAGGCCTAAACAGCAAAATCAAATTGATTATTCAATCAATATAATAATAATTATAGGAGCATATATCAGTCAATGCATCTTCTCTTCTGCGTTCCCGGGCCATATATATTATAAGGCCACAATGGGTACGTATGTGTCCGTTTTCCAGTTTTCACTGGTCTCCTCGCTGCATTCAGCCGACACTGGTACTGACATTCCGATTTCGGAGGAGCTCAAAGGAGAAAAGTATATGGGAGATATTTTTTGGGGGAAAAGGCAGGAGAATGGGCCAAAAAGTCAGAAAGACAGTAGATGACACAAAGCAAGGAAAAAGGCAGAGTCAAAGAGAGAGAGAGACAGGTTAGAGGAAGCACAGGACTTCCAGAAGGTGGGGGAACTATTTATACGAAATACTCCCCGGGTATCCCCACGGGGGTAGTCAATACATCAATAATGGGTCTGCTTTTGACACGATTGCGGGGATATGGGGTTGTGGGATAACCTTTAAAAGATGATTTATGACGGGTTGGGTTTTTGTTGCTGTTGTTTTTTAAGTGATACCCTGCTCTACACACAAAGGTTTTTTATTTATTTTTGTGTTTTTTTTACGAATTCCGCAACAGGTCTTTTTTTTCTTTTCTCTCTCTCTCTCTCTCTCTCTCTCTCTCTCTCTCTCTCTCTCTCTCTCTCTCTCTCTCATTTACCTTTACTCTACACACAAAGGGTTAATCTGGGCAGGTCCCACCCCGTCTCCAGAATAGTAGTCTCCTCCTTTGGCTATTTAAATTACAAGTCATGGTCCGGAAAACAACTGCCTTGGCACACATGCACTCAAGACTGAGAACTAATTAGAGAGAAAAAAAGGGTGTGGCGCTGCACTCGCGGCGATGCGCTCTCCATTTGGGAGCAGCTCGAATTTCACAGCCAAGTCTATGTGACTAGATATACCAAATAATTATAGGTAGACCTAATTCTCAGATTTATTAAATCAAGCTGTCTATCATGTGACTGACCTCTTTTGTATTATTTTTATGAGAAAAAATGTGTGTGAGTGTGCACGCGCGCGTGCGCGTACGCATACGTGTAGACCTATGTGTAAAACATCTGTTTCTGCTCTCTCTCTCTCTCTAAGAAAAACCATGTATTATTTGTTTATTCTATTACCCTCTATCCGATGAATAAATTAATTCGATTCAATTCAATTCAATGAGAGACTTAGTGCGATTTTTCTCACGCCAGAGGGCATGACGCTCGTGTGGGGCTAATCCTCTATATTATTAGGATAAAGAAAGAGAGAGAGACAGTGAGTGGTCCTACCATCACTCTCTCTCACTACGCCCAAGTAAGAAAATCGCGTGTTAAGCCCCTAGTGCATTGACTGCCCTCTGGCGTGAAAAATATCGCCATAGGTTGACCATTCAACTCTCTCTCTCTCTCTCTCTCTCTCTCTCTCTCTCTCTCTCTCTCTCTCTCTCTCTCTCTCTCTCTTTTAAAATGTGTTCAATGCTCGCCAATGCAACACCGTTTGAATGCACACATTTTCGATTTTGAAAAATTATTTCTTTACAACAGCTGCAAACATAACATGTGCAACTTACGATAGGCATAGTAGCCTACGTATGTGTGTATGTTTGTGATAAAGGAGCTTCACCTGCCTCCGTAAGCCTAGGGTATAGGCCGGTGAAGCTACTTGGTGTGATGAACACAACTTTGTATTCTCACAACAAAAACAACACTTTGAAGTATATGGGGTTTTGGGGGGTTCAAAACGGGGCTTTATTTTTTGCTTCTGGCATCGACTATTGTAATAAAGAACAAACAAAATAAAAGCATACCCTCTCTCCCACCCCCTCCATCACACACACACACACACACACACACACACACACACACACACACACACACACACACACTCGCACTCGCACATACACATACGCAGCACACACAAACACATGCTTGACCGCAGACACATCCACATAACGCACACTGACAAATAAACAAGCAAACAAACGCAATGATTGCGCTACAAATCAATTTACACTTTATTGTTATCTTAAAAGCACGATCCTGCACCGAATGACACTGAAATTAGAACAAGCTGTAGGCCCAAAAAACAAACTACTATCACAACCAACTTTAGCTTAATTTAAAAAAAAATCTAAATGCAGCAGCTGTGTTGAGATTCATCTAGTCTAAGCATCAGCCTAGATGTTTTTAAACACACCCCGCGAGTAGACTCTAACTTTAAGCTAATTTACTTTGAAGCAATTCATAACGGCACCATCTGGTAGGCTACAACATGTGTTTTTGTAGGCCTGTCGACGTGACATGGCACCATATAAAATTATTGGACCTACAAAAGCACACATGAGCTGATCAAGTACTATAAAATTTAAAAAAAACCCGTAATATCCATTTATTACATAGACTATCACCTGGCAAAAGTCAACAATACTTTATATACACAACAGCATTAACCCTTTCACCGCCAGCCATATTTCAGCCAAACATTTCCATTGAATTCATCAGGGTAGAGATCAAAATCCATCTGCAGTATTGGGGATTCTTCTGTGACATGTATAAAATAAGGTCTATCCACGCACGCACGCACACATACACAAGAGAGAGAGAGAGAGAGAGAGAGAGAGAGAGAGAGAGAGAGAGAGAGAGAGAGAGAGAGAGAGAGAGAGAGAGAGAGAGAGAGAGAGAGAGAGAGAGAGTCAGAAACTGAACATAGTGTGCAAGCTGGCAAAAAGATGAAAATATTGTAGGCAAGAGGGGGCATCTTGATGGATATAAGATTTATAAAACTATTCGAATTCTTTCCTTGATATTTTGTCCTTCGCATAGTACAGCTGGTACGTCTTTTTTTCCCCTTGTGAAGACCGAGCTGCTTTTGATCAGTTTACAGTGGAAAATAGGCCTACAAGCAACCATTATATTGACTTTTTTAAATGCGAGACTGTTTACAAGACAAGTATTTATATCATATCGATCATTCGTTTCTGGGAGAGGAACTGGGGCCATGGATATAGCTTTTCACACAAAAATCAAGGCGACTAATTCAGTAATTGTTTGATACATTTTGCTACTGCTCTGTTTTCTGTGGGAGTTGACCTATACTATCTCATTCAGAACATACAAACGAATAGTTATAGCTTGTTTTTAAAAAATTCATACCGACAGATAAATGTTTCATTATCAGTCACGATTTCCTAGATGTCAGCTGACTTCTTGCCATCAAATGTTTTGTGTAGTTTGGGTGCATTTATTCAACCCTACCCCTTCTCTGCTCTTAAGTAAACTAGTGGGGCACTCAACGGTTATAACGTTTCCACAAACCCAGGCATTCATGTAAGTTTTATCCAGGCCTCCTGATGAAAAGCTCATTATGTTTTCCATCTCATCAGCACGTAATTCTGAGATAAGTTCCTACCAGAGGCTTTTTGCACTGGCTATGGTTTTAACTGTCACAATGGTCACTTTCTCCTAATAACGTTCTTCAGGTCAGGTCAGGTCAGAGAATGAGGACAACTAGGCCTCGCGGCCTCTTAATGTATCCTTTCTGATTATTTGTATTATTTTTCATGATTGGCATGACTAGGACGCTTTTAGATGTGTTAATCATATACACATTTCAATTGTTGAATCTTGGGGTCTTTATCGAGGAGGTTTTTGAACTGATTAAGGTTATGTACCAATTTAATAGAGACTTTTTGGTAAAGGTAAAGATGGGCCCCCTCTCCTCCATTTTGGTGTTTTTAGATTATCAGGAATATAGAAAATTGTATTCTCTATTGAGTGTAATCTTTGAAATTTATGTTGCATTATTTATTTTTGCAGCATTTGACAGATTTATTTTGCGTCCAAACATTTGGGGCCCTTACCATAATATAATTATGAGATAGGCTACATGGAATCAAAGGTGTCGATGCAGTTCTCATCCCCCTCTGCACGTTGTGCTGTTGCCCCAGTTGAGGGATTTAGGTTTCCTCTTGGGTGAACTGGTCGTACAATTCATCAATGAACCGCGCGTATGATTTCTCCCACTGAACCATAGCTCGCTCCTTCTCCTCGGGTAGAAGACCGCTGTACCTGGATAAAGAAAGGAGAAGAGATATGTTTCGCAAACTAACCACATAAACACCATTATGATTCCAGCTTTCAAAACACGAAGGTTTCTTTGTCAGGAATGAATGGCAAGGAAATGACCACAGACAAAACTTTCCAGGTACAAGTGAACACTAAGAGACAAAATCATAATCGAGTGAGTGAAAAAAAAAATGTCATCTTATATTTTAGTCACACGCACGCACGCACGCACGCACGCATGCATGCGCGCGCGCGCGCACACACACACACACCTTCTCCACCCACCATCCCCTATTACATCCCCCCTCCGATCCACCCCCCACCCCCCAAAAAAACGCCAGTCCAACGCCAGCTTTTTTCCCCAGGTCATCTTGGGTCTCCCCCTACCATAACACCTCCTCCAACCCACCCCCAAAAAAGGTCCTCAACACCCCCATCTCCACCCACCCCACCCCCACACACCAACCGCCATAATGGAGAACACTCACTGAATGGAGTTGATGGCCAGCTTTTTCAGCAGTCTCAAATCATCCTGGGTGGAGGCCAGCGCCATGAAGGTGACGTAGAAGTCATGTGACAGGTGCGCAGCGCCCCACACGGCGGGGTCGTCGGACGCTATGACCACGGGGAAAGCACGTGACAGCAGCACGGAGCCCGGATGGTTGCGCAGGTCTGAGACCAGCTTCAGTATCTGGGTTAATTAATTGATCAGTGAAAACAAGAGGACTATTTCGTTTAGGGAATGTTGAAGGAAACATGTACACACGTATGCGCGCACGTCGCATGATACTCGCACGTCAGACGTATAATATACAGTCAGGCTGCACAGGGGCGGATCTGAGGGGGGTTCCAGGGTTTCAGGACCCCCACCCACCCCTTGCCCCAATCATGTACCTTATAGAACGGTAAAAAATAAGAAAATGGCTAATTTTTTTGCTTTGATAATAACTAAATTGAAACCCTTTCCGGGGTCTTCGTCCCCTGGGCCCCCACAAGTTAACGAAGGACCTATGCAGCTGCCTGGACTCCCCGCGGACCCCCCCCCCCCCCCTTATGAAACCTTATGAAATATTTGGTCCGCCCCTGAGACAGGCACATACAGCTCTCTGGACTCCCCGTGGAACCACCACCCCCTCCCACCTTACGAATCATTTGGTCCGCCCCTGAGACAGGCACATTCGTGGACACAGTCTCACGCACATATAGGCCTATCCGCACGCAAAAGCATAGATAAGACGCACGCCTAAAGACCTACACTTTTAACAGGCAAACAGACAGACAGACCCACACACCATGAATGCGCCCACACACACGAACGCACGCACACCACATAGAGTCAGTCAAGCCAGACAGCTAGATAGACACATAGACATGTACACATACACCCAGCGGTGGCAATGGTCTCACTTTTCAACGGGGATCCATTTTTGTTCGTAACAGCAATGTGATGCACAGGGCAGTGTTCTTTTAATTAACAAAATCGTTTCACCAGGTTGGAGAGGGGACTGCTTTCGATGGCGATGCCTCTCCTCTTGATGTGTTCTCACACTCAGGGGAGTCGTCGCAGCACTAGCGACGACGCGCTCTCCACATGACAAGGAAGTAATACAATACCTGGTTGGAGAGGGGGCTGATCTCGATGGCGATGCCTCTCCTCTTGATGTGCTCACACCCCCAGGGGGGTCGTCGCAGCACTAGCGACGACGCGCTCTCCACATGACAAGGAAGGAGTACAATACCTGGTTGGAGAGGGGGCTGATCTCGATGGCGATGCCTCTCCTCTTGATGTGCTCACACACCCAGGGGGGTCGTCGCAGCACTAGCGACGACGCTCTCTCCACATGACAAGGAAGGAGTACAATACCTGGTTGGAGAGGGGGCTGATCTCGATGGCGATGCCTCTCCTCTTGATGTGTTCTCACACTCAGGGGAGTCGTCGCAGCACTAGCGACGACGCGCTCTCCACATGACAAGGAAGTAATACAATACCTGGTTGGAGAGGGGGCTGATCTCGATGGCGATGCCTCTCCTCTTGATGTGCTCACACCCCCAGGGGGGTCGTCGCAGCACTAGCGACGACGCGCTCTCCACATGACAAGGAAGGAGTACAATACCTGGTTGGAGAGGGGGCTGATCTCGATGGCGATGCCTCTCCTCTTGATGTGCTCACACACCCAGGGGGGTCGTCGCAGCACTAGCGACGACGCTCTCTCCACATGACAAGGAAGGAGTACAATACCTGGTTGGAGAGGGGGCTGATCTCGATGGCGATGCCCTTCCTCTTGATCTGCTCGCACACCCAGGGGTGCCGTAGAACGCTGTAGGCGTGGCCCACCCTCGTGCTGTTCAGCAGTACCGCGTCCACAAGGTTCAAGTCTGTCAACTCCGTCCACGCTGTGCAAAAACTAATATTATAATAATGATGAGACGTGAAAAAGAAACACGCACGCACGCACGCACGCACGCACGCACACACGCACGCACGCACGCACGCACGCACACACAGAGACACACATGCATACACACACACACACACGCGCGAGCGCGCACACACAATGACACAACATATGCATACAGAATATATTTTGTTTGCCTCTGTGCAATTAACACGTTATAAACGAGTGCTAATGATCCTTTATCGATCATGTCTGCCAGTCAATTACTTCCACCTATGACCCGCAGATAGCAAAGATCGAGGCACCAGCTATTCTGGAAAGCAGTGATACAGCTTGTCTATATAGCGGAGATGAAAGACTGAAATAGTGAGGCTCTCTCACCCGAGAGCTATAATATTATAGACAAATCGGATACCTCCTTTTTTGAGGATGATGCTGGGTTTGCTTCCCTTTTTGCTCGAGGATGATGCTGGGTTTGTTTGCTGCTCGAGGATGATGCTGGGTTTACTTCCCTTTGACTCTTGCTCGAGGATGATGCTGGGTTTGCTTCCTTTTGACTCTTGCTCGAGGATGATGCTGGGTTTGCTTCCCTTTTGACTGCTCCGAGGATGATGCTGGGTTTGCTCCCCTTTGACTCTTGCTCCAGGATGATGCTGGGTTTGCTCCCTTTGACTCTTGCTCCAGGATGATGCTGGGTTTGCTTCCCTTTGACTCTTGCTCGAGGATGATGCTGGGTTTGCTTCCCTTTGACTCTTGCTCGAGGATGATGCTGGGTTTGCTCCCCTTTGACTCTTGCTCGAGGATGATGCTGGGTTTGCTTCCCTTTGACTCTTGCTCCAGGATGATGCTGGGTTTGCTCCCCTTTGACTCTTGCTCCAGGATGATGCTGGGTTTGCTCCCCTTTGACTCTTGCTCCAGGATGATGCTGGGTTTGCTCCCCTTTGACTCTTGCTCGAGGATGATGCTGGGTTTGCTCCCCTTTGACTCTTGCTCGAGGATGATGCTGGGTTTGCTTCCCTTTGACTCTTGCTCGAGGATGATGATGCTGGGTTTGCTTCCCTTTGACTCTTGCTCGAGGATGATGCTGGGTTTGCTTCCCTTTGACTCTTGCTCGAGGATGATGCTGGGTTTGCTTCCCTTTGACTCTTGCTCGAGGATGATGCTGGGTTTGCTTCCCTTTGACTCTTGCTCGAGGATGATGCTGGGTTTGCTTCCCTTTGACTCTTGCTCGAGGAGCTGGGTTTGCTTCCCTTTGACTTGCTCGAGGATGATGCTGGGTTTGCTTCCCTTTGACTCTTGCTCGAGGATGATGCTGGGTTTGCTTCCCTTTGACTCTTGCTCGAGGATGATGCTGGGTTTGCTTCCCTTTGAAACTTGCTCGAGGATGATGCTGGGTTTGCTTCCCTTTGACTCTTGCTCGAGGATGATGCTGGGTTTGCTTCCCTTTGACTCTTGCTCGAGGATGATGCTGGGTTTGCTTCCCTTTGACTCTTGCTCGAGGATGATGCTGGGTTTGCTCCCTTTGACTCTTGCTCGAGGATGATGCTGGGTTTGCTCCCCTTTGACCCTTGCTCGAGGATGATGCTGGGTTTGCTTCCCTTTGACTCTTGCTCGAGGATGATGCTGGGTTTGCTTCCCTTTGACTCTTGCTCGAGGATGATGCTGGGTTTGCTCCCTTTGACTCTTGCTCGAGGATGATGCTGGGTTTGCTCCCCTTTGACTCTTGCTCCAGGATGATGCTGGGTTTGCTTGCTCCCTTTGACTCTTGCTCGAGGATGATGCTGGGTTTGCTTTGACTCCGAGGATGATTGGGTTTGCTCCCTTTGCTGCTCGAGGATGATGCTGGGTTTGCTTCCCTTTGACTCTTGCTCGAGGATGATGCTGGGTTTGCTTCCCTTTGACTCTTGCTCCAGGATGATGCTGGGTTTGCTTCCCTTTGACTCTTGCTCCAGGATGATGCTGGGTTTGCTTCCCCTTGTCTCCTGCTCCAGGATGATGCTGGGTTTGCTTCCCCTTGTCTCCTGCTCCAGGATGATGCTGGATTTGCTTCCCTTTGAATCTTGCTCGAGATGGTTCTGGGTTTGCTCCCCTTTGACTGTTGCTCACGCAGAGCTAGGCGGAGGATGTTGTACAGTAATAAGCAACTGCAGTCAGAACAAATGATTTTCTATTACAATAGAAAAAAAGTATTACCTCTTACAGCTCTTACTCTCAATTCGTAATTAATTCTGTACATTAAACTCAAGTCTCTCGCATTCACTACTGACTTACATGCAAACTCACTAACATAAACCATTCTCCCACATTCATTGAACCATCTAACTGATACTGATGATTAGGCGGGGGAAAGAAAAGTTACAGAGGAAAGGCTTTCTGAAACAGATGGGCCTGGAGTTGGGGTTTTAATTAAAACCTGAAAGTGTTGGTTGGTGATGGAGATGGGCAGGGATATTAATTTCAGACAGTGAGGGCACAAAAACTAAAACTGTGCTGGCCAAGAATGAAAAATCCGTTTAACGTCCCCCGGTCTGGAACAGACACAAGTTATGTGGGACATTGGTGGACAATAAAGATGGTGGGAGCGATCCCGGAGACAATGCCCGGAGGCAGTGCAACACCAGGAAAGTCCCGAATTTATAACAATACAGATATTTACAATAAAGACTCTAACGTGCTGGCCAAAAGACTTTGAATTCGTTTTAGGTGCCTTTAAAAGCTTAAGAAGGAGTGTATGTGTGGAGAACACTGGAGAGGTAAGGTGGAAGGGTTTCAGTGTTCAAAGTGACGGAAGTCAAGGACTTCAACCTTGTAATGTAGTCGAAACTGGACTGGTAGCCAGTGCAGCTCCTTCAGGAGAGGCGTAACGTGATCGTACTTACGCTTTCGCAGAATGAAAGTTCCCTGTAATAATCATTATCGCCTAAAGGAACAACCCGTAATTGACATTTTGGGGGACTTTGTCTGAATCCTTCTTTAAAAGAAAGTCAAAACTCATCATCATCAAAGAGAAATCCTGAGCAAGGTCCAGTGCTCTCAATCGTCCCGCAAAACAAGGGGTCCCGGGGACTCCTTCACTTACAGCATAGAGGGTCCTAGAGGCGGGATAGAGGGTCCCAGTGGCATTGCGAATGCTAAAAAGAATTTTTCTAGTGCATCCCTGGGACCCCCTGCACATTCTTTTAAAGGGTCCTCTAGAATTCTAGTACTCCATAGACCCCCAAATGGGGGTCCCTGGGAGCCCTGGAGGTCCTACACAAGAACTCAGTTTCCACTGCAGGTTCACCTGTCTCTCCGGCGTGGAAGAAGAAAGGCATGGGGAGGTTGGGGGGCTGGATTTCGGGGTGCAGCACCACGGGCAGTAACTCCGCCAGAGAGGGCGCTGTGTCCTCGTGCTGAATGAGGTCAAAGCCCAGCACCACTTCCGGGTACTTGTTGCGCAGGCGCACCGTGCGCAGCAGAGCGTCCGTCTGTTGCTCGATGGTCTTGTCTCTGGACAGAGGACGAGTTGCAAGTTGTTTTTGTTTTGTTTTTAATATCAGCATTGAGTTCACCAGCAGTAGCGCTCAACGCAAAAAGAGCGCCACGTTCCCCACAACGGCGCTCAAATCGAACAAAACGCCAAACATTTGTGCTCCTATGCACGTTTGTGTGGATTTCTAGTGTTATTGGTATTGGTGTTTCATTTGGTATTATTCTAGTCACAGAGACTTATCTCTGTGAAATTCGGACTGCTCTCCTTCGAGAGCGCGTCGCCGCAAGCGCAGCGCCTACCCATTAAAAAAATTGTTTTTAGGGGTGGGGTGGGGGCGCAGGGTGAGGAGAGGGGGGCCAGACTAGGGAAACCTAGCTATCAATTTAGTCATACCAGGCAGCGGGATTTCTCCCTGCTCCTACCGACGTTTGACTGCCGAGGGATTTTTACGAGCATAAAGCGCACGGCCGGGTCAGACTAGCTTTAAGTCCCCATCCGAAGGACTCGACGTTCAGTTCGATTTGCCTGTCAAACTAGAAAGAAAGCACGAGACAGGGAGGGATTCGAACCCGGGTCACTCACGCTGCAGTCAGGCATTGAATTTGGCAGGCGAACGTCTTAACCATTCTGCCACCTTTCTTCCCTAATGTGATTATTTTTTCTCTCCCAAAGATGCGGCAATGTCGTTGATTTTGCTTATTAGCTACGGCCACCCTTTTCCTTTCTTTAACCCTTTCACCGCCAAAGTCGCATTTTAGCACCACAGTAATTTAACACCTATGTCACTAAAAGGCATCAAATTGGGGTGTGTTGTCCAAAGACCTTATTGTCTTAGTTTTGGGAAGTAAGGGTATACCTTATTTTGTATATGTCACAGAAGAATCCCCAATACTGCAGATAGATTTTGTTCTCTACCCAGGTAAACTTAGTGGACAATTTTTGGCTGAAATGTGGCTGGCGGTGAAAGGGTTAACTAACAGTAAAAACATAATTGAAATGAAAAGTCTGGAGAGCCTTCACAGGCAGTCATGACTTTGCATCTAATCAAAATTTAAATAAAAAAAAGTCCTGCATTTCAATGACTGCATGGGTGCTACTCTTTAATTTTGACACTGATTTCAGTATTTTTAATTTTACCAGAAACTGAACTTCAGGGTTTTTTTAATTCATAAAAAAAATTGACCACAAGGGACTTGGGGCGTTTTAAACTTGGTGGTTCTATCTTGGAAGTGTACAAAGGCAATGTAATAATTTTACAAGGATTATCAGACTCAAACTGTCCTTGTCTATCATTTTAACTGTCTGTCTGTCTCGTTATCTCTCTCTCTTAACTTGCCTCCCCCCCCCCCCCCTCTGAATCGTCCGACGGGGCTCTGCCCCTGTAGGCTACCCTGCCGGGGGCCATGGACCCCTGCCTTTCAGGGTTTTTTCATTTTGGGGAGTTGAACCCATGTTACTGTATTTAACTCATTACTATATGCACGTGTGTGTGTGTGTGTGTGTGTGTGTGTGTGTGTGTGTGTGTGTGTGTGTGCGCGCGCGCGCGTGCGTGCGTGTGTGTGTGTGCTTTCAAAGCTAACCTCAAAACCCACCTGTTCCCCCGTCATTAATGCTCCGCTCTCTTTCTCTTCTCTTTCTTGCCATTAGGTCTGTTTCTGCTGTATTCCATTTATGTCATCTGTGTGTGTTCGCTTTGTATTGCGTTTTTGTTTGAATGCGTTTTGAATGCTAACGTATGTGCGCGCTTTGATTTGATTTCTATCAAGATTCAGCGCCGTATAAATACTGCATGTTGTTGTTGTGTGTGTGTGTGTGTGTGTGCACATTTTTATTTATGCATACGTGTGTGCATGCAAAAAACAAACCGGCACAATTTAGCAACCTGTGCACACTGACGGCAAAGCAGCATCAGTATGGCAGCCTAAACTACTGACTTGATGCTGGCGATGATGACCTTGAGCCCGATGAACTGTGGATGGTGCTGTCGGAACGTGCGCACCACTTCCTGAAGAGCATCTATGGTGGCGTCGTCACTGTACGTCCCTTCCAGGTCGTACAACTGGAATAGAGCGTATGTGCATCAGATCGTGTTGTAGGCTAAGGCCGTGTACACACATAAGCGGATATTCCGTGCGGAAACCCGTGCGCAGTCCATAAATAAGTGAGGCAAAGAAAGAGGAAAAGATTTGCGCACGTGTCCGAATTTTGTCCTAAACGCGTAAACTTTTATCCTTCTTTCTTCCACTTATTTATAGGGGTTTTCGACTGAGGTTCGACTCTACATACACTACAAACATGCATTTTTCCTTACCTCCACGGTCAAGCGAAGTTCGAGGTACTGCACGTTGTCCTCCAACGCCTCCTCCATGGTCCTCCACAGGTAGCTGGTGAACACGGGCATGTAGTTGACGGCGGGCAGCACGCCCACAAAGTACTGCTCGAACCTCCGCCACACGGCGCGGATGGAGGAGTAGGTCGACGCCGGGTCCGCCACGACCAGGGACATATTGCGCGCCAAGCTGGTGGTGGTGAACATACAGTCGAACCTCAGTTAACCGACCACCCAACAGACTGGTCAAAACTGTCCGTAATAGTAAGGTGCCCGCTATACTGAATTACCCCATACATAGGCAATTGCGTGTGTAATGAAAAGAATGACTTTATTTTATTACCCAACATTGACTAACGAAGGAAAGGGAACGATTTCCACTCAAGGTTTCCGTGAACTTTCTTTGACGTTGAGTTTTCTCATTTCCATTCCCGTGATTTTCCTTAAATAATTTTCTTTGACCATGCTATAAACCCTTTCACCGCCAGCTATTTTTCAACCAAAAATGTCCATTAAACTTATTTGGGCAGAAAAAGAAAAAAAAAGGTCTGCAATATTGGGGATTCCTCTGTGACTTGTATAAAGTAAGGCCTATACCTACCTCCCAAAATTAAGAAACTAGGGTCTTTCGATAACAAACCCTGATTGTATGCCGTTTATTGAGATGTGTGTTAAATCATTATGGTGCATAAATGCGACATTGGCGGCTAAAGGGTTAAAAATTGGTGATCAGGGTGGTCGGATTACTGAGTGGTAAATCACATTAGTTAATAGTGATTCAGACTGAGATCACTGTCCGTTGTCCTGAATAGCGGGGTGGTCGCTATACCCGAGACACCCTTAGTCATAAATAAGAAGGACACAAATGACAGACTGACAAAAACTGTCCGGAATACTGAGGTGCCCGCGATACCGAGGTGCCCGTTAAGTGAGGTTTGACTGTATTGCATAATTGTGAGGATTGTTGTTCGT
>CM065699.1:38758449-38763449 GCA_017654935.2 Phymorhynchus buccinoides | reverse complement strand
GTAGTCATTGTTCCAGTTTCCGATCAATATTATCGCTTCCAGGACATCAGCTTCCCGTTCAGGAACCTCTCTTTGTCGCTCAGCCGCTGGGTAGAGTAAAGGTGAAGGTGTACAATATTAAACTGTTCCTGAATTAAACGATTAATTAAGGTAGTTACTGTTCCAGCTTCATAAATATTATCGCTTCCAGGACATCAGCTTCCCGTTCAGGAACCTCTCTTTGTTGTTCAGCCGCTGGGTAGAGTAAAGGTGAAGGCGTACAATATTAAACTGTTCCTGAATTAAACGATTAATTAAGGTAGCTACTGTTCCAGCTTTGTAAATATTATCGCTTCCAGGACATCAGCTTCCCGTTCAGGAACCTCTCTTTGTCGTTCAGCCGCTGGGTAGAGTAAAGGTGAAGGCGTACAATATTAAACTGTTCCTGAATTAAACGATTAATTAAGGTAGTTACTGTTCCAGCTTCATAAATATTATCGCTTCCAGGACATCAGCTTCCCGTTCAGGAACCTCTCTTTGTTGTTCAGCCGCTGGGTAGAGTAAAGGTGAAGGCGTACAATATTAAACTGTTCCTGAATTAAACGATTAATTAAGGTAGTTACTGTTCCAGCTTCATAAATATTATCGCTTCCAGGACATCAGCTTCCTGTTCAGGAACCTCTCTTTGTCGCTCAGCCTCTGAGTAAAGTAGCCTACACTGCGGAAATTATACATTAAACAAGAGCAAATACGAAAGTGCTGATGAGACCCAGAGACGCACGCCCCCCCCCCCCCCCCCCCTCACCTGTCATACCAACACAAGAGCAGCCATAGCTTCCAGGACATGAAAGTTGAGGAATCTTTCTTTTGTCGCTCAGCCACTGAGTAAAAAGATGGACATTCGATTGTTAAGTAATGGTAAAACAAAAAGGTAGTTATTGTAGTCCTTAGACTTACATCACGCTTATCACTCACTTCTGTTGAGAGACTTAGTGCGATTTTTTTCACGCCAGAGGGCATGACGCTCGGTGGGGCTAATCCTCTCTATATTCTTAGTTGGGGATAAAGAAAATGAGAGAGAGAGAGAGAGTAGTCCTACCATCTCTTCTCTCTCTCTCTTACTGGTTTTAGGGTAAATCACTCCTGCCACACATCTTTAATACAGCTTATTGATAAATGTCTTTCTAACATAAATAATAACGAATTCACCGTAGTGCATTGACTGCCCTCTGGCACTCACATCTGAAAAAATATCGCCATAGGTCGACCATTAGCTTCAATCTGCAACACCAGGGGAACTGAAGTCCCGAATTGTTTTTTACAATGCAGATGTGTATCTTTTTTTTTTATAAAAACAAACTTATAAAACGTAGAAAGTTTATATTTGAAACAGAACGCCTTCATAATTAAATATATTATAATAAAAAATAAGTTATATTATAAAGGTCTAATGTTTGTACCTCCTGCGCACCAAGTCGCATTGCCTGCTCCAGTCCCACGATTTGTCGTCTGCTCCGCAAATACTCGTCATGACTTTCTGCCGTCTGCACCCCGCCAGCGATGACGTTTAGCACAAGTACAAGGATGGTTACCAGTGATTCCATTTTCTTATCACGTTCATTCCTATGTTTCTGTTCAACTGTTGCCATGGCCACTGAAATATAAAAAATCAAGAACCGTATAAAAACAAGCGCAGATTCGCAATCGTTTGTGGCGTGCGACAATTGAAAACGAAACATCATTTTAAAGAGCAGCCTCACTTTGAAGTGCGACAATTTTGCAGCCTCACTTTGAAGTGCGACAATTTTGGACCGACAGACAGATCGATCGACAAAGTGAGTACAAACAAATACAAGGTCGTACGTCAAGGTCAAGGTCACGACGGCAAAATGGTTTGCGCCGATCTCTTCCTATTAAGGAGGCACACCTTCACACAAAATTTGACGCGATTCGGTCAAGCGGTTCGGGAGATATCCTTGGGACAGACAGAAAACCCCCCAAAAAACACACAAAACAAACAAACAAACAAACAAACAAAAATACAAACCAGCCCATCGCAATAGTCCGTCTTGGTGACGGACTAATATACGAATGTAGGCCCTACATAGCTAGACAGTGCTTCATACTATGCCACACTCACGCACAATAGCCTACACATACACGCGAATAGGTCTACTCACCCGACCTGCCTGACAAAACACATTGTACAATAAAATAAAATAAAATTATGGCTTGTGCCATCCCCTCGTCAATAATTATGAGGCGGGACAGCAGCCAGTGATGTAGGCCTACACACACTCATCATGCACACACACATACCTGACAGCGAAACCCCCCCCAAAAACACACAAAACAAACAAACAAACAAAAAACACACGCATACACGCACCCATAGACACACGACAGGATTTAAAAAAAGAAAGCTTTCTTTTTTTCCAGCCTATTCCTTTACTGTCAATAATTAAAGATCATCTTCGACTTGACTTGACCTAGCTTGACACACACACAGACACCACACACACAGTGACACACGCGTGCGCGCGCACACGCACACGCACACACACACACACACACACACACCACACACACACACACACACTGACGCACACACACACACACACACACACACACACACACACACACACACACACACACACACACACACATGCCCGCGCGCCAGTGTCCACACGCGTGTCTACACGCACTCGAACTGTCGTACAACTGTCGCTGACAACATTAAAATCGAAATAGTGTTTTGTCCCTAAAATAAGAACTAAGAAGATTCGTCACATTTCTTATATGCACTGGATTAAAAATTAATCTGTTGAAGAAGAAAATCCACTATTTAACGTCCTCCGGTCTGAAATAGACACACATGGGACATTAGTAGATATAAAGATGGTGGGAACGATCCTGGAGGCAATGGAGGCAGTGCAACTCCAGGAAAGTCCCGAATTTTTAGCGATACAGATGTATTAACTAGTGAGTAATATAACAAATAAATCTGTTCCATAACACTGGCTGTTTTAAGACAATTTCAGACATAATTATTATTATAGGCCTACAACCAAATAAAAAGCTGCAAACTGAAATCACAGTGACAAATTGTTATTAGGAACAGAATATGATAAGGAAAAATAGCTGTTGACGTACATATAGTCAGTTCTTGTTACGAAGCACATGATGTGACTGGCACCACAGACCTTATTGTAGTTACACATTTGTGTAACTATAATAGGGTCTGTGCTGACACACACACACACACACACATACACAATTACAGGGTAGCATACACACTCTATTCAGCGGCTTGCAGTAGGCCTAATGGAATCACTGAATCCACCGCGGGACTGACAAGGAAACAGCCGTAGTAGGCAGGCGTTGGGGGCGTGAAGGAAAGAAAAGAAAAGAAACGATAAAGCGAAAAGACAGACATGCGCAAGGAAACATTGTTTTCCTCTCTCCCTATTTTCGTTTTTGTGTGTGGTCATTTTCTTTCTTTTTTGGGCATTACGCACCTGCGCCCCAAAAGGTATGCAGACACACGGATGTATCACAGGCCTTACAAACGAAGCATGCAGAACTCAACACGGAAACAAGTGGTGGTGAATTCGACACACACACACTTGTGTGTGTCGTAGGGTGTTACAAATTCGTCCGCCATGCAATTTCGTCCAGTTTGCATGGTTACTCACTTTGAAACTGTGTTGTTATATTTATTGTATTAACCCTTGGATCGCCAATGTTACATTTTAGCACCACAATGGCACCAAAAGGCATCAAACCAGGGCCTGTTATTCAAAGATTATTTGGTAAAGGTCAAGATGTGCCACCACTCCCCTCAGTGCATTTCTCGGTTAATTCCATTTTCCCGTTTTTGCCTTTCTTGCCAAACATAAAGCTGTATTTTATGAACCTTTTTAGCTAATAACCTTTTTGGAATACTAACCCTATCCCTAACCCTATGCCATTATCTAATAGGACCCCCCCCCCCCCCCCCCTATGTATTGCAGTACACGGCGCCATTTGTCACAGTCGTGGTTCATTGCGTTTTCCCGTCTTATCAGGGGGGGGGGGGGGGTGGGGGGGGGGGGGCTATGGTTAGGGCTAGGGTTAGGGATAGGGTTAGTATTCCAAAAAGTTATTAGCTAAAAAGGTTCATAAAATACAGCTTTATGTTTGGTAAGAAAGGCAAAAACGGAAAAAAATTGCTAACGGAGGGGGCAGGGGGGGGGGGGGGGGGGGGGGGGGGGGGGGGGTTGGCACATCTTTACCTTTACAAATTATTTTCTTAATTTTGGGAGGTAAGGATAGGCCTAATGTTACATAATTATGTCACAGAGGAATCCCCAATATTGCAGATATTTTATTTTCTCTACCCAGTTAAGTTCAATGGAATTTTTGGGCTGCAAAATGGCTGGCGGCCAAAGAGTTAATTGATTGAAAATATGACCCAGATGCTGCATCTACAAGCCAGAACATGTCGAAACATACGATAACTGTCTAAACTGGCCGAATATGTAACAGTCTACCTTACTACGCACACATCATTTGTTTGTTCTGGTGCATTACTAAATGTAGGCCAACCTTATAATAATTTTTTTCACGGCTGTCAGCGACGCGTGAGTGTATCACTGTGCAAATAAATGAGGATGCAGTTTTCCCTTCGCAAACATTCCATCAGTCATTTTGGAGAGAGAGAGAGAGAGAGAGAGAGAGAGAGAGAGAGAGAGAGAGAGAGTAGTTTTCTGTGTTAACTCCGTCAAGGACCGGTATACTGAGGCTATGAATTTTGGAGAGAGAGAGAGAGAGAGAGAGAGTAGTTTTCTGTGTTAACTCCGTCAAGGACCGGTATACTGAGGCTATGAATTTTGGAGAGAGAGAGAGATAGAGAGAGGAGAGAGAGAGAGAGAGAGAGAGAGAGAGAGAGAGAGAGAGAGAGAGAGAGAGAGAGAGAGAGAGAGAGAGAGAGAGTAGTAGTAGAGCAAGTTATAGGTTATGACTTATGAGTTAGCGTATGT
>CM065699.1:38745949-38755949 GCA_017654935.2 Phymorhynchus buccinoides | reverse complement strand
ATGTATTAAGGACATTGTGACGTAAGTGTCCCGCGCGACCCGCTTTCTTTATTTCTTATCTACACCCCCCCCCCCCTTTCTCCCCTCCCCCCCCTCGCCTTTTCATTTCTCTGTCCAGCCGCCACGTTAATTGCCCCGCTGCTTCAAACGAACGCCGCGGGAAGGGCGTTATCTCTTTCTCCCCGGTCGGCACGTACCACCTACCGAGGTTATCTCCCTTCACCCCCCCCCCCCCTTTCTACCGTCTCATCACAAGAAAGTGACAACCACGGTTATCTTCCTTTGAAGATGGTTTTGCTGTTCGAATCACAAGGTTAGGAATGTCAGGAATGTGCTAAGGATGGAATAGGCGCGTGATTGTTCAGTACATTTAGAACAGCAAAATTGTGACGTGTGGACTGTAATACACCAATAGCAGGCTTTCATTGTTTGAAAGTGAAGGCTATAATTGGAGTGGTGAGAAAAAGTTGTCACACAAGATGCTGAAACGTAGCTAGAGCAACACTCACAACCAGTCATCATAAGCCCACTAGTAAGTATTATTGATGGCAGGTGATTGAGATCTTGTGTGTTTGACTCTAGTTTTGATCTAGATCCTATGTTCAATGATGAATAAGGAGTAGATAGATATGTTATAGAAAAGAAGTGGTAAACATTCTATTCTATTTATGTGCACTGATTATTTGTGTGTGTGTGTTTTTGACTTTAACACTTTTGGTACCAGAACCGGAGTTTATGCCTACTAACCCTTTTGTCTATTTTTAGTAGGAAACCTATGGGCCGCAATCTTGCACTATTTTTAGTAGGAAACCTATGGGCCGCAATCTTGCACTTTATGATACCATTCCTTTCCAGGTGTTGGATGGAGAGTGATGATGGATTGATCACCTTTTATGTTTTACTGATCTCAGTTTGTTAACTGAAATTCAGTTTATTTATTAACTACATGTAGTGCTATTGTACAAGGGAAGCCTTCAAGCCGGTTGGGATTCACTAATTCCCTGCCGACTGAAGCCCCTTGTCTCTAAGCCATAGAGATCTACATCCACCTTCTCCTGTGATTATCAGCAGGGCATCGTGGGCCGGAGGATCATCCCTGACTCCACCAAGCACCAAGACGGGTCCGTCGCCAAGACAACCTGCACCCAGAATCCGCGAGGAGACCACGCCTGAACCGTGCCATCCCGCGAAGCCGTAATAGGAACGACTGGGAGCTACTCTCACCTGACGAGCAAGCCCAGAACTTCAAACAGCTAAGTCTACCTGACTGCGCCAATCATTTGAACTTTCCTACGGACACCGAAGATAATTAGTAACCCTTCCGGCATGGGGCGAACCTTATAGAAAGACAAAAGTCTTGTGAATCCTTTCGGATTTCATTGTTTTTTATCCATATTTTGTTTTGGCGCCATTGAGCTGCTTTATTATTATTGTTGCATAATCTTATGCAGATTTTGGGAGTAAATAAAATACAAGTGTCAAATAATCCTGAACCCTTTGGTCAGACTGATGAGAGTGGGAGTCTTGTAATTTCATGTAAAACCCTACTTCTCTCTGTCTGCCATTTAGAGCAATTCAACCACTTGTATTTCTTACAACCATCTGACGAGCCAGAACCCGGGCACAAATATAAATTTATTAGATGAAAAGGGGCCGGGAAAGTTGCTCATCTCCCATACCCTAGAGAAGTGGGCTAAAGGCAAATTATCTAAAGTCTTCCCTAGAGACTTAGCCTTTTAACCCATTACCTCGTCACATCTAATTGGGGGCTCGCGTCCGGGATATTTTTTTTCATAAAGTCTAACAAATTTCAATTCAAACGGTAGTTCCTTTTCAAAACTTATCTTGTGTCCACTGGGAAAGTTATTGTGATTTGGTTCACTGTGTTTTGATTTGATTTGTTTGAATGCTATTTATGACTTTATTTTGATGTGCATGCTATTTCTGTTTATGCTGAAATAGTTAAGTGTTGTTTGATACATTCAACTCAGCAGCTTTGTTTTTATTTTGAATAGTTGTATTTACAACCATGGCTGAGATTGTTAAACTTAGGAGGGAACTTAAAGAATGGGGAGAATCTCTAGGATTGTCAGGCCAAGAGTTAGCCAATTTTGTCATATCTGAATATGACAAAGAGAAAGCTCGCGAGGTGGCTGAGAAAGACAAACAAAGCTCATGAGGCTCAAGAGGCTGATAAAACTCGGGAGGCTCAAGAGGCTGATAAAGCTCGCGAGGCTCAAGAGGCTGAGAAAGACAAACAAAGAGCCCATGAGGCTCAAGAGGCTGATAAAGCTCGCGAAGACGCTGAGAAAGATAAGCAGAGAGCTCATGATGCTGCCGAGCAAGAGCAAATCCGTACTCATGAGTTAAGGCAGAGACAACTAGTGCAGGATGCCAAAAATAAAGAACTCGAACTTGAGGCCACTGAGCGAGAAAAGGCACGAGATCATGAGCTAGCTATGAAGCAGCTTGAAAACTCAGCAGACTCTGAGACTGCTGCCCCTCAAAATTTTCCCCCTCCCATTCATACCTCAGCCATGACCTTCACATTGGAGGCATTCAATGAAGCAACAGAATCTATCGATGCATTCCTCGATAGATTTGAAAGACTGGCCCAGGAATTTGAGCTTGCTCCGGAAAAGTTCAACCTCAAGCTTGCCCAAAGTCTCAGGGGTGTGGCTTATGAGGTATACAGTAAACTTCCGTCAAGCCAAATTACCGACTACCCAGCTTTGAAAGAAGCCCTGCTCAACAGATACGAGTTGACAGCGGACGCCTACCGGAAAAAGTTCCGGTCAACCAGAAAAGGTAGGGGAGAGTCCTATGCCCAATTTTCAGATAGACTGGGGAACTATCTGACAAAATGGGTGTCCCTTTCTGCCAAAACAGAGTCCTATGAGGATCTCCGGGAACTGATGGTTGGCGAGCAACTGCGCGAAACCATGTCCCCAGAGTTACGCACCTTTACTGCCGAACAAGGTGCCACAACTCTGGCTGACCTCATCCAGCTAAGTGATAGGTACACTCTAGCCCATGATGAACCTAGCGCCCCTAAAAAGCCAAAACTACAGCAAGTAGTTGGGTCCACTGCTTCACAGCAGAGCAGGTTTAACCCCAACTCCAAAAGTGGGTCAAACGGTTCTACCCATGAACGACAACCACTGGGGCAACCCTTATTCTGCTCATACTGCAAGTCGAACACCCACAATCGGGATGACTGCAGGAAACTTGCTTACAAGCGGCAAAATGTTGCAACTATGCAAGTCGTCTCGACTTCGCAGAATTGCACAAACCCCTCCCCAATCCAGTGTCCAGGCACACCGTCAGTCGTTGGACAGGCGACTGTCAACAACATCCCTGTTCAGTGTCTCTATGACACTGGACTGTCATGCGACGCCATTGTCTGCGGATCCTTAGTCCCCGCGTCAGCATACACGGGAGACTTCATCTCTCTGCAAGGCCCTGATGCTGCAATCCCCCCATCCACTTTGCCAGTCGCCATAATCAATGTCGACACCAGATATGTTAAGGGACCCATCAAGGCAGTGCTCATGGACAGTCCTGTCTATGACCTCATACTGGGATCACAGTATGTGTTTTTAGGGCACCCCTCTCAACCTGCCCTAGTTTCAGCAGGATTCCCTTCTCCCCAATCCACAAACCAACTCCCTCCCTCCTTCCCAAAGAGCAAATCTCCCTCAGCAGGGAAGAAACCTCTCAACGCGGCAAACCAAATTGCCGCGCGAGCCAATCCAGATTGTCCCAAGTCCCCAAGTCCGCCACAACTTGGAAAATCCTTCCCAAGGAATGTCCGCCTAACGACCCAAGACCACTCGCCACAGGTACCTCAGGTGAAAGGCAGCACTGTACCCGCAAACACCCACCGAAGGTACTATCGGGACAGGCCGCCGCACGTACAGCCGTCACCTACCCCTCCCTTTCAGCGAGTGGCAGTCGACTTGGTCGGGCCTCTACCTCAACGGAAGAAGAAATTCCGGTACATAGTCACCGTGGTCGACATATGTACCATGAAGTGCGATGCCGCCCCAATCTCCTCACTTGATGCTAGTCAGGTAGCCGCGGCACTCAAAGCCATTTTCGCCCGAATCGGCCTACCAAACCACATCATCAGCAATGATGAATCCAGGCTAAAGGGGAAACTCAGGCAAGAGGTGTTTGCTATTCTGCAATCAACCTTGGGACAACTCAACACAGGATTGCCGCACCAACCTCAGTCGGAATCCATTCCACTGATCTCTAACCCACCTGCTCCTTTGAACTCTGTGTTGCGACCAGATGTTCCACCATTCCAGCCGACCCAGTCTCCCCACTAATTTGTCCCTGTCGCCCAAGTCGAAAGTGGAGTCGGCGTTCCACAGGAAGATTCCGGTACCAGAATCTTTTCTTCGGGGGGGCCTCTGTGACGTAAGTGTCCCGTGCGACCCGCTTTCTTTATTTCTTATCTACACCCCCCCCCCCCTTCTCCCCCCCCCCCCCCCCCTCGCCTTTTCATTTCTCTGTCCAGCCGCCACGTTAATTGCCCCGCTGCTTCAAACGAACGCCGCGGAAGGGCGTTATCTCTTTCTCCCCGGTCGGCACGTACCACCTACCGAGGTTATCTCCCTTCACCCCCCCCCCCCCCTTTCTACCGTCTCATCACAAGAAAGTGACAACCGAGGTTATCTTCCTTTGAAGATGGTTTTGCTGTTTGAATCACAAGGTTAGGAATGTCAGGAATGTGCTAAGGATGGAATAGGCGCGTGATTGTTCAGTACATTTAGAACAGCAAATTGTGACGTGTGGACTGTAATACACCAATAGCAGGCTTTCATTGTTTGAAAGTGAAGGCTATAATTGGAGTGGTGAGAAAAAGTTGTCACACAAGATGCTGAAACGTAGCTAGAGCAACACTCACAACCAGTCATCATAAGCCCACTAGTAAGTATTATTGATGGCAGGTGATTGAGATCTTGTGTGTTTGACTCTAGTTTTGATCTAGATCCTATGTTCAATGATGAATAAGGAGTAGATAGATATGTTATAGAAAAGAAGTGGTAAACATTCTATTCTATTTATGTGCACTGATTATTTGTGTGTGTGTGTTTTTGACTTGAACACTTTTGGTACCAGAACCGGAGTTTATGCCTACTAACCCTTTTGTCTATTTTTAGTAGGAAACCTATGGGCCGCAATCTTGCACTATTTTTAGTAGGAAACCTATGGGCCGCAATCTTGCACTTTATGATACCATTCCTTTCCAGGTGTTGGATGGAGAGTGATGATGGATTGATCACCTTTTATGTTTTACTGATCTCAGTTTGTTAACTGAAATTCAGTTTATTTATTAACTACATGTAGTGCTATTGTACAAGGGAAGCCTTCAAGCCGGTTGGGATTCACTAATTCCCTGCCGACTGAAGCCCCTTGTCTCTAAGCCATAGAGATCTACATCCACCTTCTCCTGTGATTATCAGCAGGGCATCGTGGGCCGGAAGATCATCCCGGACTCCACCAAGCACCAAGACGGGTCCGTCGCCAAGACAACCTGCACCCAGAATCCGCGAGGAGACCACGCCTGAACCGTGCCATCCCGCGAAGCCGTAACCGGAACGACTGGGAGCTACTCTCACCTGACGAGCAAGCCCAGAACTTCAAACAGCTAAGTCTACCTGACTGCGCCAATCATTTGAACTTTCCTACGGACACCGAAGATAATTAGTAACCCTTCCGGCATGGGGCGAACCTTATAGAAAGACAAAAGTCTTGTGAATCCTTTCGGATTTCATTGTTTTTTATCCATATTTTGTTTTGGCGCCATTGAGCTGCTTTATTATTATTGTTGCATAATCTTATGCAGATTTTGGGAGTAAATAAAATACAAGTGTCAAATAATCCTGAACCCTTTGGTCAGACTGATGAGAGTGGGAGTCTTGTAATTTCATGTGAAACCCTACTTCTCTCTGTCTGCCATTTAGAGCAATTCAACCACTTGTATTTCTTACAACCATCTGACGAGCCAGAACCCGGGCACAAATATAAATTTATTAGATGAAAAGGGGCCGGGAAAGTTGCTCATCTCCCATACCCTAGAGAAGTGGGCTAAAGGCAAATTATCTAAAGTCTTCCCTAGAGACTTAGCCTTTTAACCCATTACCTCGTCACAGACATACTGGAAGAATAGGCGTTGCCTAAAATCTATATCCTTGGAAAACAAAGTTTAAGTTTTCAAGTTCTCTCTCTCTCTCTCTCAGAAACCTCTCTCTCTCTCTCTCCCTTTGAAATGGGCCCCCCCCTCTCTCTCTCTCTCTCTCTCTCTCTCTCTCTCTCTCTCTCTCTCTCTCTCTCTCTCTCTCTCTCTCTCTCTTTCTCTCTTACTTTTAAAAGTGTGTATGCTAAGATGAGTATGTACTATAGTAAGAGCGCTTCAAGTATGATGTTCTTTGACATGAGGAAATGGCAAAAAGATGTGACACCAAGTGAAGGAGACAGAGATAGACTTTACTTGTAATTACCAGCCGCGGGCGAAGAGAGCGAAGCTGGTAATGTTTTCAGTGTATTCTGAAGCCGACTGACTGACTGACTATCTGACTGACTGACTGGCTGACTATCTGACTATGTTAACACGATAACGTTTGAACGAACGGACCTAGGCCGCCCAAATTTTGCCAGCGGATAGGTACTAAGAATATCTAGGGCAAGTTCGAAAATGAAGGTCATAGGTTAAAGGTCAAGGGCACTGGAGCCGAAAATGCTGCCGAACTCCTGACACGATAACGATTGAACGGAGGTACCTAGGACGCTCAAATATAGTATATGGATAGGTACTACACATATCTAGGACCAGTTCAAAAGTGAAGGTCATCGGTCAAAGGTCAAGGTCACTGGCGCCGAAAATGCTGTCGAGTACCTGACACGATAACGATTGAACGGAGGGACCTAGGACGCTCACATTTTGCATGCGGATATATAAGAATATATCGCCCAAATTACAAAATGAAGGTCATAGGTCAAGGTCAAATGCTGCCGAGCTCCTGGCAGAAAATTTGGTACCCAGCCCTGGCATCGTGAAAAAGGGTAGCTTTTTGGTAGCTTTTAAATTAACGGTAATATAACTGTTCTGTTTTGTTTCATTATAATATTTGTGGTTTGTCTTTTTTTTCTTCTTCTCCTTCTTCTTGTTGAATAAACAAATGTAAAAAAAAAAAAAGCAAGCCAGACATTATTGTCATGTTGGTTTGTAAGGCCGTGGGTTTTTGTTTTGTTTTTAGAAAACAATTAATAAGCCGTTGCCTGGGATTTAAAAATGAAGAGTAGGGGATGGGCGAAATGTGACTGCAATTTTCTTTATTTTCATGAGATAATTGGCATGGGCTTCTTACCCGCCCATGGGCTTTTTACCCCGTCTTCACCTACGAATGACATCAGAATAATAGGGCCTACATGAAATGAGTTTTTCTCCCACATAAATATAATATGCATTGTTTTGGTGTGTGTGTGTGTGTGTGTGTGTGTGTGTGTGTGTGTGTGTGTGTGTGCGTGCGCGCGTGCGCGCGTGCGTGCGTGCGTGCGTGTGTGTGTGTGTGTGTGTGTGTGTGTGTGTGTGCGCGCGCGCGCGCGCGCGCGTGTGTGTGTGTGTGTGTGTGTGTGTGTGTGTGTGTGTGTTTAAGAATGCTAAAAACAAAAGAATTGAAGAATGCTACATCAACTAAAAGCACTTATTTTAGGGTGGCTTCTTGTGCCATATTAACATCTTCGGAGAGTTCGAACCATGAACTTTAAAATTTGGTGGTTTTTTTTTTGGGGGGACAAGTGTCTTAATTTTTAACTTTATTAATATTTAAAACCCTTTCATCGCCACTGTCGCCTCTTGGCACCACAATGATTTAACACCCATATCACTAAAAGGCATAACATGAGGTTCTGGTGACCAATGACCTTATGTTCTTAATTTTGGGAGGTAAGGACAGGTCCTATTTGATGCATGTTGCAAAGGAATCCCCAATATTGCAGACGAAATCTTTTCTCTACCCGGGTAAGTTTAGTAGTAACGTTTGGCTGAGGAATGCCTAGCGTTGAAAGGCTTTTTAACGCTAAGCCACCACCGATGTTTTGTGTAGGTGTGAAGTTTATAGTTGGCCTATTATTACGGCTTATTCTGTCGTCTGCAACTTTTGACAGGTTATTTGACGGTTAGGCGTCACACAGGAACCGGAAATAGCAAGGGGACATCGACATTTGGTGTCAATCAGAGAAACGAAAAAACAAAAACGTTCTTTGTGTGATCTTGCGCAACTTTCTTTCTTTGACTTCTCTTTCCCTCAGCCACACAGATTTTCTATATCCGCTGTGTTCGTGTGAGTATGTCTGGCTAAGGCGTAGACTAACACCCCCCCCCCCCCCCACCACCCACACCCCTACCCCCCAATCACAGTCTTGGTTCATTGCGCTTCCCCCCCCCCCCCCCCCTCTTACCTTTAGGGGAAGACGGGGTAAAAAGCGCATGGGCGGGTAAGAAGCCCACCCCAATTATCTCATGAAATGAAGCAAATTTCAGTCTCATTTTGCCCATGAGACGAGCGTTAATGTCTAGCATTCGTCTCATGGGCAAATTTGACTGACATTTTCTTTATTTCATGAGATAATTGGGGTGGGCTTCTTACCTGCCCATGCGCTTTTTACCCCGTCTTCCCCTATATTTTACTATTAGCGAATGCATATTCTTAATTGCTTAAATGGATGAAAATTAAAGTTAATTACAGAAAACAATAGAGGGTTCAGTGCGCTCGATTCTGTCTCTTTTGACTATGTGTCTCTAAATCGATTGCGCATATGTTCTTTGTGTGCGGTTGGTTGTTGTTTTCTGTGTGCCTTTTCTTTTCAGTGCTCAATTATGAAGTAGGGGAAGACGGGGTAAAAAGCGCATGGGCGGGTAAGAAGCCCACCCCAATTATCTCATGAAATAAAGAAAATGTCAGTCAAATTTGCCCATGAGACGAATGCTAGACATTAACGCTCGTCTCATGGGCAAAATGAGACTGAAATTTGCTTCATTTCATGAGATAATTGGGGTGGGCTTCTTACCCGCCTATGTGCTTTTTACCCCGACTTCCCCTATAAATGATGCATTTTTGTACTTACACAGCCTGTCATTCACCAAATATTTTCCATGAAATATTTCAGGAGCACGCTATAACCGCTAGCATGTTGATGCTCTCTTCTGCTTTCTTTAATATGTGTTCTTGGAAATATAAAGATGTTTAACCCTTTTTTACCGCCAATGTCGCATGTAGGGGAAGACGGGGTAAAAAGCGCATGGGCGGGTAAGGCCCACCCCAATTATATCATGAAATGAAGCAAATTTCAGTCTCATTTTGCCCATGAGACGAGCGTTTGTCTAGCATTCGTCTCATGGGCAAATTTCACTGCTTTATTTCATACTTGGGGTGGGCTTCTTACCCGCCCATGCGCTTTTTACCCCGCACCACAATGGTTTAACACCCATGTCACACAAAAAATCATCAAATCCTGTTATCCAAAGACCCTATTTTCAAATTTCAGGGCCTGTTATCATGTCACTGGGGATTCACAATAGGGGAAGACTGTTAGCGCAAAGAGCCCCCTATCTCATGAAATGAAGCAAATTTCAGTCTCATTTTGCCCATGAAGCGTTAAGTAGCATTCGTCTCATGCAAATTTGACTGAAATTTTCTTTATTTCATGAGGGGTGGGCTTCTTACCCGCCCATGCGCTTTTTACCCCGTCTTCCCCTATTGCAGATATTTTTGTTTTCTCTATCCAGTTAAATTTAATGGTATTTGTTTGCTGAAAAATGTGATGGTGCATGGGAAAAACCTACATAAGTCGCTCAGAATGTTTTGAGCAAAAGCCAAAAATATCAACAACCCCCAAAATACTATTTTTCTATTTAGGGCATATCTATTTTTTTTTAATTGTTATGTGTTCTACCAGTATCCACAACATGAAAGACAATTTTGAATGA
>CM065699.1:38728449-38743449 GCA_017654935.2 Phymorhynchus buccinoides | reverse complement strand
CATGTCACTAAAAGGCATCAAACCAGGGTCTGTTATCCAAAGACCATGTTCTCTTAATTTTGGGAGCTAAGGATAGGCCTTACTGTAAATATGTCACAGAGGATTCCCCGATATTACAGGCAGATTTTTTTCTCTACCCAGGTAAGTTTAATGGACATTTTGTGCTGAAACATAGCTGGCGGTGAAAGGGTTAAGGCATAATAACAATCATCACAGATCGACCGAACTATCCAGCAACGGTCCGAATAGCTTGGAGCGAAAACGAAACAAAGAAAGATAAACAAAAGCGACGAAACAAGCGAGTATTTAATGAACGAACTAAATCATTAATAAAATAAAAATCACTGCATGTCATTTTACGTAACGCTATTGCTGTAACTTTCCTAATTTGTTGTAATCATAAACGGCTCTTTCCGGTAATGTGTATGTGCCAAAAATCATGCCATTCCACTGTGCATCAAATATTTTGACATGTCTTATATTTGTTTCAAGTTTCAATTGTTTGCTTTTCTAAAAAACCCACGTTATGGACATCACTCTATTTTGAAATTTGAATGTTTTCTTGTGTGTGCGCTTTGTTTTATATTTCTGTGCCCCAAGTGGGTGTGAAATAAATTATTTGCCTTGCCTGGCCTTGTTCGGAGAGAATGGACCCACGTAGGGGAAGACGGGGTAAAAAGCGCATGGGCGGGTAAGAAGCCCACCCCAATTATCTCATGAAATAAAGAAAATTTCAGTCAAATTTGCCCATGAGACGAATGGTAGACATTTACGCTCGTCTCATGGGCAAAATGAGACTGAAATTTGCTTTCATTTTATGAGATAATTGGGGTGGGCTTCTTACCCGCCCATGCGCTTTTTACCCCGTCTTCCCCTATTATTAACATAACAGGGGCGGATCTGAGGGGGGGGGGGGGGGGGTCCATGGTTTTAACACCCCCCCCCCCACACACACACTTTGCCCCAAGTATGTATCTTTTACAAGGGTGAATTTTAAAAAAAAATCATCAATTTTTGCTTTAATAATAACTAAATTGCAAACGTAAAAATGGTGGGTAGAAATATTATTTATCTCTAAATTGCAAACGTTTCTGGGGGCTTCATCTTCTGGGTCCCCACAAGACCACTACACCTTAACCCAGCTCCCTGGATTCCCCGCGGAACCCCCACCCCCACCCCCACCCCTTACGAATCATTTGGTCCGCCCCTGGCATAATAATCTTTAGCTTATTAAAAACACCGACATAGTTCATTTTCTTAATACACTCCCGGATTGTCCTTTGTCGTTCTTGGTGAGACTATGCTTTTTAAAATCATTTTCTCGAAGGCATTCTTACTACTTGTAATAATTATTATTAGTGTTTATTTGTAAAGACATATACGTGTAATTAAAAAGATCTTAGTGATTAAAACAAACTTTATTAAATCTCGTCTTTATACTGGTGGTGGTGGTGTATATGGTATGTGTATATGGTATGTGTATATGGTATGTGTATATGGTATGTGTATATGGTATGTGTATATGGTAGGGGAAGACGGGGTAAAAAGCGCATGGGCGGGTAAGAAGCCCACCCCAATTATCTCATGAAATGAAGCAAATTTCAGTCTCATTTTGCCCATGAGACGAGCGTTAATGTCTAGCATTCGTCTCATGGGCAAATTTGACTGAAATGTTCTTTATTTCATGAGATATTTGGGGTGGGCTTCTTACCCGCCCATGCGCTTTTTACCCCGTCTTCCCCTATGTGTATATGGTATGTGTATATGGTATGTGTATATGGTATGTGTATATGGTATGTGTATATGGTATGTGTATATGGTATGTGTATATGGTATGTGTATATGGTATGTGTATATGGTATGTGTATATGGTATGTGTATATGGTATGTGTATATGGTATGTTCACAAAACTTTCTTGTTCTGGATCTTCTTTTTTCTTTCTTATTCACAACATTTGCCTTTTTAACAAACAAAAAAAGATAATTGAAAATGATGTGGGCGGATGGTGCGTGCATGCGCTACCATTGATTGCATGTAGGCTTAATTTAAGATGACGTGTGATGTCTCAGACATGACTCACTCAGCGTTCAAAATCTACGCATCTCTTTCTCTCTCTCTCTCTCTCTCTCTCTCTCTCTCTCTCTCTCTCTCTCTCTCCCTCTCTCTGTCTCTCTCTCTCTCTCTCTCTCCCTCTCTCTCTCTCTCTCCTCTCTCCCCCTCTCTCTCTCTCCTCTCTCTCTCTCTCCACCCCTCTCTCTCTCTCTCTCTCTCTCTCTCTCTCTCTCTCTCTCTCTCCCTCTCTCTCTCTCTCTTCTCTCTCTCTCTCTCCTCTCTCTCTCTCTCTCTCTCCTCTCTCTCTCTCTCTCTCTCTCTCTCTCTCTCTCTCTCTCTCTCTCTCTCTCTCCCTCTCTCCCCTCTCCCTCTCTCTCTCTCTCTCTCTCTCACCCTCTCTCTCTCTCTCTCTCTCTCTCTCTCTCTCTCTCTCTCTCTCTCTCTCTCTCTCTCTCTCTCTCTCTCTCTCTCCCTCTCTCTCTCTCTCTCTCTCTCTCTCTCTCCCCCTCTCTCTCCCTCTCTCTGTGCTCTGTGTTAGTATATAATGTATCAAGGACAGATTGGAAGAATAGGCGTTGCCTAAAATCTTGATCTATATTCTTGGAAAATAAAGTTTTCAAAGTTTTCTCCCCCCCCCCCCTCTCTCTCTCTCCCCCCCCCTCTCTCTCTCTCCTCTCTCTCTCGTCTCTCTCTCTCTCTCTCTCTCTCTCTCTCTCTCTCTCTCTCTCTCTCTCTCTCTCTCTCTCTCTCTCTCTCTCTCTCTCTCTCTCTGTGCTATAAAATGAAATGAATCAGACCAGGCCTAACAAAAGGAGGCACCACAACACTAGTATGTAAAACGAAACTTGATCGAGCACGCACATGCGCGCACTCATACACACACACACGCACACACACGCACGCACACATATATACACACACGCGCACGCACGCGCGCGCACATACATACACATACACACACACACGCGCGCACATACACACAAACACTGCGCGCACGCGCACACATACACACACAAAGACACACACGCGCGCGCGCGCGCGCCCCTAAACCTCAACACGGGCATTTTGCCAGCCGAAGCACGCAACCTGTCAAGTTAAAATCCCATTCAGGATTGACAGGGCTTGCAAAGACTCCCTCCCACCATAAAACGTAACATACACACGCACGTAGGCACGCACACGTGTTACACAAACACGCACACATAATTATGCTCTCACACACGCGCGTGCGCGCGCACGCACACACACACACACACACACACACACACACACACACACACACACACACACACACACATACATACACGCACGCACGCACACGCATACACACACACGCGCTCGCTCGCGCGCGCGCACACACACACACGTGACACACAAACACGCACACACACACATACACACGCGCACACGCGCGCGCGCGCGCACACACACACACACACGAACACACACACACACACACACACACACACACACACACACACACACACACACACACACACACACACACACACACATGAACCCATTCATATATACATTTTATGTGCAAATGTGCGTGCGCATGTGTGTGTGCGAGTGTGTGTGTGTGTGTGTGTGTGTGTGTGTGTGTGTGTGTGTGTGTGTGTGTGTGTGTGTGTGTGTGTGTGTGTGTGTGTGTGTGTGTGTGTCAAGTCAAGTCAAAATTTTATTTTCAGATAGACATCGAATAAGGATTACATTATGCTTTTTTACATCAAGCCGTCCATAACAAAACAGAAATCAAATAATAAACAAGCAGTGTGTGCGTGTGCGTGTGTGTGTGCGTGTGCGTGTGCGTGTGCGTGTGCGTGTGTGCGTGTGTGTGTGCGTGTGTGTGTGTGTGTGCGCACGCACATGTGAATATGCAAGTATGTGCATGTATGTATGTGTGTGTAAGTATGTGTGCGTTCTGTTTCTACACCTCCCACCCCCCACCCTCCACCCAGCCCCATTTCATTGTCTTTGTTTGCTCAGTCCCAATAATCACATCATCATTGTTCCCATCATCATGATCATCATCGTTGACAAAACATCACGAACAAGCGGCGCTTCGCAAAGATATCCTTGTATTGAGAGACGCCAAAACAAACAAACAAACAAACAAAACATTAACAACAAGAAAATCCGCGACAAACGTATACTCCCATGTCTATCGTAGATAGGGCAAAGGACAACAACAACAACAACAACAACAACAAAAAGAAAGACTGTCTAGGTATACACGCTCCCCTGCACACAAATCTCATTTACAAAAAGCTAGGCAGCTACAGTGAGCTAAAAAAAAACACCCCCCCCAAAAAACGAACAAAAATGACAAAGCCCGACAAATCCTCATTGATAAGTGATAACCCCCCACCCCACCCCCTTCCCTCATTTCCGCAACGCACCTTCCTCCTCCTCCTTCTCCCCCCTCCCCCCAACTGTTCTTCCCAAGCCCCCACCCTCACCCCACCCCCGCTCTACAGTGTTCGTCGTTGTGATGTAGACTGTGGCGCGTGTTGCGGGACAGTTTGTCACTCCGGCACAGTTTGTCGCAGCTGTGACGCTTCGAAACCAAAGCGAGGCCAAAACTGCGCGCGCAGCAAAGGGGTGTGTTGTTTATCAGTGTCGCAAGCTGTGCATCAATTAAAGGGTGCAGTGTTTGTCACCGTCACAAACTGTACATTGTTTGTCACTGTCACAAGCTGTGCAGTGTTTGTCACTGTCACACGCTGTGCAGTGTTTGTCAATGTGACAAACTGTGCATTGTTTGTCACTGTCACAAGCTGTGCATCAACGGGTGCAGTGTTTGTCACTGTCACAAGCTGTGCAGTGTTTGTCACTGTCACACGCTGTGCAGTGTTTGTCACTGTCACAAGCTGTGCAGTGTTTGTCACTGTCACAAGCTGTGCATCAATTAAAGGGTGCAGCGTTTGTCAGTGTCACAAACTGTGCATTGTTTGTCACTGTCACAAGCTGTGCAGTGTTTGTCACTGTCACAAACTGTGAATTGTTTGTCACTGTCACAACCTGTGCATCAATTAAAGGGTGCAGCGTTTGTCAGTGTCACAAACTGTGCATTGTTTGTCACTGTCACAAGCTGTGCATCAACGGGTACAGTGTTTGTCACTGTCACAAACTGTGAATTGTTTGTCACTGTCACAACCTGTGCATCAATTAAAGGGGGCAGTGTTTGTCACTGTCACAAACTGTACTTGAGTATCCCCTTCGTTCATTTTTTTAAAGCACAATTTGTCGCAATCACTATGTAGTAGGTAGCTGTATTAAGAGGGGCAATACCGGCAATTCTATCTATGATAATTCTCTCTCTCTCTCTCTCTCTCTCTCTCTCTCTCTCTCTCTCTCTCTCTCTCTCTCTCTCTCTCTCTCTCTCTCTCTCTCTCTCTCTCTCTCTCTCTCTCTCTCTCTCTCTCTCTCTCTCTCTCTCTGTGTGATCATCGAAGCAGTCTATCCCAACATTTGTTGTTGTTGTTTGGATTGGGCCTATTTAGAGACCATATTAAAGATTATCCTTTATACATATGAAAGATAATATGTAAGAAAACATGAAAATACCCATAACTCAAAATTCACAAAAAATGATATTTTGGACTTTGCAAGCATGTTGTGAGAAACTAGCTCAGCGACTTAATGTCCCTTTCGTGGTGCTGGGTCACATATTTTAAGAAATGCCACAAGCTCAGGCACAGTTTGTCACAGTTGTTTGTCGTTGCAGCTTTTATTTCTTCAAGTTTAGATTTCTGCAATTCCATTCTGTTTGGCCTTCCTACAGAAGAAATAACTCGCCTACAGCGAGTTCAAAACAGTGCAGCCCTCCTCATACTGCGTAAGCGCAAGCGTGATCACGTCACGCCACTTCTCAGTGAAGGAGCTCCATTGGCTCCCTGTGCAGTCCCGCCTTCAGTATAAGCTGGTTGTCCTATCCTTCCGTCACTTTGAACAGACCCTTCCGCCTTACCCCTCCAGTGCTCTTCACACCTACACTCCTTCCCGCTCACTCAGGTCCTCAAACACAAAACTTCTGAAAGTTCCATAAACAAATCTAAAATCATTTGGTGACCGCAGTTTCAGTTTCAGTGCCCCTGTTGTTTGGAATTCCCTCCCAGTCGATCTCCGCCATGAACCAACTATCTCTACTTTCAAAGCTAAACTCAACACTCACTACTTTCAAAGCTCATTCGGTTTGTAATTTTTTCCTTCTTGATCTTGTACCTGGGTGAATGAATGGGTGATAATGTTTTGTGTGACTGCGGATGTATCAGTGAATGGAAGCGCCTTGAGTGTAAAATAATTATAGAAAGGCGCTATAGAAATGTTATCAATTATTATTATTATTATTATTATTATTATTATTATTATTATTATTATTATTATCATTATTATCATTATTATTATTTATTATTATTATTATTATTATTATACAGGCGCTCATTTTGGTCACTATGACAAACTGTGCCCTTGTGACAAATTGTCCCGCAACAGCGAGGAGCTGCGTATTGCGGTAAAGCAAGCAACAGGGAAGAAAATGTCTTTTCCTACTACACCTTGGAGTGTAATGTGTGTGCGTGTGTGTGTGTCGACACCATTCATTCATTGAAGTTTTGACTTTCAAAACACATAGAGTGCTTGCCTACTACTATGCTGGTCGGTGCAGTTATTAGTGTCTTCTCCATAAACGGGTTCTTTTTCTCTTTCTGCTGAAAAAACCCACACACCTATTTTGCTTATTGTAAATTAATCATTGTTATGATGAGTGGATTGTGAAGATCATCTTTTCGTGTTCCGAACGAGTGGATTCAAGTTTCACCAAAGAACATTACCACCAAAACAAAACAAAAAATTCAACATTAACAACTAACGATCAAGTTTAAATTGAAGAAACGAACAAGCAACAACAGCAACAACAAGCGGGAAATCTTATATCCATTTGATGGTTAGGCCTGGGCCCCTACTTTTCTTCTTTAACCCTTTCACCGCCAATGTCGCATTTTTGCACCACAATGATTTAGCACCCGTATCATTAAAACTCTTGAAATCAGGGTCTGTTATTCAACAATATTGTGTTCCTAAATGTGTGTAGTAAGGATTGACCCTATTCTAAACGTATCTCAGAGAAATCCCACAATATTGCAGACGGAATCTTTTCTGTAGCCAAATCAATTTAATGGACATTTTTGGCTCAAAGATGGCTGGCGGTGAAAGGGTTAAAAACAATTCTTATTCTCAAAATATAATCATCAGAAAATATTTATAAAAAAGGGTGGTGGTGGGGGGGGGGGGGGGGGGGGGTGAGTGTGAAAAGAAGCATCATTTGTGTGTGTGTTCGGTGAATACTTATGACGTCAACTCATCATTAGAAGAAGACAAAAAAGGGATGAAAATGGCCTAAAGACTTTTTGTTTGTGAACGGTGAATACGACAGGCTTCAAAACTCACCTACACGACTTCCAAAATCAAACAGCCAACAAAGCAAACGAATACTTTACAAGTGATGAATATATAAATACCTTTGTACTGCTCAAAAGTTGCTACGGATAGTATCTTAATTAAACCTGCAAAATTAGCAAAGATGAACACGAAGCCATTACATTTTTCTTTTCTTGTTTCGCTTAATTAACATTTCATCTTCACATTTTGATAAAAATCGAGGTCCGAGAATGATTTGATTGGCTTACCTCAAGGAACGTTTGTGACACCCTTTCAAAATGCATAAAACAACCGAATGGAGCAATGTTTTCATTTTCAGATTGTTTTGCTTTTTGTGGTAAGAAAAGTCATAGATAAGGATGTGCGAGACCCCCTCACTGCAATTCCAGCTTGGAAACGCCATTTCGTGTTCTGGGGGAGCTTTTGAAGCTCCTGCTGATCCAGGGTGTTGCCTTTCCTCTAACAGGCACTGATCTGGGTCCTGTAGACTTCTGAGCTGCTGTGAACGGCTGCTAACGGCCGCCTGGAGCATGTTTCAACATTGTTCTATCAGACTGAGGTCTCTGGACCGGGCAACCTACCTCATATGGACGATGATCTCTTATTGCTGCAGATACGCGTAAACAGCCCTTGCTCGATGAAAAAAAAGATGCATTGTCATCCATAAAGATGCCATCATCTCGGATTGTCCCAGCTGAAGTAATATGTTGCAAACTCAACTCAACTCAACTCAACTCAACGCAAAGAGGAGTAAAATGTTGCAAATAAACTTTCTGAAGCAATTAGAGTGATGGGTATTGTGCTTTAAACTGTAGGCAAAGTGAGAGGGATTGTCAGTGAGAGGTTCCGTCAGTAAGAGGACTTGCCTAGACAATCTGAGAAACTGTCATTGATGGCCTCGATGACGGGTTAACCCCTGTAGCCAATTCCGGCTCAATAATATGTCCCTGGACCCCTGTCTCTGTGTGTCGCTGATTCAGTCTCTATAATTATGTTCCCCCCGTCCCTATGTTTCGCTGATTCGGACACTGCCGATGAGTGAGCTGAATGTGTTCACAGGTGATTGCTCTTTAATTCCGGTCATGTAATTTTTATTGCTTACAATTGCCTTTTAAGCAATCAAGATGATAAAAGTCTGTCTCCTTAGCAAGTTTTGAGCAGTGTATGATAGCCTAATGATAATCGTATTGTGTGTGTGTGTGTGTGTGTGTGTGTGTGTGTGTGTGTGTGTGTGTGTGTGTGACCTTTATAAGATGGTATTGCATGTTTTGCAATCTGACCGTTTTGACAGACAGGGGCTGAGGTTACAACGAGTGATGATTAATCGGGGACGCCCCGATTGGACCTTTCCCATTTGGCCCTCTGTGTAATGGAGAAAAAATGGAAGTGCCATTTCGCCCTTTCATTTCTCTTGCAAAGACCGCTCTCTTTCTCTCTCCTTCCCCTCTCTCTTTCTTTCTGTTGTTGTTGTTGTTGTGTTGTAACGCAGAGACACGCACGCGCACATACACCCCCTCACACACGCGCGCGCACGCACGCACGCACACACACACACATACATGCACAGAGAGAGAGAGAGAGAGAGAGAGAGAGAGAGAGAGAGAGAGAGAGAGAGAGAGAGGCACACACACACACACGCGCGCGCGCACACGCACACACATGCACAGAGAGAGAGAGAGAGAGAGAGAGAGAGAGAGAGAGAGAGAGAGAGAGAGACACACACACACACACACACACACACACACACACACACACACACACACACACACACACACACACACACACACACACAGGGCCTATACATGCTTCTCTCTTTCCCCTCCCATACACCCAAGGACAAGAGGTTATGGATTTGAGTTTTGCGAGTGAGAACTTGAAGGGCGAAATGGAACTCTTGAAAGGGCGACATGACATCCACTCCTCGCCAAAGGGAAATCACGCGAGGAGGCAATGCGGCCAGAAAGGGCGAGATGGGAAAGGGCCAATCGGGACCTACCCGATTAATTTCGCAATAGAATTAGCCCTGCAGTGCGAGTATCCTTTTTCACGTATTTCAGTACCACCATTTAGGTTTTTTGGTACCACGAGCTCGCACTCCGCAGCTGACTGAGGCCGGTTTTTTTTTAAATTTTGTACTCCCACCGTTTCACCTACACTACAGCTGGGGATAATTATTGTGAACTCACTCACTGCCTTACAACAACAGCACTAATACTTCCCGCCTTCCACCTTTTCACCTTCCAGGTGGGCAGTGAGAAAGTTGGCTTCATTCTTTGCAAGGTTTGTAGGCTGCGAAGTTATCACTCTTTGTAACGTTTAGGCTTTTGGGTAGCACCACACCGAGCGTCTCCAAAGATATAGTTCGTCCTTGCGCAATTGCTGGCACGGCAAAACCAGGTCTCACCTACTTTTCGTCCAAAGTAGGGCCTATTATCTTTGATGTTTGCTTACAACACAAGCAACAAGTACAGAAGAAATGTTTTTGTTTCCATTTGTGGGACTGTGAATTTGTTTCCATTTGTGGGATTGTGGGATTGTGAAAAGGTTTCCAATGACATCTCTTGCTTTCGATCAAACAACATTCTCTGTTGATGAACGGCACCCATAATTTTTTTTATAAAAAAACCACGAAACAGTTAAAAAAAACCCAACTAACCTAACACTGTGTAACATTGATTTTTTTAAATATATAACCAATACCATTTATTGAAGACTGAACATTTCATTTTGGTAATACTTATCATACATTATTATAACCATTGTTTACATAAGTTTTAATCACAATCACAATGGGAACTGAATGGAAGTGGTGTGGAAAATGTTCCATAGTAGGAAAACTCGGCAATTTCTGACTGCTCAGAAAAACAAAAAAACACCCCCAAAACACACACAAAAAGGCGAAAACTGTTGACTTCTTAATTAAAAACTGAGCACTATATATACAAAAACAAACACTCACCTTTGTTTGTGGTGACGCGATAACTTCCGGTTACCGTGAAAGACGAAAGGGCAGCGAGCGAGTCGGGTGCTGAAATGACGTCATCGTTGGGCAAGGTGACGTGTAGACGCGGAGTGATGACGCAGCAGTTTCTGAGCGTGCTCTACGTCATGCTGTTCGTGGACTGGGTGGTGGATCTCTCTCACGCCAGAACAGTGCGAAGACTGTGTAAAGTAAGCTGATTGTCTTGTCTCTCCGGTGTGTGTGTGTCTGTTCCTGTTTCTGTCTGTCTGTCTGTCTGTCTGCATGTTGGTTTGAGCATATTATTTTAAATTCGATGTCAAGTAAGATAACTCATAAATGTCTGCATAATTTTGTTTTGTTTTTCTCTCTGTCTCCCTTTCTCTCTCGGTCACTGTCTTTGTTTTTGTCGCTTTCTGCCTCTCTCTCTCTCTCTCTCTCTCTCTCTCTCTCTCTCTCTCTCTCTCTCTCTCTCTCTCTCTCTCTCTCTCTCTCTCTCTCTCTCTCTCTCTCTCTCTCTCTCTCTCTCTCTCTCTCTCTCTCTCTCTCTCTCTCTCTCTCTCTCTCTCTCTCTCTCTCTCTCTCTCTCTCTCTCTCTCTCTCTCTCTCTCTCTCTCTCTCTCTCTCTCTCTCTCTCTCTCTCTCTCTCTCTCTCTCTCTCTCTCTCTCTCTCTCGCGTCTCTCTCTTTTTTCTTCTTCTCATATACACGCACACACATCCTCTCTCTTCTCATCTCATTTCTCTCTCTATTCTAATCACACAATTTTTCACCTATTCCTCTTCCACCTATTCCTCTTTCACCTATTCCTCTTTCACCTATTCCTCTTCCACCTATTCCTCTTTCACCTATTCCTCTTTCACCTATTCCTCTCTCACCTATTCCTCTTTCACCTATTCCTATCTCACCTATTCCTCTTTCACCTATTCCTCTATCACCTATTCCTCTTCCACCTATTCCTCTTTCACCTATTCCTCTTTCACCTATTCCTCTTTCACCTATTCCTCTTTCACCTATTCCTCTTTCACCTATTCCTCTATCACCTATTCCTCTTTCACCTATTCCTCTATCACCTATTCCTCTTTCACCTATTCCTCTTTCACCTATTCCTCTTTCACCTATTCCTCTTTCACCTACAGTATCTGTGAGGGCCTGTTCCACCTATTGGGGTCTGCAACGAACACCTTTTGCAAGAGTGAATGCCCTTGGAGGGTGGGGGGAAGATGGTTCAGTACTGACCAGACAGGGGGGATATCTCTCGCCAATAACCCCTATTTGATGCCACTAAATGGCTGCCTTTCGCAAGAGTGAATGCCCTTGTCAGTACTGACCAGCAAGAGCAATTACTCTCACTGTCAAGGGCGTTAATAACCCTAGCTGCAAAGGCCTATAGTAACAACTTGCTCGCTCATTATCATAACAAAGCGTAGACGAAACTGGAATAGGTGAATATAGGGACGCTCTCATTTAACCCTTTCACCGCCAAAGTCGCATTTTAGCACCACAGTGATTTGACACCCATGTCACTAAAAAGGCATCCAAATGGGGTCTATTATCCAAAGACCCTATTGTCTTAGTTTTGGGAAGTAAGGATAGACCTTATTTTATATATGTCACAGAAGAATCCCCAATACTGCAGATGGATTTTGTTCTCTACCCAGGTAAATTTAATGGAAATATTTGGCGGAAATAAGGCTGGCGGTGAAAGGGTTAAACACACCAGCCCTGTAATGTATACAACGACTCTTCATTACAATGAGTACGTTACACTATTACACTTGCGGGACGAGTTGCGTAGTAAAGGAACTCGAACAAAAAAGGCTGTTGTGACTGGAAGGGATAGGGGGAGGGGGGGGGAGGGGAGGGAGGGGGAGGTAAAGGTGATGAAGGGGGCGCAGAAAGAGGGAGGGGTGGGGGTGTTTAGGGAGCATGACTAGAGAAAAATAAAATGTTAAAAAAACAAAAACAAGAAAAAAACAGACACATGAAAAGAAGGTGTAAATTAAAGACCCACCAGGTCACGTGCCAAAATCGCGGGTTTCACGTGTTTTCCCTATTATAGCTGGTAAGAAATCTTGTTTTGACCAGGTTTGACTCCCCGTACCATACAAATGTCCCCAAATTGAAAACGAAACATCATTTTAAAGAGCATCCTCAATTTGAAGTTGGGGACATTTGTATGTGGGTCACAGCTACCTAGAAAAAAACAACACCAAGGGGCTTAATTGGTGGTGCGTCAGTGTGTCTTTCATGGTGTGTGAAGGGCCCTGCTGGTCGGAGCAACAGATTGAGGAAGAAAAGATAGAGGTGAGTGGGGTGGGGGAGGGGAGGGAAGGGGGAGATAAAGGTGATGAAGGGGGCGCATAACGAGGGAGGGGTGGGGGTGGGGAGTAGGGAGCATGCATAGAGAAAATGAAATGTTAAAAAAAACCCAACAACGACAACAGCAACAAAACGTAGATGATAGACATTTTGCTGAGTATCGGAGGGGAGAGGAGGGGAGGGGAGGAGGGGAGCTGGGGAGGGGAGGAGGGGAGCTGGGGAGGGGAGGAGGGGAGGAGGGGGAAACTCGTTGGCAGTTGATAGCAGGCGAGAGAGGGAGACACCTTAAGGGTCAGCCACACGTCCACTAAAATCGCACGACTGTACGATACGATTCGATCACCGTGATCTCGATGCGCGCCAATCACAGTTGTTCTTGGAGACCCCCCACGTACGTGCTCGAATCGTATCGTACAGTCGTGCGATTGTAGTGGACGTGATCCCAATGCCATTCGATTGTGAACATGTCTGTGAGTCTATGAGATGTCTATACTGGCGATGTCTATATATACTCACGTCAGTATAGACCCCCAATACACTTCTTCTTCTTCTTCTTCTTCTTCTGCGTTCCCAGGCCATAGGGCCATAATGGATAAGGCACATATGTGTCCGGTTTTCAGTTTTCACTGGTCTCCCCGCTGCGTACAGCCGACACATTCCGATTTCGGAGGAGTTCAAAGGAGAACAATTATTTGGAAGATTTTGTTGAAAAAAGGCAGGAGAATGGGGCCAATAAGTCAGAAAGATAGTTAGATGGACAGAAAGCAAAGAGAAAAGGCAGAGTCAAAGAGAGTGGCAGATGATTAGAGGAAGTTACAAGCACAGAACTTCCATAAGGTGGGGGAACTATTTTTACGGAAGACCCCCGGTATCCCCACGGGGAGCCCCAATGCACGAATTACACGTTGTTGTTTGTTGTCTTGCCCTGGCTTAACGACTCCAGGGATCATCCCAACAACGCCTTGGCATGAGGCTGTCTCAGACCAGTTGACATTATAAGCTATTATAGAACTCCAAGGCTACATCAAAAATGTTGTTATGCTCTGCATGGTTGTGCGGGGATTGTCTTAAGCCATGACAAAGCTCCTGGCATAACATCGTCAGTTTAAAACCCTCCGAAGTCGGAGTGTGGCTACTCGCGTGGAGGGGTAATCAAAAGCGGTCACACGCGTAATGCTGGTGCATTTGTACCAAAGCGTTCAAGTGCTTCGGCTGTGTGGGATGATCCCTGGAGTCGTTAAGCCAGGGAACAACGACAACAACAACAACAACATACAGTATTTATACGGCGCTGAATCTTGATATAAATCAAATCAAAGCGCACACACACGTTAGCATTCAAAGCGCATTCAAACACAAACGCAATACAACGCGAACACACACAGATAACATAAATGGAATATAGCAGAAACAGACCTAATGGCAAGAGAGAGAAGATAGAGAGAGAGGAGCTTTAATGACGGGGGAACAGGTGGGTTTTGAGGTTAGCTTTGAAAGCAGAGAGAGTCGGTCGCTGACGGAGGGAGAGAGGAAGTTTGTTCCAGGAGGTCGGTCCTGAGACAGCAAAAGAGCGCCGACCAACAGTTGAAAGCTTATACCTAGGGATCTGGAGAGAAAGAGGGTCAGAAACTGAACGTAAAGTGCGAGCTGGCGTATAGATGGAAATATTGTCACAGAGGTAAGATGGAGCAGCTTTATGAATAGATTTATAGCAAAGTGTGTTTAATTTATACTCAATTCTGTCTGCGACAGGAAGCCAGTGCAAAGAACGCAGAAGAGGGCTAACATGATCGAACTTTTTCTTCCTAAGGACAAGACGAGCAGCTGTGTTTTGAATACGCTGGAGACAAGATAGAGAAGAGACTGATAGGCCAGAAAGGAGAGCATTACAGTAGTCAATACGAGATAGGATGAGGGAAGTAACAAGCTTTGCTGTGGCTTCATCTGAGAGGTATTTACGAATATAGCCAATGCAACGAATTTGATAGTAGCAGGACTGACAGGTCTGAGTCAGGAAACTCTGCATGGAAAGAGTATTGTCCAAAGTGACACCTAAGTTTTTGACTGAGTCTGAGAGGGGAATGATATTGTTACCCAGTTGGATTGACTCTATGGAAACAGAGGCTAGTTTGTTTTTTGTCCCTACAAGCATTGCTTCGGTTTTTTCACCATTTAATTGAAGTTTATTTTGAACCATCCAATTTTGAATATCAATATAGCAGTTG
>CM065699.1:38713449-38715949 GCA_017654935.2 Phymorhynchus buccinoides | reverse complement strand
ATAAAACAGATGTGGAAGATGGTGGAACGTGGTGTGTGCACGTGCACGTGGCTGTATGTGCGTGGAAAGGAAGTGTGTGTGGGGGTGGGTGGGGGGTTAACAGATGACACAGGGCATTGAGAATTATGCGCGCGCGCATATATGTGTACTGTGCGCCTGTTGTTCGTTGCTGTTGTTCATATTTTTGCTTGTCTGTGTGTCATCTGCTTGCGAGAGCGGCATGTAAATTATGTGCTATGTTTATGCATGTATGTGTGTGCGTCTCTCTCTCTCTCTCTCTCTCTCTCTCTCTCTCTCTCTCTCTCTCTCTCTCTCTCTCTCTCTCTCTCTCTCTCTCTCTCTCTCTCTCTCTCTCTCTCTCTCTCTCTCTGTGTCTCTCTCTCTCTCTCTCCCCCCTCTCTCTCTCTGTCTGTCTCTCTCTCTGTCTGTCTCTCTCTCTCTCTCTCTCTCTCTCTCTCTCTCTCTCTCTCTCTCTCTCTCTCTCTCTCTCTCTCTCTCTCTCTCTCTCTCTGAGTGTGTGTGTGTGTGTCTGTGTCTATGTGTGCGCGCGTGCGTGATGCAAGAGGAAACTCTCTCTCTCTCTCTATCTCTCTCTCTCTCTCTCTCTCTCTCTCTCTCTCTCTCTCTCTCTCTCTCTCTCTCTCTCTCTCTCTCTCTCTCTCTCTCTTTCTCTCTCTCTCTAGTAATCCATCCTTCCGCACATGCCAGGAATTCATAGCTATCGGCACCATGCAGCCAGCCAGTTTGTTGCTCAAGACTTCCGGTTCCGGTGCTAGTCGTAAAAAAAAAAATTAAAGTTATGAAGTTTATAGGAAACAGCGTATCAGCAGATAATACGCTCGAAGCAAGAGCAGAGAGGATATAGACAAAGACTGTATAGGGGAAGATAAGCATCCGGTCTCTTTTCCCTATATGAGTAGTGAGGACAGAAACACTGGTTATGTCCCTTTTAAACAGGACACATTTTACACGTCGATAGGCCAGTTGAATTCTCCGTTCAAATTCCAGTCTGAGTTTTTGGATAGCCTCCACTGTGAAAAGTGTACTGTCCCCACTAACGATAACTCTATCAGCCCGGTTCGCCGAGCTCTTAAGTAGTCCATCTTACCATTTTAGAGTATCTTTGGTATATAGAGAGAAGAAAAACAAAAAAAGCGCTTCAGGGCGTGTTACGGGAGATCACTCTACTGTCAATAATTAGACATAAGTGAAAGTAACTCATGAGTACTCCTGGAATCAGGAATGAAAAAGCTGATAGAAAGAGTATCGGAAATGTCCTGAGCGTTTTTTGCCCAAGTTTTGTACTTGATCGGGTATGGGATAGGGTTAGAATCAGTTTAACCGTTTCACCGCCAGACATTTTTCAGCAAAAAATGTCCATTAAACTTACCTGGGTAGAGTTAAAAAAAAAATGTCTGCAATATTGGGGATTCCTCTGTGACATATTTAAAGTAAAGCCTATCCTCACCTCCCAAAATGAAGAGAACAGGGTCTTTGGATAACAGACCCTGATTTGATGCTTTTTAGTGACATGGGTGTTAAATCATTGTGGTGCAAAAATGCGACGTTGGCGGTGAAAGGGTTAAGGTTATTTTCATTCCACAGAAAGTTTAAAGAATGAAAAATAATCAGCAAGGAAATACGAACGTAAACCCTCTAAATTCAGCGTCGCAATTATTAAGTGTTGCCTGTACAGCATGGGAAATTCCCGTCAAAATGGCGACCGTTAGGGGAAGACGGGGTAAAAAGCGCATGGGCGGGTAAGAAGCCCACCCCAATTATCTCATGAAATGAAGCAAATTTCAGTCTCATTTTGCCCATGAGACGAGCGTTAATGTCTAGCATTCGTCTCATGGGCAAATTTGACTGAAATTTTCTTTATTTCATGAGATAATTGGGGTGGGCTTCTTACCCGCCCATGCGCTTTTTACCCCGTCTTCCCCTAAATGCCAAGTTCGCATATATAAGGCCTACGGTAACGCTTCGAGAAAGCTGTTTATTTTCTTAAATAATAATTATGAAATCTTTGATTCTGATTAAAATAGCCCGAAACTGAGAGAGAGAGAGAGAGAGAGAGAGAGAGAGAGAGAGAGAGAGAGAGAGAGAGAGAGAGAGAGAGAGAGAGAGAGAGAGAGAGAGAGAGAGAGAGAGAGAGAGATTTGGCAATGATAAGAAACTGACTTCAAATGAAACGCCACCTGCATGGTGCCAAGAACGAAGGACCACGACCCCACCTGAACAGCAAAACGTGGGAGGGGGTGGTGGGAGGTGTCAGGAGAGGGGGAAAGTGGGTAGATAGGTGGATTGTTGACATACACCCCCCCCAAAAAAAAACAAAAAAAAATCAAAACAAAATGACGTGAATGCTCTCTTGATGCCAGTGTGTAGGAATGCGGTTTCATTCATGCTGGATAAAACCCCTTCGTATCTGACTTTCTCTCTATTTTTCTTTCTTTCTGTCATTCTTTCTTTCTTTCGTTTTTCTTTCCTTCTTTCTTTC
>CM065699.1:38703449-38708449 GCA_017654935.2 Phymorhynchus buccinoides | reverse complement strand
TCCAGGGATCGTTCCCACCATCTTTATATTTACTCATGTCCCATAGGTGAAGACGGGGTAAAAAGCCCATGGGCGGGTAAGAAGCCCATGCCAATTATCTCATGAAATGAAGCAAATTTCAGTCAAATTTTGCCCATATGAGACGAACGCTAAACATTAACACTCTTCTCATGGGCAAAATTTGACTGAAATGTGCTTCATTTCATGAGATAATTGGCATGGGCTTCTTACCCGCCCATGGGCTTTGTACCCTGTCTTACCCTATATATAGGTCTGCTCCAGACCGGAGGACGTTAAACAGATTGTCGATTAATCTTTCCCACAGAGACGCCATCAGGTTTGAGTTCCGCACGGAGCAGGAGAACGGAATCCTCTTCTACGGACGGCAGCGCCACCACCCGAGCGAGTTACTGGCCCTGCGGCTGGCGGGCGGGGACGTGTACTACACCATCCACTGCTCCACCGTGTCTGCCGACGTCCTGGTGCCCCTCCCCTACAAACTGAACGACGGCCGCTGGCACCAGGTGGTGGTGAGTGCAGTGTGCTGTGTTGTATTGTATTGTATTGTGTTGTGTTGTTGTGTTGTGTTTGTGTTGTGTGTTTGTGTTGTGGTGTATTGTGCTGTATTGTGTTGTGGTGTATGGTGTTGTTTTGTGTTGTGTTGTAGTGTACTGTGTTGTGCTGTATTGTGTTTTGTTGTGTTGTGTTGTGTTGTGTTGTGTTGTGTTGTGTTGTACTGTGTTGTGATGTTGTGCTGTGTTGTGTTATTCTGTATTGTGTTGTATGTGTATTGTGTTGTGGTGTATTGTATTGTATTGTACTGTGTGTTGTTCTGTATTGTGTTGTGTTGTGTTGTTCTGTATTTGTGTTGTGTTGTATTGTTTTGTGTTGTGTTGTGTTGTGTTGTATTGTGTTGTGTTGTATTGTATTGTGTTGTGTTGTATTGTATTGTGTTGTGTTGTGTTGTGTGTTGTGTATTGTATTGTGTTGTGTGTTGTATTGTATTGTGTGTTGTGTTGTTGTTTTGTGTTGTGTGTTTGTGTTGTGTTGGTTGTGTGTGTGTTGTGTTGTGGTGTATTGTACTGTGTTGTGTGTTGTGTTGTGGTGTGTATTGTACTGTGTTGTGTTGTGGTGTATTGTACTGTGTTGTGTTGTGTATTGTGTGTGTTGTGTTGTATTGTACTGTGTTGTGTTGTGGTGTATTGTACTGTGTTGTGTTGTGGTGTATTGTACTGTGTTGTGTTGTTTTGTGTTGTTTGTGTTGTGTGTGTGTTGTGGTGTATTGTACTGTGTTTTTGTGTTGTGTGGTGTATTGTACTGTGTTGTGTTGTGGTGTATTGTACTGTGTTGTGTTGTGTTGTGTTGTGTTGTGTATATTGTACTGTATTGTATTGTTTTGTGTTGTGTTGTGTTGTTGTGGTGTATTGTACTGTGTTGTGGTGTATTGTACTGTGTTGTGTGTGGTGTATTGTGGTGTGTTGTGTATTGTGTTGTTGTTGTGTTGTTTTGTGTTGTGTTGTATTGTATTGTATTGTACTGTGTTGTGTTGTGGTGTATTGTACTGGTTGTGTTGTGTTGTATTGTATTGCATTGTGCTGTATTGTGTACTGTGTTTGTTTTGTGTTGTGTTTGTGTATTTGTGTTGTGTTGTGTTGTATTGTATTGTGTTGTGTTGTGGTGTATTGTGTTGTATTGCATTGTATTGCATTGCAGCGTATTGTGTCATATTGTGTTGTATTGCATTGGTATCGCGTTGCATTTTATCAGCATTGGGTAATGCAGCGTATTTTCTATCACGATATTCCAATTTTTCCCCTAGGTGAAGTTTCGCCGTGGGGGGCGGAAGACTCGCGTAGAGGTTGACCGGGTGAGGGACTCCAAGGCATACGAGGTCAGCTGCGGCATGCCCACCTCCCTGGTCCTGGGAGGCCTCAGTCACCTTGACCACACCGTTGTCAACAGAATACTGGTAAAAAGCCTCCCTTCCTTCCTCATCAGTCGCACAAAAATCGCATGCCAAAAAAAGGGGTGGGACACAACGGGCCTGGGAGCTAGTGGGCCTGGGACACAACGGGATGGGACCTAGTGGGCCTGGGACACAACGGGATGGGACCTAGTGGGCCTGGGACACAACGGGATGGGACCTAGTGGGCCTGGGACACAACGGGCTGGGACCTAGTGGGCCTGGGACACAACGGGATGGGACCTAGTGGGCCTGGGACACAACGGGATGGGATGGGACACAACGGGATGGGACCTGGGCCTGGGACACAACGGGATGGGACCTAATGGGCCTGGGACACAACGGGCCTGGGACACTAATGGGCCTGGGACACAACGGGGCCTGGGACACAACAATGGGCCTGGGACACAACGGGATGGGACCTAGTGGGCCTGGGACACAACGGGCCTGGGACCTAGTGGGCCTGGGGGGCCTGGGACACAACGGGCCGGGATGGGACCTAATGGGCCTGGGACACAACGGGCATGGGAGCTAGTGGGCCTGGGACCTATTGGGTTTGGGACACAACGGGCCTGCGTCATAATGGGTTTGGGACCTGTTGGGCCTAGGAGCTAATGGGCTTTGGATACATAGGGCCGACCGACCTCCTGGGCCTCGGGATGGGACCTAATGGGCCTGGGACCCCCCCCCCCCTAGTGGGCCTCTGGGACACAACCGACCTGCGATGGGTTTAAGACCTGTGTGTATCTCTCATCTCGACCTCCCCGCCTCTCTCTCTCTCTCCCCCGACCTCGAGAGAGTCTCTCTCTCTCTCTCTCTCTCTCTCTCTCTCTCTCTCTCTCTCTCTCTCTCTCTCTCTCTCTCTCTCTCTCTCTCTCTCTCTCTGTGTATTAAATGTGCAGATTTCTGATCAACTTGATGTAATGAATTTCAATGATACTTATTTGGTTGGTATAATTTTGTTTCACACGATTGATTAACCCTTTCACCGCCAGCCATTTTTCAGCAACAAATGTCCATTAAACTTACCTGGGTAGAGACAAAAATCTGTCTGTAATATTGGGGATTCTTCTGTGACATATTTAAAGTAAGGCCTATCCTTACCTCCCAAACTTAAGAGAATAGGGTCTTTGGATAACAGGGCCTGATTTGATGCATTTTAGTGACATGGGTGTTAAATCATTGTGGTGCGAAAATGCGACATTAGCGGTGAAAGGGTTAATGTTCTTCTTTCAGCTGTGTTGTATCTCTGTCATGTTGTTTGCACCTAACCCCGAATTTCTCTTTTGGAGATATTAACCCTTTCACCGCCAACGTCACATTTTAGCACCACAGTGATTTAACACCTATGTCACTAAAAGGCATCAAATTGTGGTCTATTATCCAAAGATCCTATTGTGTTAGTTTTGGGAAGTAAGGATAGACCTTATTTTATAGACGTCACAGAAGAATCCCCAATACTGCAGATGGATTTGGTTCTCTACCCACGTAAATGTAATGGAGATTTTTGGCTGAAATATGGATGGCGGTGAAAGGGTTAAAAAAGTATACTTGAACTTGAACGTGAAGTTAATTCTATCTTTATAACGTTCTTCTGTTTGCAGGGTCCGGTGCCCCACTACAAGGGCTGCATCCGGCGAGTGGACGTGCCGTGTGCCCTGAGGTCCCCTCCCAAGTACTACGCCATCTCTACCTGCGAATACTGACCACAGTGATGATGACCACAGTGATTGACCACGCAGTGCCGTGACCCCCCCACCCCCTCACCTCCCCACCCCCACCCCACCCCCAGTCAACAAGTTTGCAACTGACATTTCTCTGGGAAGAAAAAAACAGGGTGGTTTTTGTTGTTTTCTTCTGGAACAGCCGAGCGGTTGTGGTCGGTCTCCTTTTTTTTTTTTACCCCCACAAACTGGATAGGAGGTCATTATTATATTGTAGTCGGGTACAGTTATTATTTTAAGCACACATGTATATACATAGGCCTATGCACTACACATACGTGTACACACACGCGCGCGCGCGCGCACGCACATACACACACGCACAGCACGCACACATGCCGCACGCACACGCACACGCGCGCACACACATACACTCTCTCTCTCTCTCTCTCTCTCTCTCTCTCTCTCTCTCTCTCTCTCTCTCTCTCTCACTCACTCTCTCTCTCTCTCTCTCTCTCTCTCTCTCTCTCTCTCTCTCTCTCTCTCTCTCTCTCTCTCTCTCTCTCTCTCTCTCTCTCTCTCTCTCTCTCTCTTCTCTCTCTCTCTCTCTGTGACGATTATCTTCCTATTGTGCACCTTCATGATGTGTGGGGCTTCAAGATGTGGTTTTAATTTTTTTTGTTTTACCTTAGCACATCTCTAGTCACATTGTAATATATATTGTGTGCACAGAAATAAATACGCTGTGACCTCGTGGGGCATGACGTCACAGGGTCTTAAGTCTAAACCCAAGTAAGATTGAGACCTCCACCTCCCCCCCCCCCCCCCCGTCACGGTGGGGATACCGGGGGGTGTCTTTTGTATAAATAGTTCCCCCACCTTCTGGAAGTTCTGTGCTTGTAAACTTCCTCTAATCTGTCACTCTCTTTGACTCTGCCTTTTCCCTTTTGCTGACTGTCATCTACGGGAAGACGGGGTAAAAAGCGCATGGGCCGGTAAGAAGCCCACCCCAATTATCTCATGAAATAAAGAAAATTTCAGTCAAATTTGCCCATGAGACGAATGCTAGACATTAACGCTCGTCTCATGGGCAAAATGAGACTGAAATTTGCTTCATTTCATGAGATAATTGGGGTGGGCTTCTTACCCGCCCATGCGCTTTTTACCCCGTCTTCCCCTACTTATCTTTCTGCCTTACTGGTCCATTTTCCTGCCTTTTTTTCTTGTCTTTTTTTTTCTTCAAGAAACACTTTGAACAAGATTTCCTCCAGCCGAAGTCGGACTTGCTGGGCCTAACTATTTCTTTGTTAGGCGCATAACGGCAGCATGACGCATCTGCGCTCATAGTTGACAGAAAACTGTCTGAGCGATTG
>CM065699.1:38663449-38693449 GCA_017654935.2 Phymorhynchus buccinoides | reverse complement strand
AGAAGTCAGAGGAAATCATTGAGGAGCTTTCGAAATTATGTTCTTCGTCGGCAGGCAGTTGAGAGGAGAATGGCAGAACATCTCTAGTTCAGAGGAGATATAAAGTTGTTATGTCCCGTACCCTTCGGGTCAAGAGGATCAAGAGGACGTCAAACACTAAATTTCGTACGTATAAAGTTGTTAGTAAGAGTATACGTAGTATAGGGGGCTATTATGAATGTATTTGTTATTATGTTGAGCCTTTTGTTGCGATACGTCAACAAGGGGTGATGCAAAAAAACTTCCTGAGTTTCTGTAGGGTAAGACGGGGTAAGAAGCGGGCCATGGGCGGGTAAGAAGCCCATGCCAATTATCTCATGAAATGAAGGCAGTTTCAGTCAAATATAGTTTGCCCATGAGACGAGTGTTAATGTTTAGCGTTTGTCTCATGGGCAAAATGTGACTGAATTTGCTTCATTTCATGAGATAATGCGATGGCTTGGAGTCAAAGCGGACTATCTTTAGATAGTCCATTGACATATTATTGAACTTATTACGAAAACTAATAACTTGTATAAAAAAAAAGACTGCTGAAATATAAAAAGCAAAACCCCATTTTTATATTTCTGCAGTCATTGTTTGATACATATTATTAGTTTTTGTAATAAATCCAATAATACGTCAATGGACTATCTAAAGATAGTCCGCTTTGACTCCAAGCCATCGAATGGGCTTCTTACCCGCCCATGGTTGTTGCTTTTTTTACCCCGTCTTCCCCTATTGATTATTGGTAAACCATTCTTCCTTAATTCCTTCATACGCAGCTTAGGCCCACATGCATTCCTTTGTGCCGTGCAGGCGACTCTACAAGGAATGGGGAACCTACCAGACTCTGATCGTGTCAGCACTCCACCTGCTTCAAGCTGCTCACAGCGGCACGGTCAGGCCCAGGGACCTGATGGATGGGATCTTCGCGCGCGCCGTGCACGCGGCTCCCTGCGCGCTGTGCTTCCAAGACCTGGAGCTCTTCTCTCCGCGCGGCGTCTGCCACGCGGAAGAGGCCATCGCCCCCGGCGCGGGACCGGGAATGCAGAACGCGGCCAGCAACTTCAGAAACGACCTGTGCTGGCGCATTTCCGAAACGCAGCGTCATCATCGCGTCGTCATCGTTTTCGTCGGGCTGACGTCACGACCTTGGCTTCTCGACCCCGCTCTGCTACGCCACTTCAAGGCCAAGTTACGCTGCCCCGACCCCACGGTGGGGGAGAGAGTGGCGGTGATGGCAGAGGCTCTGAAAGGAGTGCGGCACAGTTTGACTCAGAACGATTTGTTGAGAATCGCCGAGAGCACCGATGGTACGTTTTCACGCGCGGATATGTGGACTTTGGTGGACGAAGCCCTGGCTGTGATGAGAATACGGGTGCAGAACGCCAAGCATTTCAAACCTGTCTCCTCCGCTGTTGCCGCGCAACATTCGCTAAGTTCATACGATGCCCCTGAACTGAACAATCATTCACCTCAAAACTCGCTACCACGCTCTCCAAGTTCTCCACGTGACCAAGAAACCCAGAGACACGCTCCTCGCGAAGGACGCCGCAGCAGAACTACTAGGAGAGAAGAAAGAGATACGAACCGAGAAAGTGAGGATCAGGACATAGGTACCAGCTCCGCTACGCAGTGCGAAAGAGAGGAGGACCCGAATGCTGAAGGCAATGCAGAAGCTGCTGAATGGGCCGCTTCCTCTTCTTCTTCCCCCAAACTGCGCGTCACCACCGTGTACACGCCATGTTCGGCTGACGACGATGACGCCATACCTATGACGTGGCTTGACGTGGCCGCCTCACGACAACGCGGCTGTCTCCGGGAGCCTGAGCTGACGCTTCGTGACGTGCTGACCGCTCTGCGTCACCTAGGGGGTGGAGGATCGGTCAGCCCGGATGACGTCAGACGGATGAGAGAATGGCAGTTGTGGCTCGATAGCGCATGAATAGGGCATTTGCCACGTGCATGAGGGCGACCTTGAATTTAACTGAGTTGAATTAGAAAGGTCAGCGTAACTCGGGCAGAGCGAATGCGGGCAAATTAGTAGTGTAGTATAGAGAACGAACACTCGTGGCAAATGCTCTATTCATACAGTTGAGCTCGCTCTCTTCTCTCTCTCTTACTGTTGCTTATAAGTTTTCATTCTCAATCCTGTCATATATGGCATGACTGTAGACGGATCTCCCCGTGGGGATACCGGGGGGTCTTCCGTAAAAATAGTTCCCCCACCTTCTGTGCTTGTAACTTCCTCTAATCTGTCTCTCTCTTTGACTCTGCCCTTTTCCTTGCTTTGCGTCATCTACTATCTTTCTGACTTTTGGCCCATTCTCCTGCCTTTTTTCTTTCTTCCCAAATATCTTCCGTATAGTTTTCTCCTTTGAGCTCCTCCGAAATCGGAATGTGTCGGCTGAATGCAGCGAGGACACCAGTGAATACTGGAAAACGGACACATACGTACCCATTGTGGCCTTATGGCCTGGGAACGCAGAAGAAGAACTGTAGACGGGTATGTGGCTTGGCTATCACGCTGCATGCCTTGTGCTCTAATTGTTGTTTGTTGTACTATACCGTGAATAAGTTTGCCTGTTTCTTTTGTTTATATACATTTTTGATAATTATGTGTACGTGGAAGGCTCGCTGTAATGTATCTGTGTTCTTTATTCCCTTTGAGATGGACTGTTCTGGCGGGCACCCCTAGAATATTCTTGTTCTATGAAAAATTGTCGTGTATGCTTTGTATTTTATTGTTTCAATTTGTTTTGTCGAGGACATGGTAGAAAAAACACCCATTGTTGCTTATCCATTTATCCTCATTAAAAATTTCAAGTTTCTCTCTCTCTCCATGTGTGTGTGTGTGTGCGTGTGTGCGTGCGCGTGTGTTTGGACTGGTACGATGTACAAGTAGTAGTATGCAGATAGGCCTAAGTTTTTAACAGTTGTGAAACAAATGTCAGTCATATTGATATAATTCCCTGATGATCTTTTCTATGTTGTATGTTGGAAACGGGGAGAGAGAGAGAGAGAGAGAGAGAGAGAGAGAGAGAGAGAGAGAGAGAGAGAGAGAGAGAGAGAGAGAGAGAGAGAGAGAGAGAGAGAGAGAGAGAGAGAGAGGGGGGGGGGGGGGAATGGTAGTCTTCCACAATAGACTAAACATGATTTACCATTACTGAAAAAAAATCGGCTAGGCTGCGTACTCATTGGATGCGGAAACCCCGTGAGCTTATCCTAAATAAGTAAAAGAAAGAAAGAAATGGATGTTTCCCGCACGGAAACGGAAACGCATCCACTTATTTTTCCTTCTTTCTTTTACTCATTGTTAGGGTATCCGCGCGGAACTTCCGCGTATCTTCTTCCAGTAATGTCCACCTGCCGTTTATCAGCAATTATTGACATATATATACAAATATATATATATATATGCGTATGTGTGTAACGTGCGCTTACTGTGCAGCTCTCAATTTAACTCGTCTATTGGCCTTATTGCAGACTAATGTCAACCAAAGACTTCTTCTTCTTCTTCTGCGTTCCCAGGCCATTATGGCCACAATGGGTAAGGTTTATGTGTCCGGTTTTCAGTGCCCCCTCCCCACTGAGCCAACACATTCCGATTTCGGAGGATCTCAAAGGAGAAAATATTTGGAAGATTTTTTTTTTTGGGGGGGGGGGGGGGGGGGGGAAGGTAGGAGAATGGGCCAATATGTCAGAAATATAGTAGATGACATAATGATAAAGTAAAGGGAAAAGAGAGTGACATATTAGAGGAAGTTACAAGCACAGAACTTCCAGAAGGTGGGGGAACTATTTGTATGAAAGACACCCCCCCACCCCCCCACCCCCCCACCCCCGGTATCCCCCCCAGGGAGAGCCAAAGACAAAAGTCATTTGGGTAACTGGCCAGTGGGGTAAAACTTGTCATTCAACATTCTGGTACCCTGTATTTTCGTGCCAAACAAAACATTACATTTTTTTCTTCTCTTGGGGAGGATAATAGGGTTTTACGCCCTCTTCGGCCTTTCGGCCATGTGGGGCATTTGTAAATACAAAGATGGTGGGAACAAAACTGGAGGCAATGCCCGGAGGCAGTGCTAAACCAGTAAAGTCCCGATTTTTTAATAATACAGATATGTGTAGCAGTAACCATGCCTCGGTTAAACCTCATCGGCTATGGAACCGCCACAAAAGTATAATTCGCTAAAAAAACCTCTTTTAAGTTGGTCAATCTTTTGGGTGGTTCGGTGTCCTTGAAAATGTCCTCCTCGGCACACCAGGAACCATCTGCCAAGTTTCGTCACAATCTATTCTGAAAGTTATGGCACTGCTACTGGGTCACATTGTTACTTGTCTATACATGGAATATTATATATAGTGTAGGTCTATCCATTTTTATTTAATTTTTTCCATTATCGTCAACAGCTACGGTCATCTCAGGACTGTCACCGCGTAAAGTTTGACCACTTAGTACAAAACACTCATCAATATATCTGACCAACCTTCAACAACCTGTAAACAACAAAACATACAGTACAATTCATAACCATTCATAATGCACATGCATACTCATAGTCATATATATAATACACAGATATATATACATGCATACACTCACATGCCTGCACCCAATCTCACATACATAAACCTTTTTCTTTCCCCGTCTAATATCACGAGAAGTGGATGACACACAGACACACACACACACATGCGCGCACGCGGTACACACACACACACATAATTATCATCATCACACTGAAAGAATAAAACAAAAGACTAAAGACGAGCCCTTCTCAAATTCACTGTATTTCCATTTTACATCCATTCACAAATCACTTCACATTAACGCTACTGTCACAGATATCAGTAATAAAATATATATACACAATACCAAATTTACATACGAAGACGAGAGATTTTTGCATGCCAGACTTTTACAAGGGGAAGGTGAACAAAAAAAGAATAGAAAGATATGATAGGCCAGGTCATTCATTGAATAATACACATAATACCATTGCTGCCATAGACATGTTTTGTGGTGGGGTGCGACACGTGTTAGCTAACATAGAAATAGAGTACACGACACCAACACGACACATTCATTTTCACTGTATCTTGGTACTTCTTCTTCTTCTTCTGTGTTCGCAGGCCATATGGCCATAATGGGTAAGGTACGCATGTGTCCAGTTTTCACTGGTCTCCCCAATTTCGGAGGAGCTCAAAGGAGAAAAATTACTTGGAAGATATTTTTGAAAAAAGGCAGGAGAATGGGCCAATGAGCCAATAAGTCAGAAAGATAGTAGGTGGTAGAAAGCAAAGGGAAAAGGCAGAGTCAAATAAAGTGACAGATGAGAGGAAGTTACAAGCACAGAACTTCCAGAAGGTGGAGGAACTATTTTTATGAAAGACACACCCCCCCCCCCCCCCCCCCCCCCGGTATCCCCACGGGGAGGACTTGGTACAAAATATGATGGGTTGTGCAACAACAATAACAACAACAAATACATGTACTATATTTGAAACAGTGTCATGACTCGATATGATAAAACGACACATTGATGGTGAAAAACGTAGTTATATATCTATCCAACCCCCCCAAAAAACTTTAATTAGGGATTGCCAAAAGAAAAAAGAAAAAGAAAAAAAGAGAGTAACATTTACAAACAACGTTTTTTACTTGTCGGCTCTTTCATAGACACTTAGCTATGCGTAAGCAAAGCAATTTATATATATATATTTTTATATAGTGTTTTATCATTTTAATTAATCGAAGTCGACAGATCTTTTAGCCATGAGATACATCAAAGACTGTACAGGGGAAGATAAACATCCGGTCTCTTTTCCCTATATGAGTAGTGAGGACATAAACACTGGTTATGTCCCTTTGAAACGTGACACATTTTACACATCGATAGGCCAGTTGAATTCTCCGTTCAAGTTCCAGTCCGATTTTTTGGATAGCCTCCACTGTGAATAGTGTACACGTCCCCACTAACGATAACTCTATCAGCCCGGTTCGCCAAGCTTTTAAGTAATCCATCTTACCCTTTTAGAATATCTTTGGATACATTCACACGCATAGCATGAACAACACAAAATAGGCTCATACAAAAATAGAAAGGGTACCGGCTGACGATGAAATTGTTCTGCATAAAACCAACAACTGAATTCCAATAGAATAGAATGATTTCCAATAGAACAGAATGATATCTACCCTGATAAACGCTACCGGTAATAAACTTTTTTTTTTTTTTTTTTTACTTCTACACATTTCATTTTGCACAGAAATTAGTGTGTGCTAAAATACTGAACTGTTGAATTTGGTGCAAAACAATGCCACCAATTAAACAACAAAATAAAAATTGATGGTTAAAAGAACCCCTCAAAACATGGCAAAAGAATCTCTCTCTCTCTCTCTCTCTCTCTCTCTCTCTCTCACACACACACACGCACACACAGAGAGAGGGTGACAAAAATCAACAGCAAAAATCACACACACAATCATACAATGACACACACACTCTCTCTCTCTCTTACATGAACAAACAGACACATTGTGGGAAAAAAACCAGCACAGTGCATAAACTGATAAAGCCACATGACATTACACATTATACGAAAAAGTTTTTACACAAAATCTCTCACCAATGCATGGAATAAACTAAAACAGATTAAAAGTTCGGCAAAGATGCAGATTACCACCACCCCCCCTCTTCCATTTCTTGGTTCTTTCCATTTTTTCAGTACAGTGGAACCTCCCTTACAAGACCTCCCATTATAAGACTCCCTCCCATATAAGACCTACTTCTCTGAGACATTGCCCTTCTTTGTAAGTATTAAAATTACCTCCCTTATAAGACCCCTCCCTTATAAGACCTCATTTAGGATGATTTTTGAAGGTCTTATAAGGGAGGTTCCACTGTATTGTCTTTCTTACTGTAGAATGAGCACTTAAACCTTTTGCTGCCAACCATTTTTCAGCCAACAATTACCATTAAACTTAACTGGGTAGAGAAAATAAGATATCTGCAATATTGGGAATTCCTCTGCATAACATTAGGCCTATCATTACCTCCCAAAATTAAGAAAATAGGGTCTTTGGATAACGCCCTGATTTGATGCCTTTTATGACATGGGTGTTAAACCATTGTGGTGCTAAAATGCGACATTGGCGGTGAAAGGGTTAAACCTCTATCGTTCTCTATATTTAATTTTCATCCATTTACACAATTAAAAATATGGGCTAACATGCAGCTCGACACCCCCTCCTCCATTTCTCGGTTCTTTCCGTTTTGTCTTCTTTTCTTTCTTTTTTTTTTTTACTGCAGATTGAGCACTTAAACCCCTATCGTTTTCTATATTTAGCGTTAATTTTCATCCATATTACACAATCAGAAGTATGCATTCAATAACAGTAGAAGATAAAGGCAAGACGGAATAGGGCGTTTGCCACGAGTGTTCGTTCACTATACTAGACTACTAATTTGCCCGAGCTCGTTCTGCCCGAGTTGCGCTGACCTCTCTAATTCAACTCTCTAAATTCAACTCAGTGAAATTCAAGGTCACCGGCGCATGGAAAATGCTCTATTGGAAGAACGCCATGAACCAAGACTGTGACAGGGTGTGACGATCTGCAAGTTGGAGGTGGAAGTTCAGTTTACGTCGCATATCGGCTTTCACCATGTACGACGGGCTGAACAAACCAACCAGGGTATAAACAAAAATTTATGTTCCTGAATCACTGTCATAGCCAAGAGGCTGAGAAGCGATCAGAATATGAACATGTTCATGAAATCTGCAAGTTTACCAAAATACGGAATGAGAGAGAAAATGGAGTTTTACGTCCTCTTGGTCTGAATCAGACACATATGGGACATTCGTAAATACAAATATGGTTGGAACAATACTGGAGGCAGTGCCCGGAGGCAGTACAAAACCAGTAAAGTCCCGATTTTTAAAATTAATACAGATAGCTGTAGCGGTGACCACGCCTCGGTTAAACCTCATCGGCTATGGCACCGCCACAAGTAGTATACAAAAAAACACAACAGAATATAAAGGTAAGACTGTGAAAAAACCCACAATGAACCAAGACATTGAGGGGGGGTGTGAAAGTTAATCTGCATTTTTACTTTCTCTCTCTCTCTCTCTCAAAAGTTCGTTCAACACTCAATGAAAATGAGTTTCTTTCACACACACACATGATATACACACACACTTTGTCGTCTCGCAAGGCCTTCTTCCGAGATATCAATGGTAAAAAAAAAATTGATCTGGGAACAGCTGCACTGATTAATACAAGGGAAATAACAACTGAAGACTTAGCCACCATTTCAGAATTGCTTCCCTTGACCTAAGTAACAGATGCTTAGAGGAACCAAACATTATAATAATTAGTCAGTGCATGGTGCAACTCCCCAAAAGATGCAACAATTTCTTTACTACAGAAGCAATACTATCACAATTGCCCTTTGTGTGAAATTATGAAATTGTACTAAAAAAACACACACCTGTATTCTCACTTACCTTTACCATTAAATGCAAACTGTATTTTGACCGGAAAAAAAAGTGTCTTCACAATTTCAATAACATTGGTGGGTTTTGTTTCACCGTGACATGTATGTAGCTAATCTAATTCATTAATAGTCCAGTTCACTACAACAAGGATTGTGTATTACAAAATGCCTATCTATCAAAACAGAGACAATTCAGTGACTTGTCGTTCATTTAAATACAGACTAAGCCCGGGCTCACATTGGACGCATAAGTTCCGTACGGTAAACCCTACATAAGTGGAAGAAAGAAGGATAAAAGTTTACGCAAATAGGGGAAATTCGGACACGTGCGCAAATCTTCTCCCTTCTTTGTTTAACTTATTTGTGGATTGCGCACGGGTTTCCGCATGGAATATCCGCTTATGTGTGTACACGACCTTATTCATTACAATTAACGAAGATCAACACTAGATGTATTGATTAATCATTCAAATAGATCATTCCAAACCCATTGACACAAAAACCGAGAACAACATCGACAACAAGCATTTTGTTATAACAGTTTTCTGCTCTTGCTTTACAGGTCAGACCTCAAATTGAATGCAAACATACACAAAATAATATAAAAATTATTTTGATTAATCACAAAAAAAATGTTCCACTGTCTTCAACAATTATCATTAACAAAACAGGTAAATACAGTGGAACCTCCCTTAAGGTCTTATAAGGAAGGTTGCACTGTATAGAGTAAAAACAACACACATACACCAAAACAACAACTCACAAACACACACACGTGTGATAGGACAGACTGTCCTGAGATAAGAAAAATCTATAGGACAATATCCTGGCTCTTGCAGAAATCAATACGACAAAGCGTGTTAAACATTTAATCGGACATTTGACCTGACATGGGGATAACACAAGATAGGAAATTTTCAATTTTAATAGGTCAATGGCCTATGACCGGGGCCTCAGGACATCACTGCACACACACATGCACACACACACTGCATTCTAACATCTATATTCATAATCATATTTTGTTGGGAAAACAAAAACTTTACAATAACAAAAATACTCCAGACCTAACATGAAATAAATGCAGTTGAACTCGGGTCCTGGCACAGAAAGGAAGGCGACAGACTGGTTAAGACGTTCCCAATTTGAATGCCGGGAGTGACCCAGGTTCGACTCCCGGCCTCGCCCTTTCTGTCCAGTTTGGCATCCTTAGGATGGGGACTTAAACTCAAGCTAGACTGACCCATGCGATTTACGCACGTAAAACTCCCACGGCAGTTAAAGGTCGGTAAGAGCAGGGAGGAATCCGGCTGCCTGGCATGACCAAATTGATAGCTAGGTTTCCGAAGTCCGCCCGTCCCCCTCTCCCACCCCCCAAAACATTGGTGGCGCTGCGCTTGCGACGACATGCTCTCTGGGTGGGGGAGCAGCCCAAATTTCACAGAGATTTAAACTCAGATACCGGTAAGTCTCTGTAACTATTATTACACCCAATAATTTATTCACAAAACAGGAACAGTAACATTCAAAAGAATTGTTCAAACTTGTACAATATTTTATGAATTGCTTTTAGTTTAAAAATTTTAAAAACCCACACAAACCATAAAGCAGGAACAACAAAAAAATCAAGCAAACATTTGTGTTTTAGGTTTTCATGTAATAATCATGACTCCTCATGGTAAAGTTTGTATGCAAAGTGTCCCTTTCTTTAAAACAAATACTTCACTTGTGAAAAAAAAATGAAAAAAAGAAGACACTTTCAACAAAGAGGAAGACAAATAATATCTGATTCAAAAGTTAGTCTTGAACTTGAAAATGATGAGTAAATAAGTATGCACACTAAACACACACACACAGCGAGTCGCGCGTGCGCGCACACACACACATACAAACATACACACACACACCAGAGACAAACACACTAACACACACCACACCACACCCAAACAATTTGTTGTAACACACACGTGCATGCACTGACACATACACAATAACGCATGCAGGCAGACAGGAACGCATACCATTAAATTTATGCCGAGTAGCTATTTTTAAAAACATATACATGTACGGTCAAAACTTGAATGAAAGACACGAGAAACGATAATTCGAATAATAAAAAGAAAACAGAAAATGAAGATCAAAACCTGTTTTCACAATCAAATCCAAACAAAATATGAATACCCAATCGAACTACAGATATATCACAAATTGTGCAAACCACACAAATAGAAATTATTCACCTAAGCATGATACACGTGCCATACTTTTCGGATTATAATGTACATCTTATTATACCCCCAAATGTTACACAAAATTCTGATTTTGTCATTACACTTTCTTACTATTTTGTTCATCATGTTACGAGGTGCATTGGCTGTCAGTCTGGGGAAAAAATATCGCCTTAACCTTTACCGGACTTCTGGGGTCGACCACGACCCCTTGACACACAAAACATGTTATATCTCTAAAACTATTTAAGCAATCTTCATGAAATTTCATGACTTTGTCAAAAACGTAAATGGCTTTAAGTGTGTTAAATTGTATTAATGTGCATAAAATATAAATGACGTAATATGACGCGTAATTTTGATATACCTGTCCGGATGACGGGGGTCTCCCACGACCCCTACTTTAAAGAGCACTGCAGTGCATTGAGTAGGGGTCGTGGGAGACCCCCGCCATCCGGACAGGGATAAACACATGGTGCCTCTTTGACAAGTAGGGGTCGTGGGAGACCCCCGCCATCCGGACAGGGATAAACACCTCGGAATTTGCTCTTTGCTGAGTAGGGGGTCGTGGAAGACCCCCGCCATCGTGTCCGTGTAGTCAAAAGCATGATCCGGTAAAGGTTAAATACTAGTACAGTGAACCTCCCTCTTAAAGACCTCCCATTATAAGACTCCCTCCCACATAAGACCTACTTCTTTGAGACATTGCTCTTCTTTGTAAGTATTACAATTACCTCCCTTATAAGACCCCTCCCTTATAAGACCTCATTTTGGATGAATTTTGAAGGTCTTATAAGGGAGGTCCACTGTAAATGGTAAATGACCAAGCACATCTGTGCACAGCATTTTACTGACATATTTATTTTTTAATGAATCTTGACTTTTCTTCAAACAATTGTTCAGATTCTCCCTTTTCCGACAGGACTGGCAGACATAATTTCTGAGCCATTTCCGCCCCCAAAACATGCGTACATTGTGCTGTGCACAGCATACTAACTTAGTTTAAATCCTTGTAGTTGCAACCGCTAAACTCATTCAAGTCGTTCCGGACATATATGTCCGGAATTAACAGATAGCTGTCAATTTGATGCGTTTGCTTCAAGGGAAATCTGTGTGCACACCATACCTTGGTCACTTCTAAACTCGCTTCACTCCCTTAGACCGCAATTTTGCCTCTGACTTTGCTTTTGTAGTGGTTTGTTGTGGGGCAAACCAATCGGTGTAGAGTTTTTCTATATAAAGTCTATATATAAAAAAGTCTGATCTACCACTTCCCTATGTCTAAACCTGAAGTAAAAACCCGTAAAATCTTCTTTCATTTCTCTATTTGTTTATACAAATGTTGTTTTTAAATTGTTTGTTTGTGTGTATGGCTGGGGTGATATGTGAGTTTTTTTTAATAATTCAAAATCGTTGCGATGCGAATGAGTTAATCTTGTGTAAATGACTATGACTCTCAAAATAGGGTACTTTGGAACTGTCTCTTAGTGCTGCAGGCTTTGGGATTAGTTGGTCTTTGGGGACCTTCCCTCACACCAACTGTCCTCAAATCCATGTGGAAAAGAGAGTGGAGATATCCCCTGGGCAAGGCAATATATGCACACTAAACAAACTTCCATTCACGCTCAACAACAGAGCAGGAGATGTTTCCTCTGCTTTCTATCAGTCGGACACGACAGAGTGGCACATATAATACATTTTTTTTATATATTATATACATATATAGTTTACAAATTGCATTCACTCATTCATACAATCATCTTCAGTTTGAAGTTTTTACTAGTGAGTCAGGACTAGTGTGCATACCTTTCGCTGTAGTCCCTACACAGAAAACCTGAAGCCCTCCAAAAAGACCCACCAGGTCCGTGAGTGAAAATCACGGGTTTCACGAGTTTCCCTCTCTCGCTGTGGTAAGAAATCTTATTTTGACCAAGTGTGGCTCCCATACAAATTTCATCATGCACGAAAACGAGACATCACTTTAAAGAGCAGCCCCGATCGTATATATGAGGAAAGTCTGTATGAGGGAGGGCCACACTGACCAAGAAAAAACCAAGGGACTTAATCCAGCCGGGTCGGTGGGTCTTTAAACGCTCATTCCTCATACTTAGCCATAGTCATAAAGATAAACTATACAGCAATCATCACATCATTCATCATCGTATAACAGTAATAATCATCATCATTCTGGAACACGATCCCCGGCTCTCTCTCTCTCTCGAGAAAAGCGGAGGAGATCCTTCTCTGGACTCAAACCAGGCAAATCTCGTTGACATTGGAGTATGTTCCGGGAAAACTGAACGTTTTAGCGGATCAACTCAGCAGGAAGGGACAGATCCTGCCCACGGAATGGACTATTGCTCATCGGTCTCTCCTCCCGCTGTGGTCCATTTGGGGGAAACCTCACGTGGATCTATTCGCCACGAGGTATATAGATCACATAAACATCATCTTTATATATAATGAGCACTTGTTTAGTTGTTGTAATACAAATAAAGTACAACACCTAAAAAAACAACACCAGCTCTTTGCATTTAAGTCAAGACGATAAGGAACAATGTTATGCAAAGAAAAAAGATAACATTTTCTTTTTTTTTACTTTGTTGACCGCTCAGTTTCCTATCAACCATATGAGTGCAGATGCGTCATGCTGCATTATGTGCCTAAGAAATAGGACCAGCATGTCCGTCTTCAGCTGGAAAATATCTTTGAACCGTATTTTTCTGACTATAAGGCGATATTTCTTCCGAGACTAAGACCATATTATATTATAATATAACTAATAATAATATACTGGTATATAGTAAGAAAACAGAATAACAAAATCTTAATTTGCGTCAAATTTTGGGGGTTGCTCCTTATATTATATTTTTCGGACTACTACAAGGCGCATTTTATTATAAGTTATAATAAAATGCGCCTTATAGTCCGAAAAATTCGGTAAACTTGTGTTTCTAGAACAAAGGCTTAATGGACCAGTAAGGCAGAAAGGTAATACTAAATAGATGAATAGATCAGATGACAGTAAGCAAAGGCGAAAGGGGAAAGGCCGAGTCAAAGAGAGTGACACTGACAGATTACAGTGGAAGTTATAATATAAGCACCGACTTGCAGGAAGTGGGGGGAACTATTGGCATGAAAGGCGCTCACAGGGCAGGGCTCCCAATCGTCCCGCAAAACAAGGGGTCCCAGGGACTCCTTCACTTACAGCATAGAGGGTCCTAGAGGCGGGATAGAGGGTCCCAATGACATTGTGAATGCTAAAAATAATTTTTATAGTGCATCCCTGGGACCCCCTGCACATTCTTTTAGAGGGTCCCTTAGAATTCTAGTACTTCATAGACCCCCAAATGGGGGTCCCTGGGGAGCCCTGGGGGGAAAGGTTAGCTACTTAATATGACCACCTTTCAAGTTGCATTGACATCACAAACATATTACTTTTTTTTTTAGAAGTTAATACGAGCATGACTTTCAGGTGTCAGTACTAAAACAATCACTCTCCAAAGGAACATAAATGGTTCACTCACACCTTCCCATATGATATATTGTTAACAATACTAGTTACTACAGAGGAACCTTGATAACTCAAAAATGGGTAACTCAAAAACACTGGATAACTCACAATAGTTTTGGGGTCCCAGTTTAATAATCTTTATGCTGAAAAGTCTTTTTAACTCAAAATATTGGCTATCTCAAAATAAAATCTCACTATTATTCTCAGTCCCTTCAATTTTGACTGAAGCGATTTTCACTGTATTTCAATAATCTGTTGCTGTTTTGTAAGCAGAGTGTAGCCTGGAGGATGGATGAATTTTCAATAAATCCCCCAAAGACTGCAAAGTTATTACTTGTACTTAACTCATTCCAATAGAAAAGTCATGCTGCATGCGCTGTCATTGCTTGCCAGTCCCTAGTCTCCATCAATAATCATTTTTTAAATATGATGTAATCAGCTTTGATATTAAAAGGGGGAAGGCAAAAACTTGTCATGTACAGAGCATCAGATTGTTTTAACCCCTTGACTGCCAGAGAAAATTAAGAGAAAATCATTGGGAAAACCATGACATGAAAAAGACAACTGATAGAGCCAATCTGGCAAAATGGTCTGGGGATATTACTCTCTTGACTGTGTTAGAGCGAAAGCCAGCATATCAGTTATTCCTCTTCATCTGATGACATCATCAGTGATGTTATCAGGTCAGTACGTAATACGTTGGTGGCACTGGCAGTCAAGGGGTTAAAACATCCTGAGTCATAACGACCCTTAATTGCAGAAAATGATGGGTCAATTTCCAAAATAATGGGCCAACAATGCCAATGTATAAGTTTTTTAGTTTTTTACTATCACTGTAGTATTAAACTTACATCTTATTCAGTTATTGCAGACTTCATGGGTCAGATTACCCACGGCTGCACAAAATGAGGGGTCAAATCATCGTCATAATGGGTTAATGACCCAATCTGAAACTGCATGCAACAGTCTTTTTTCCCCCAGCTCATCAGGAATCATAATCAACAAAGTGATTGAGACCGAGTCTGAGAGTCAACAAGATACAATTGTGAATTATTAACTACTGCGGACCTTAGTACACAACTGCATGGTTCCTTGACCAGACATGAATATAACATTAATTGTACATACAGTGTTGAATTACTTCACAAGATTTAGTTTGTCAAAATGTCATCACTCATTGAAGTTTTACCACAATCTGGTCGCTATTCTTCAATTAAAAAAAATAATAAAAAAGAGAATGTTACACTTCACCTTGATTTGAGTGGCAAAACCAAGTTTATATGTCAAAAGTCCAAGACTATCTTTTAAAAGTGCTGTCTTCAAACTATTCCATGATCAAATATTTCAAGAACCTGAAACCCACAAAATCAAACACTGAACCACAGACACGGCTTTTGTCACTCAGTACTGATTCTCTTCAATCCAGCCCTTGAGAGTGTTTGGCAAAGGAAGATGCTGGATATGGTCATAGCGCGTGTACTGTCTGATCACAAAACGACACAGATACTGAAGAGAGCGCACTTGGGTGAAACGAGACACAGGTTTTGTCAGTCGCACGGGAAACGATGGCGCACCCGGAGACCTCGATCTGGAGTAGCAGAAAATCCCTGTCTGAGAGTCGTTCATCGAATGCTGTATCAAGTCCACGATGGAAGGATAACCTTCAGTGTCTGGCTGAGCATAGAAACTGAACATGCCGTTACAATGTTCGATGCGAGTATGCAATGTTCGTCCGAATGATCGAAAACTTAGGCTCAACAAGTAACGTTCGTCTGAACTGTCGCGCACAAGAAACGCACCGTCAGTTTGGTGGGCAAGCTTCTCCTCAGCTTCGTTCCGAGTAATAGGCCCCCAGTACCAACCAAACTTTGACAGCTTGAGAAGTTCATGGGTCAGGCTCCACATCTTTGGGTAGTCTTTTTCTAGCGCTAGTTCTTTTTCTAAACTGCTATGCCAGTTGCCTGAAATTTGTGAATGACCGAAACTAACTTCTTTTAGACTCCTTCGTTTACAGGTCTGAGAATCAGAACTACCCTGGTTTTGCACAGTGGTGTCCCCTCCAACAACATACATGTCTGGGTTGAATTTTGTGTTGTCTTTTAGCCAGGTGTTACTGTTAGTCTGTTTGTATCCCTCACAATCATCATACCACGCGTCATCATACCTGTCTGATCTTTCAGTTCTACTAGATGAGGCATAAGGCTGCAATAATGTGAGATTATTACTAGTATTTGAAACTGTGTTAACGTGCCTATCTGCGTGATCACATAAACTTGGCATTAGTCGACTCCTTTGTTTTGATTTTGCTTCAGCTCTTGTGATGGGGCTTTGAGGTTGTCTGGTGTCCTCGACTTGGCCATCTTCCGACTCGTATGTTTTGCGACGAAACGACGGGGTAAGCTTCCGACGCAAACTGCGGAACAACCCCATCCTATTTCGAGGCTTCTGACACGCACCTTCGAGCGAGTTGTCGTCTGCATCGTTCGGTGACGCCCGAAATTCCGTCGTTGTTGCCGAATCGTCTGGCATTTCTGGACTGGGAACACTTTCGATCTCCGCCTCGCTCCAGTTAAAACTACATGGCTTTGCTGAAGACTCACCTCGAGATCTTCTATTTGATGGCAAGATAATGTCCTTGAAATTAATTTTCTTCATTATGTTACGCAGTTCTGCTTTGCGTTAAGCATTTTCAACCCAATTTAGGGTGCAAAATTCCTTGCAGAAAGTTCCTATGCTGTGGATGTTAAATACGCATGCGCGAAGCAATTCTTCCGGGGTGTGTGTATTTTTGCCGAGATCTGTCAAAATCAGGAAGCAATAGTCAAGTACAGTATTAGGTATTAGGTATTTGTGAAATTCGGGTTGCTCCCACCTGGAGAGCGCGTCGCAGCCAGAGGCGCGCCACCCTTTTTTTTCTTTAACTAAAGCAGACAGCATTTCATTGCAACGGTTTTGACAAATCGAGACCACGGTGATGCATATCAAAGATATTCTAAAAGGATATCTTTGTGCATACGTAAAGCTTCTAAAAACACGCATACGTAAAGCTTCTAAAAAAAACCACTTTCAGAAGACAGAACCACGATAATGCAGTTCCAAAGGATTCCCTCCAGAACCAGTGTGGCATTCTCAAAATGGATTTGTTCTCAACATGTCTGCGCATGTGCGAAGAGTTAGGGTTAGGGTTAGGAATAGAGTGATAAGTTTAGGGTCAATTTAGTGTCGAATACACAAAAGATAAAATTTGATAGTACGTCATGATCGATTTCGCACATGCGCAAACATCAGTGTTGAGAACAAATCCATTTTGAGAATGCCACACCGGTTCTGGAGGGAATCCGTAACAACTCCTTTTCCCCAGAACCGTTCGCGACTGGAACTCCTAGCTGTAACCAGAAACCGCCCAGTCCCCCACGCTCAGCTCCTTCACCTTGAAGGCGCTGAAGCTCCCCGCTTAAAAAAACCAACAACACAAAATACCATTAAACTTAACTAGAAAGAGAAAAAAAAATGATTTGCAATATTGGGATTTCCTCTGTGACATTATGTACCTCCAGGATATATCCCACCATCTTTATATCTACTAATGTCCCATAGTCTATTTTGTCTGTTCCACACCGGAGGACGTTAACCCTTTTGCCGCCAGGCATTTTTCAGCCCCCCAATATCATTAAGCTTAACTTGATAGAGTAAACAATATCTGCAATATTGGGAATTCCTCTGTGATATGTAAACATTAGGCTTATCCTTACCTCCAAACATTAAATAGAAAAAGGGTCTTCGGATAACTTACAGGCCCTCATGAGTTGATGCCTTTTTAGTGACGTGGGTGTTAAACCATTGTGGTGCATAAATGTGACATTGGCGGTGAAAGGGTTAAACAGGTTTTTGTTCCGGGAAGTTCTGTGCTTGTAATTTCCTCTAATATGTCACTCTCTTTGACACCGCCTTCCCCCTTTGCTTACTATCATCTACTATATTTCTTCTGCCTTACCGGTCCATTCTCTTGCCTCTTTTTTTTTTCCTTTTTTTTTTCGAGAAATACTTTCAAAAAGATTTCCTCCAGCCGAAGGCGGACTTGCTGAGCCTAACTATTTCTTAGTTAGGCGCATAACGGCAGCATGACGCATCTGCGCTCATAATTGACAGGAATCTGTCTGAGCGATCGAAGGGAAGAAGAAGAAGAAGAAGAGGACTGCTGTCTAGTAATGATGTCCCTAGCTGACTATCTATCAGTTTATCTGTGTGTCTTTGTCAACACGACAACAACGTTTCTTCTTCTTCTTCTTCTTCTTCGATCGCTCAGAGAGTTTCCTGTTAATGTTGAGCGCAGATGCGTCATGCTGCCGTTATTCGGCCTAACTAAGCGGAAATAGTTAGGCCCAGCCACATTATAAATCCGAGTTCGGCTGGGGGAAAATCTTTTCGAAAGCGTTTCTTGACTTTCGACTGAAAAGAGGCAGGGGAATGGATCAGTAAGGCAGAAAGATAGTAGTAATAATAGTAGGCTAGCTGACAGAAAGCAAAGGGAAAAGGCAATAGTCAAAGAGAGTGACAGTTTAGAGGAAGTTATAAGCACAGAACTTCCAGAAGGTGGGGGAACTATTTTTTTACAAAAGACCCCGTGGGGGGACGTTAATTTGTGGGGGAACTTTTTTGGTTTACAAAAGACCCAGTTCCCCCACCTTCTGGAAGTTCTGTTTGAACGGAGAGACCTAGGAGGCTCAAATCTTGCATCTGGATATAGGTAGTTAGGTATCTTGGCCAAGTTCGAAGATGAAGGTCATTGGTCAAAGGTCAAGGTCACGCGAGCGTAATAATTATAATGTGCAGCACTGACGCTGTTTTTTTTTCTTACAGTAATGTCCCGTATGGCTTTGCCGAGAGGACGTTTAACTTGCTGTTTGTTACTGTTGCAAGACTCTGATCAAAGGGAAATAACAGATCCTGCTTTGAAACCGATCGAAAGCATTTTGTTACTTCCCTTTATTTGTCTTTATAGTGCTCGACTCTCACTGACACTTGATCTGTCAAAAGTGTGCATGTGGATAGGTAGCTAGGATATGTAGGCCAATTTCGAAAATGAAGGTCGTTGGTCAAGGTCAATGGAGCTGAAAATGCTGCCGCGCAGCTTGTTGATCTAGCGTTTTCACGCACTATGGTTCTTCCTTCTGAATGAAAGTTATAGCAAACACAGCTGGGGGAGGGACGGGGGGTGGGGGTGGGGGTGTTCTACCAGATTTTTAAAAGAGTTTATTGTTACTAACAATGATGATAATTGTGGATGAAAAATAAAGTAGGCCTATAAGCGCGTGCGCTTGTGTGTGTGTACACGTGCGTGCGCGTGCGCTTGTGTATGTGTGTGTGTGTGTGTGTGTGTGTGTGTTCTGTTTCTTTGTCAGTTTGTCTACTGGTCACTATGCGCGTGCGTGTGACCGTGTGTGTGTGTGTGTGTGTGTGTGTGTGTGTGTGTGTGTGTGTGTGTGTGTGTGTGTGTGTGTGTGTGTGTGTGTGTGTGTGTGTGTGTGTGTGTTTGTGTGTGTGTGTGTGTGTGTGTGTGTGTGTGTGTGTGTGTGTACACGAGGGAAAGATTCAAAACAAAATCCAAACCACGTCACGAAATGTATTATATATGTCGCCACTCACCTAGCCTGGACTCTCGCGACAACAACAAAATCTGACAGGGTGTTGATATTGTCACAGGGCAGTCGCTATCTACACTTATACAGGGCACTGGTAAATCCGAAAGTGAGATTATAATGTGATGACTGATATTAATAGTAAGGGGGATGGAGATAGGGGTGAATAAGGTGTGGGGATCAGTCACAGTGGGGGAGAGAGAGAGCCGAGAGAGAGAGAGAGAGAGAGAGAGAGAGAGAGAGAGAGAGAGAGAGAGAGAGAGAGAGAGAGAGAGAGAGAGAGAGAGAGAGAGAGAGAGAGAGAGAGACTCAGACTCAGACTCAGACTCAGACTCAGATACTTTATTTTACAAGGATAAAAATTTAGGCTGGGCCTATTCTTCCATTCTGTCCTTGGTTCTAAGCATGCAATACATAACTACTACTATAATGAACATTGAAATATAGGAACATCGCCAACAGAAACAACAACTGACAGTAATATAGCAACGACACGGTAGGCAGAGCATCAACATCAACAATAAAAACAAAACAAACCTGAAAAATAACCAACCAAATAAACAAACAAGCAAATAAGTCAATGAAAAACACCTCTATCACTACAAATTACTTCTCCTACTACCATTATTACTCCTACTACTATTACTACCACCATCGCCACCACACCACACCTACTACTACTACTACTACTACTACTACTACTACTACTACTACTACTACTACTACCTCCATCACCACCATCACTACTACTACCGCTACCACTACCACTACTACTAATACAGTGCCACAATAATATAACAATGACATGGTACGCAGAACGTCACCATCAGTGATAAGGACAAGCAAAACAGAAACCAACCGACCAAACAAAGACATAAAATTAATGAAAAAAAGAGAAAAACGGCACGCGCGCACACACGCTAAACAGAAACCAACCGACCAAACAAAGACATGCGTGCGTGCTAGTAGGCCTGTGTGCGCGCGTGTGTGTGTCTGTCAAGTCAAGTCAAGTCAAGAGAGAGAGAGAGAGAGAGAGAGAGAGAGAGAGAGAGAGAGAGAGAGCATAGAGAGAGAGAGAGAAAGAGAGACAGACAGACAGACAGAGTGGGAGGGGCGACTGCAGACAAGACCGCGCGCGCGAGTGTGTGTGTGTGTGTGTATGTGTGTGTGTGTGTGTGTGTGTGTGTGTGTGTGTGTGTGTGCGTGCGCGTGCGTGTGCGTGTGTGTGTGTCAGGTGTGTATGTGTGTGTGTGTCAGGTATGCATGTGTGTGTCAGGTGTGTGCGTGTGTGTGTGTGTGTGTGTGTGTGTGTGTGTGCGTGTGCGTGTGCGTGTGTGCGTGTGCGTGTGCGCGCGTGTGCATGCGAGCGTGTGCGTGCGTGCGTGCTAGTAGGCCTGTGTGCGTGTGTGTGTGTCTGTCAAGTCAAGTCAAAATGATCTTTATTGAGGCTTAAAGAATAATCTAACAAAGCTTTTTTTTTTTTTAAATTCTGCCCTCATTATAAAAAAATAATAATACAAACGTCAATCAAAAAATCAATGAGAAAAGAACATATTTACAGGAACACAAAACATGCAAAACATTATGATCAGTATAATGAAAGCAAAAACAAAGAACCGCCCTCGGAGGAGGACTTCACTCACGCTGGCTCCGCGACTAAGAGAATAGTGTCGTCAGTAGGGGGCTTAGTAGGTGGTGTCCTGAACAGGCTCCACTGAACTCCGGCCACCGAAGTGATTCAGCAGAAGTGCAGTGTCTCCTCGGTTGGTTGCCTCCTGACGGCCTAACATAGATTTCGCTCCCGGCCTTGGACTGCTGGTCTCGGAATCTGCGACTTGAACAAACCGGGGTGTAGCTGCGAATTTGGGATTCGGAACGAGCGGCGTGGGAGCAACGCCACTGCACGGCCCAGAAGATGGGACAGGGGGGGAAAAAAAGAAGAAGAAAAAACAGGAGAGAGAGAAGGGGGTAGGGAGGGAAAGAAAGAGACACAGAGAGAGAGGGGGGGGGGGGGGTGGCGAGGGAGGGAAAGCCGGGGAGAAAATAGCACACACACACACACTCAACGCACACGCGCGCGCACGTACACACACATGAACACACAATAATGGAGGAAAAAAGAAGGAAAGTGAAGTAAGAAGGAAGAAAAATAATATTTCCAGGCACATAATTATGAACATGCAATGCCGGCATATAATACACCAACATTAATCTCTCTCTCTCTCTCTCTCTCTCTCTCTCTCTCTCTCTCTCTCGCTCTCTCTCTGTTGGATGTTTTTTTTTTATGGTTAATTGATAAGTATGAACTTTGTACGTGCATTTTCATTATTTTTTACACTTGTTAATGGTGATTGTTATTTTTTCTTCTCCCTTTTCATTTTTATGAGGGCTGGATGCAAGAAAACAAACCTGTTTAGTGCTTATTTTTTTATCCCTCAATAAAAATTTTAAAAATGGTTCGTCAGTTCTCTCTCTCTCTCTCTCTCTCTCTCTCTCTCTCTCTCTCTCTCTCTCTCTCTCTCTCTCTCTCTCTCTCTCTCTCTCCTCTTTTGGTCTACCTGTAAACGTTTTTATATCGACACCGTCCCCATTTACTCTCTCTCTCTCTCTCTACCTCCCCCCCTCTCTCTCTCTCTCCTCTTTTGGTCTACCTGTAAACGTTTTTATATCGACACCGTCCGCATTTACTCTCTCTCTCTCTACCTCCCTCTCTCTCTCTCTCTCTCTCTCTCTCTCTCTCCTCTTTTGGTCTACCTGTAAACGTTTTTATATCGACACCGTCCGCATTTACTCTCTCTCTCTCTCTCTACCTCCCTCCCTCTCTCTCTCTCTCTCTCTCTCTCCTCTTTTGGTCTACCTGTAAACGTTTTTATATCGACACCGTCCGCATTTACTCTCTCTCTCTCTCTCTACCTCCCCCCCTCTCTCTCTCTCTCTCTCTCTCTCTCTCTCTCTCTCTCCTCTTTTGGTCTACCTGTAAACGTTTTTATATCGACACCGTCCGCATTTACTCTCTCTCTCTACCTCCCTCTCTCTCTCTCTCTCTCTCTCTCTCTCTCTCTCTCTCTCTCTCTCTCTCTCTACCTCCCTCTCCCCTCTCTCTCTCTCTCTCTCTCTGCCAAGCATCGATCCAACTGCCAGAAAGGACAACTCTGTTTGTTTTGTTCCCCTATTGCATCTCTTTTTTTCTCTCTAAAAATCCACCAATTTCAGTCGATTCAACTGCAGAGAGCGGTTTCTCATGTCTGGCCATTTTCAGATTGGATCAAAAATGATTGAAGAGATTCCGTTCCAAAAGGCGTCGATTCTATATAATATAATAAATGCTCTCTGCGCTAAGCCCATTCGATCATTATAAATGAATTATAAGGCAGCGCAGTGCAAACAAATTAAAGTAATCAATAGGGCTAATAAAACATGCACGACTGTGTTGCACGCGCTTCATAGAACTGCATTTACTTAACCATTTCGCCGCCAGCCATTCTTCAGCAAAAAATTCCCTTTAAACTCAATTGGGTAGAGGAAATTTTTTATTTGCAATATTGGAAATTCCTCTGTAACATGTATAACATTAGGCCTATCCATACTTACTAGAATTAAGAAATAGGGTATTTGGATAACAGACTCTGATTTGATGCCTTTTAGTGACATCTGTGGTGCATAAATGTGACATTTGCAGTGAAAGGGTTAACAAGTTCGAAATATAAAACGACAGATTTTCTTCTTCTGTATTTTGGTGCCCATTTTGATGAGAAAACAACGAGGTTTTATTGTTGTTGTTGTTGTTGATCATATAATAAAAAGGCAAGTATGTGTGTGTGTGTGTGTGTGTGTGTGTGTGTGTGTGTGTGTGTGTGTGTGTGTGTGTGTGTGTGTGTGTGTGTGTGTGTGTGTGTGTGTCTGTCTGTCTGTCTGTCTGTCTGTCTGTCTGTGTGTGTGTCTGAAACACAAAACGGGCCTTATAACTCCGCCGTTTTTCGACCGAATCGCTTCAAATTTGCTGTCAGGCTTGCTGTGGTCGGGGCAAAGCCTGGCAGCAAATTTGAAGAGAATCGGGAGAGCGCGTCACTCTAAGAGCAGCGCCAACGGGAAACGGGGCCTTATAACTCCGCCGTTTCTGAACCGAATCGCTTCAAATTTGCTGAACTCAGCATTACCACTACTTGGCCTTACCGTTACTAGGCGTTACCGTTACTAGGCGTTACCGTTACTAGTATTCATAATTCATCCAAATAAGGAACAAATCACACACGCATATAAACGCGCGCGCACGCACGCACACGCACACACACACACACACACACACACACACACACGCACACACACCACACACACACACACAGACACACACCACACACACACACACACACACACACACACACACACACACACACACACACACACACACACACACACACACACACACACACACACACACACCAAAAAACAACAGCAACAAAACCCCCAAACAATTCACCTTGTTTTTAATTGGTCCATTTCTGTAATGAACCACTCCTGATAAACATCAGAGAACATGAACCATAATACACACACACGTACATGCAAGAACATTCATAGATCGTAAGATGAGAAATCAACTCAATAAAAAAAATGCTTTCATTTCTAGTCCCTTAAGTAACCTGGGACGGTATTCATGTCGAGATAGCATGAGACTTAGCATGATGCTAACTTAGAAGCTCGTCCAAAAGTCCTATTAAATCCTATAGGACATTGGAAGAGTTTCTAAGTTAGCATCATGCTAAGTCTCATGCTATCTCAACGTGAATACCGTCCCTGATCACCACGCTATTCAACCGTTCTCCTTTGATATTCATGGATTTCTTCAAGTTTTACCAAATGTAAAGTTATGCATTTAGGATTGAATAATCCACACAGGGAATATGATATAACCCATGGCTCAAACAGACATATTATATTACAAACATGCACAGAAGAGAAAGATTTATGAGCCTTTAAAAAAAAAAAATCCTAATCTTAAGTTTGATAAACATATCACAACAGCTGTTGGCAAGGCAAATAAAATGTTAGGATTAATTAGGAGGACTTTTTCAGGACTAAAAACTACGGTGTTCATAAACTTGTATAAAAGCTTGGTTAGACCGCATTTAGAGTATGGGATTCCAATTTGGAACCCTTATCTAAAACGACAGTCTGTGTCAATTGAACGTGTCCAGAGGAGGGCTTCTAAATTGATAAAATCTCTTAAAGACCTTGCTTATCGTGAAAGGATGCGCAAGCCTGATTTTCCATCCCCCATCCTTGAAACACAGGAGAGTACTGACGAGGGGATCTAATCAATGTTTGGTAAAGGTAAAGATGTGCCACCCCCCATGCATTTCTCGCTTAATTGTATTTTTCCGTTTTTGCCTTTCTTACCATACATAAAGCTGTATTTTAGGAACATTTTTAGCTAATTACCTTTTTGGAATACTAACCCTAACCCTAACCCTACCCCTAAACCTAACCCTACCCCCCACTATGCACTGCAGTACACCGCGATTTGTCACAGTTGTGGTTCGTTGCGTTTTTCCGTCTTATACGGTGGGGGGTAGGGTTAGGGTTAGGGCTAGGGTTAGGGTTAGGGTTAGTATTCCAAAAAGGTTATTAGCTGAAAATGTTCCTAAAATACAGCTTTATGTATAGTAAGAAAGGCAATAACGGAAAAATACAATTAACCGAGATAGGTAGGGGGGGGGGGGGGGGGGGGGGGGCACATAAAATAGAACTGTGAACTAAAAATACTAACACAATATAGCGGAGCTAACAGTAGGAAAACATTTCTTCAGCAACAGAGTAACGAAATACTGGAATAACCTTTCTGCACAAAGAAAACCAGTTTAAAAGCCTCCTGGACAAAGATCCTAAAATTAGTCAATTAAGATATCAACATGACTGATTGTCATCAAAACCCGTCACAGCTATGCCAATACACACAAAAACTAACTTGAAAGAACACACAAGAGGCCGGGAGGCCTTGATGTCCTCGTTGACCTGACCTGACCTGACCTTATACTTCAACGTGTCAATGGAAACTATGAGCAAGGCAATTAAAGGAAACTGGTTCGGATTGAATGTGCATCGTGCCAGCCCTGTCACACCGTACCACTCACCATAGCCGGTGTTACGAAAAAATATTGACCCCCCAAGATAAATGACACTACGGTCAATAGTCTCCGGATATTTTAGACCCGGATCAGTTCTCTACAGTTTTAAAATACACATTTCTACGGCTTTTGCTCAAGTCGCTTTTTTCATTGGTTGACATTAGCCTGTAGTATGGGCCAACAGTAGCACGAGAGCTGTACAAGTTATGGTTTTCTACAGGAATTGAAAATCATAGTAGGGGAAGACGGGGTAAAACGCGCATGGGCGGGTAAGAAGCCCACCCCAATTATCTCATGAAATAAAGAAAATTTCAGTCAAATTTGCCCATGAGACGAATGCTAGACATTAACGCTCGTCTCATGTGCAAAATGAGACTGAAATTTGCTTCATTTCATGAGATAATTGGGGTGGGCTTCTTACCCGCCCATGCGCTTTTTACCCCGTCTTCCCCTACAGTTTAGTCTATTGTCGAAGACTATGACTCTCAAACGAGGGTCCCCTTGCACCGGCGTTCGTACTGCAGCCAAAGGGATTGGTTGGCCTTTGGGGACCTTCCCCAACACCAGCTGTTCTCAAATCCCTTTGGCCGAGAGGTTGGGGATGTACCCTGAGCAAGGCATCTCCACTATCAACAAATTCTAGCCCAGCCCGCCAGAATAGCATCTGCCCCCTCTGCTATCTGGTAGTCATAGTCGGAAACGACTGACTAGCATACATTTCTACGGAGAAAAAAACACAACAGCGTGTAGAAATCTGATCAAGAGCCAAACTTCCCCAGGAGACCATGGTGTCGATATTTTTATGAGGTTCAATATTTTTTTGTATAAGGTCACGAAAAGAAATACAACCCACAAAATCGATGTTACAAAATGTAACAATAAAGCTACTACTTTGATTTGTCAGGCCAATGAAGAAGACCCAATGCATGGAAGGTTGCAACGGGTTGTTTGTACCCCAGATGCCACGGAGAACCCCAGAAAATACCCGTTTCTGTGGTAACCCATTTTAAGAATAGTCTCTTTTTTTGAGGGGTAAAAACACTTTCGCAAAAAACATGTTAGTTGTCTAACAACTGTCTGTTTATCAAAAAATGCCTGTCTTTTTTTCTTCCTGAAAATTGAAATGCAAGACTGTATTATATATCCCGATGTTTTAAGCCCATTTGTGAGTGAGAATGTTGTCCGGGTACCGTAGAAATTGAGAATACAAACGAAGACATTGAAATTGCGAAAGTGTTTTTGGATCCCCCAAAAGGGCTTCTTCTCAAAACGGGGTACCATGGAACCTTTTGTTGTTGTTTGTTTGTTGCTGTCCCATCTTCTGATCGCTCCCACGCCGCTCATTCCGAATCCCAATTCGCTGCTACATCCCGGCTTGTTCAGGTAGCAGAATCCGAGACCAGCAGTCCAAGGGGAGCGAATCTATGTTAGGCCGTCAGGAGGCAACCAACCGATGAGACACTGCACTGCTGCTGAGTCACTTCGGTGGAGTTCAGCAGAGCCTGTTCAGGACACTATTCTCTTAGTCGCGGAGCCAGCGTGAGTGAGGTCCTCCTCTGAGGGCGCCACCACGACCATCCATCGACAGCTCCCCAGAACACACTGATCCCCATGACTTTGACCCGAACGCACCAAGGCATAGACTGGATCGGAAACCGAAACTGAGGTCACTATGAGAGCAGGGCATGCAAATCCGCAGAATTTGAAACATTTTTTTCTTTTTTAATGATTGATGGAAATGATGCGGATGACAACGATGATGATGATGATGATGATGATGATGATGATGATGCTATGGAGTTCAGTATCGGTCTGAGACTGCATGACAGGGCTGTATTCTACGCTTCCTTTCATAATGATATCCCGGCGTTAACCAGGCCCGAGAACTACAGACACCTGCAGTGTTGGTCTTGAAATTAGAGCAACACTCTCAAAATCGCATCCGTTAAGCGGATGAAACTCGACTGTGCAGTTTCAGTCTTCCCATTGAGCCCATAACCACTCACTCTGGGTAGGAGTCGGTCCAGGACCGAAAAAACCCTCGAACTGTTAATTTCTGGAATACACAAAAAAACCTTGGAGAAACCCCCCCCCCCAAATTATTGCTTTCTTTCATGCATTGAATCTTCTTTACAAAACTGAAAAATCGAAATGATGTAAATTCCCTGTAGCACCGGCTGCAAGAACAAAAGGAAATCAAAAAGTAAAAGGGAAGAAAGCTTCACAAAAATGAATAAAACCATAAATAACAGCAGTTTCCCCATGAAATAAACATAAATAATATCCGCGTTTTACCACAATGTTATAATTGTATAATCATTAAAACAAAGACTAATAATGTTCAGGAAATTCTTCGTTCAAACAGTTTTAATCAGACGAAACAATTTGTATCTGAAGCCTCAGCAGAAAAAACAACAACAACTTTATTGCAATATAGAAACAAAAAAACCCCGCAACAACAAACCCACCAACAAAAGAATTAATGGGGAATGAAATTTAAAAGGTTTAATCTGGAATCTGACAGCATTGTGAAGACTGGGGGGAAAAACACCGCAGCAATAACCAAGCAAGTAAACAGATTGTCGTTTTGATAAATATCAAATTTGGCGAAGCAGATTTGGAAGCACTATAAAATATTTAATTAGGTAATACATCGTGTTGGTGGGTTTTTTCCTTCATCCTACTCAACATTTGTTTCGGCTAAGACACAGACACACACACACGGACACACACACGGACACACACACACACACACACACACACACACACACACACACACACACGGACACACACACATACACACGGATACACACACACACATACACACGGACACACACACACACACACACACACACACACACACACACACACACACACACACACACACACACACACACACACACACACACTCACACACACACAGATTAAAAAAAAGTATATTATCTGCTTATTCAATGTTCCATCTGGAAATGAAATTTTGACTTGACTTGACACACACAAAGCATAACAAACAAATTGTTTGCCTTTTCAGTCAGTGTTTGCGATTGTTTTCATTCATCTGGGATAAAAACCCAAACAAACCCCAACAAAACCCACATATATTCTCACCCCTGATCACTTTCCTATCTAATTTTTAAAACAAAATGGTGGAATGTTTAATTATCATGAAACCTGTGGGTGAAAAAATCGGGTAGGTCCCCAGGTCTCCCAATCGTCCCGCAAAACAAGGGGTCCCAGAGACTCCTTCGCTTACAGCATAGAGGGTCCTAGAGGCGGGATAGAGGGCCGGTCCCAGTGGCATTGCGAATGCTAAAAAAGATTTTTTCTAGTGCATCCCTGGGACCCCCTGCACATTCTTTTAGAGGGTCCTTTAGAATTTGAGTGCTTCATAGACCCCCAAATAATGACGGTCCCTGGGAGCCCTGGTCCCGATTGACCCTTTCCCATTTCGCCCTTTCTTTGATCTATGCCGCGTGTCTCCTCATGTGAGTTTCCTTTGGCGAGGAGTGCCATTTCGCCCTTTCAAGGAGTTCCGTTTCGCCCTTTTCTCGCTCAAATTCTCATTCAAGTCCTGAGGTGATTGGGAGGGGACATAAGCGGGGTTTTGTTTTTTGTTTTAACCCTTTCACCGCCAACGTCGCATTTTAGCACCACAGTGATTCAACACCTATGTCACTAAAAGGCATCAAACTGGGGTCTGTTACCCCCCAAAAAATATTCTGATCGCTTCTCGGCCTTTTGGCTAAGACGGTGATTCAGGAACAGAAATTTTTGTTTATACCTTGGTTGGTTGGTTCAGCCCGTCGTACATGGCGAAAGCCGATACGCGACGTTAAACTGAACTTCCATCCTCTATTACCCAAAGACCCTAGTGTCTTACTTTGGGGAAGTAAGGATAGACCTTATTTTATATATGTCACAGAAGAATCCCCAAAACTACAGATAGATTTTGTTCTCTAACCACGTACA
>CM065699.1:38638449-38655949 GCA_017654935.2 Phymorhynchus buccinoides | reverse complement strand
AACTTCCAGAAGGTGGGAGAACTATTTTTACGAAAGACCCCCCGGTATCCCCACAGGGAGACTGTGTATATAATTATGCAAAGAAAAAATCTCGTTGGTAATGAAATCAAACATTCGTGTTTTCGTGTATAATCACTCTTTGCTCTGACTTCCTACTAATTATTAGTAGCATGGCACTGTAAACATATTCAGGTTCTCTTTTTATTATTTTTCGATGACATTAAGTGGAGTATTATAATTATTTTATTCATCCGTCCCGTGGGATGAACACCATCCGTGTGGATGATGGAGTATTATTAATAATCAATCTCTCAAGGACGACTGTTGGTGACGACTTATTGTGGCATAATGCATGTTTAGTTTGTATTGGATTCCGGTAATAATCACCTAGAGCTTGAGACCGGAAATGGCTGACAACGCGTGTTTGTGTGGGTCCGAACATTAGGAATGTTTAGCCGCATAAAACATCAATGCACCACAACACATAACACGATACTTGTAAGTGTTCCTTCGATTCTTGGACGTCTACTAGCTGTGCCTAAAACAGCAAGTAATGAAACGACACAGCTGTTTGGGGTGGAACTTTTAGTTCATCTATATTTTCAGAAGTTGTTTTCAAGCCAACTTTTCTTTACCATAAGTAACTTTTTATACATAGCAGTCAAGAATATGTTGTAGTATGTGACTAAATTAGTTATATTCAATGGATGGTGCTAGATTTTCACTCATGGGCAATTTAATTTATGTTTGAGATACTAAGCGTATTATTCAAGAACATTTTCTATTAAATATGTTCAGTGTTGCATGATTCTGCTCAACAAAAATAAGTTTTTACTATAAATATGTTGGAAGACATATATGCTAAGAATACAATGAAGAACATACAGCCGAAATATTTTCTACAAACAAATCCTTGGTGCGGTTTTTAATCTAAGATTTCTAGACTCAGTCTTTTAACTAAACAGCTTATTTTTGTGTGCCACAGAACAGCTGTGACGAATAAAGAGATTGGAACAAATGAAAAGAGATGACCGTTGCAAAGCTGAAGGATATAAATAACAAACACCACCAATAAACGTGAGTGTTAAGATCCAGCCGGCCCCCCACATTACATACGATGCGATGCGATTTGTGACGATGTCTGTGAGTCATGAATCACGTGAAATACTTCTGTCTAAACATAATTCTAGTATTTTTCGCTTCCCTGTACTCATGTTGACCCCAATACACGAATCAAATAAAATGTGTGATACCAAAATGTTTTATATTTTATCAGATTCGTGTACGGGGGTGGTCTGTCTACACATATAGTGAACATAACCAGTAGGTTTTCATCAGATTTATTTAGACGGTTGAATTTGACATGGATCATGTCTCACAAATGTCAAATCGCATCGTATATAGTGTGGCTGGCCCTTTAGATCAGTGTTGATGGACAAAATGTGAGGGTACAAAGCAGAAGGGTACCGGTGCCACCACATAAGGAACACAGAAGGCTAATAGAGTACTGAAGGGGGTTGCGCACCCCTTACGGCATTATCGTAACATGACGTCAATTTGTGGATTTCCAGTTCGCTATTGGAAAAGATTTAGATCACCAGCGTCTGTTAAAATGTTTCTGGTTCCACTGTGTCATCAACGCTCTGCTTTGTAACTGAAATTGTTTTCTAGAAGCAAACGGATTTCTGAAGACTATGACATATGATTGTTGATCATTGTGTACCGGTACGGGTCAGTGCGCACCATACATACGGGTGTTACATTTTTATGTATATATACACTTATAATATGTAACCATAGCAACTTTCACCCCACACCAACTGCGTAAAGAAAACCATTAGTAAAATGAGTAGATTGAGATCTTACCTTCTAACGCGATGAAAGTTGGTCTCTTTCGTTTGAAAAATGGTAGCCGGAAGCAATAAACGTCATTGGGGAAAAAAATGACGCAAGCATGACGTGATTACTTTACAATCTCTACGATTTCAAGTTGGTGGTGTGTGGGTGGGTGGGTGTGTGTGTGTGTGTGTGCCGGTTTTTCGGGGGGGGGGGGGGGGGGGGGGTATGTTGCGTTGCGCAACTGACCCAACCAACACGCAGACTCGTCCGGCTTTTACTCCTCGTAATGACACTATGCTGGCTTATGAAGCCCTTTCTTATATGTTTGCATATTCGGCAAATGACGAGTGAGTATTATTAGTCATTACACAGTTCCTTGGCTATAGACATAATAACAGCAGAGCTTCAGATTGTTTCTAATCTTCATGGGTCATGTTACCGCTTAATTGCCCCCCCCCCCCCCCCCCCCCCCCCAACAAAAACAAAAATGGTGGATCGATTTCCAAAATAATGGGCCAGTATTGTATCACTGTACTATTAAACTTGAATTTTATTGTAGATTTTGTGGGTCAGATGACCCTAGCTGCACAAAATGAGGGGCCAAATCATCTTAACGATGGGTTGCAATGACCCGGGCAATGACCCGGGCCCGCTGACAATCTGAAGCTCTGTAATAGAGAATATTATTCTCTAATAGTAATACTGCGCATGAATATTGGTTCAAGCCACTCTCTGGCACATCGATTTTGGTATTTCTGAACGTTCAAATGTTATAAATCTTTGGTTCCAAACAATCATTACATAACTATTGCACATGATTATATATTGATTCAAAACACTCTGGGCTGGCACGTAAGGGCTTTAACATTGTTGCACATCAATAAACTCTTTATCAGTGATTTCAAACCATTCAGGTTTTCTGAATCTCTTCTCTTCATCTCTTTGCATCTATATTTTCTGTTTTTTCGTTTGTTTGTTTTTGTATGTTGTTGTTGTCGTCAAAGGTTGGTTTGTCCGTTTATTGTTTGTTCTATTTTACTTTTTCTTTTTTCATTGTTTATGTATTTCTGTTTTTGTTTTTTGTTTTTGTTTTTCCATGTACCCCCAAGGGGCTTTTTTGGAAATAAAAACCTTGAACCTTGAACCTTGCATCTTTGTACAAAGCAGCCAAATATGTTTGAATAACATTGTTTGCGATTTCAGATATATATATGCTACTAACTAATTGACAACACAGGCTTGAGACAAATGCTTGCAGGATGTCTTCTCTTCATCTCTTCACATGCCCATGAAAAGCCGTCGAATATGTTTGAATAACATCATCGTTGGCGATTTCAGATATGCTACAAATAATACTGACAACACAAGACTTGAGACATATTACCAACAACAACAAACCTGTTTGCAGGATCAATAACAAGACTATCAATGTCTTTAGACTAAGTACAAGGTTTCTCCTGCCATCTCTAATAACTTCTTATAATCGGATTCCCCACTCATCTACCCCGGCCCTCATCTTTGCCCCTTACAGTATTACCTTCTATTTGGTTAGTCACAAAGGCGTCTCTGTTAAATTCGGGTTGCTCCCACCTGGAGAGCGTGTCGCAGCCAGAGGCGCACCACCCTTTCTTTTTTTTTAAATTTGCATGCGAGTTTTGTCTGACTGATGAGGAAGCAAAGGGGATGGAGTGGGAGTGGGGTAAATTTGACCGAAATAATGACAACTTCTTCGCTGCCACTGGGTATAATGTGTCATATGGGCACACAGGAACTCGGTTTATGATATCGTCTCATCCGAAAGGCTCCACGTTCAGACCGTAAGGCCTAGTGCAGAATGAGAGGGGGGAAAAACACTGTGCCCAGGTTCTCTGTCCTCTGTGCCTCTCTACACCCTGTCTCTTCTTGGAAATGTAACGGTCAACCATATATACATACATGTATATAATACATAAAAGGACCGACACACAATCAATAAAACATGATGATAGACATTTAAAAAAAAAATTAAATAATAAAACGAGAAGTGCATCAGTGTACTGGTGTGAAAAATATGATGATTCATTATTGGGTTTTGTTAAAACTGTTGATATCATTAAAATCAGCAACAGATGGAGATCAGAAGCGTATGAATCTCCCTGAGAGAGAGAGAGAGAGAGAGAGAGAGAGAGAGAGAGAGAGAGAGAGAGAGAGAGAGAGAGAGAGAGAGACAGAGACAGACAGAGAGGATGTGAATGTGAATAATGTATTCAAATAGGCCAAGGCCCCTTATGAAGGGGAAGTGAACAAACAAAGATCAACAGCCATAATAAACTTATAGCAATCCATCAAATAATTTTAAAAAAACAGGAATACAAATCATCATCAATAATCAATACACATGATACTAGTGTCGCTACATATAACAATTGCTTCATTCAGAAGAGGGAGAGAGAGAGAGAGAGAGAGAGAGAGAGAGAGAGAGAGAGAGAGAGAGAGAGAGAGAGAGAGAGAGAGAGAGAGAGAGAGAGAGAGAGAGAGAGAGAGAGAGAGAGAGAGAGAGAGAGACTCAGAGAGAGAGAGAGAGACTCAGAGAGAGAGAGAGAGACTCAGAGAGACCTTGTTGCTAAGTTGTCTCTTAATTCCAGCATTGAAATTTACTTGGAAGTGACGTACGTGATGAGAGAGCAGGCTTACTGTGACAGTAGACCCACAGAGACAAGACAAGATGGCCACCGCCACAATCCAGCTAAGTTTTGAAGCTGGAAGATGAACCACAGGTGAGCAGCCGGGTCGAGTTATTCACACACATCTGATCTCCATCCAGTAACAAAATATTATTTATACCCAAAACAAAACCCATGAATAAATTACTAACTAACTAAATCACCATATCGCAGCATAACCATTTCAGCATATTTATCACCACATATATTGTTTGGGCCCACCTTTTACCGTTAAAGTCTTTGGAGTTTGTCTTGGTTTTGCGTGTCCAGGGTAAAAAAACACAACACACACAAAAAAACCCAACAAATAAGTCCATGACTAGATGAGGATTTTACATATTCATCCTTGTGCCACCACCTTCCCCTGACATTGTTTCCTCTTGTTATCTCCTCCTTTATCCACTAACCAACCCACGGCACCTATCCCCAAGTACAAAAAAAAAATAAAAAAATATTGTAATCAGCAGTACTTTGGCTTTGAACTCCTTTTCTCCACAACCACTTTTCCCTCGGAGTTGAAGAGAGTTCGCCAGGGGGAGCAATCCACGCAGCCTCCCATGTAATGGATCCGCTTGTAGAGGCGTGTCAGAACGTGGTCGTTGTACGAAGAGTTGGCGTGTGTGAACCCTTCGTGGTTGCCCTTCCTGCGCAGAACGGAGAACGTGGAACAACACTAGATGTCAGAATTGGCGTCAGAAATAAGAGTTGTGTTGAAACTTTTAACCCTTTCACCGCCAAAGTCGCATTTTAGCACCACATCGATTCAACACCTAGGGGAAGACGGGGTAAAAAGCGCATGGGAGGGTAAGAAGCCCACCCCAATTATATCATGAAATGAAGCAAATTTCAGTCTCATTTTGCCCATGAGACGAGCGTTAATGTCTAGCATTCGTCTGATGGGCAAATTGGACTGAAATTTTCTTTATTTCATGAGATAATTGGGGTGGGCTTCTTACCCGCCCATGCGCTTTTTACCCCGTCTTCCCCAATATCACTAAGAGGCATCAAATTGGGGTCTATTATCCAAAGACCCTATTGTTTTAGTTTTGGGAAGTAAGGGTAGACCTTATTTTATATATATCACAGAAGAATCCCCAATACTGCAGATGGATTTTGTTCTCTACCCGGGTAAATTTAATGGAAGTTTTTGGCTGAAACTATGGCTGGCGGTGAAAGGGTTAAGTTATGGAGAGCACAGGTTCAACAAACTATCAACGATCTCCAAAATACAGGATGATTTCTTTCAGTGAAAATATCATATCTGCAGATACACGTCTGTCTGTGCAGGTGCTCACACACACACACACACACACACACACACACACACACACACACACACACACACACACACACACACACACGCAAGCATGTGTTTGCGTGTACACAACACACACACACACACACACACACACACACACACACACACACACACGCATACCCAAACCCACCCAGATATCCACACAAACTCACACAGACGTGCGCACGTGCACACACATACTTGCACATGTACCAGCTTACACACACACACACACACACACACACACACACACACACACACACACACACACTTACACTTCATGTCCAAGTAAAGAATAAAGTACAGGATACAAATACGCAACTAAATGCAGGTCATATACAGAAAGATATGCAAAACAGGAAGCTTCTGTATCTGTCCCAAGGATGCAAAGACGCAACTAAATACAGGTCATATATATACAGAAAGATATGCAAAAAAAGAGAGAAAGCTTCTGCTGCTATTCCAAGGATGCAAAGACGCAACTAAATACAGGTCATATACAGAAAGATATGCAAAAACAGAGAAAGCTTCTGCATCTGTCCCAATATGCAGAGACACAACTAAATGCAGGTCATAAAGAGATGCAAAAAAACAGAGAGAAAGCTTCTGTTGCTATAACAATATGCAGAGACGCAACTAAATGCAGGTCATATATATACAGAAAGAGATGCAAAAACAGAGAGAAAGTTTCTATTGCTATCCCAATATGCCGACAAACGCAACTAAATGCAGGTCATATATATACAGAAAGAGATGCAAAACCAGAGAGAAAGTTTCTATTGCTATCCCAATATGCCGACAAACGCAACTAAATGCAGATCATATATATACAGAAAGAGATGCAAGAACAGAGAGAAAGTTTCTATTGCTATCCCAATATGCAGACACACCCAACTAAATGCAGATCATATTATACAGAAAGAGATGCAAAAACAGAGAGAAAGCTTCTGTATATCTGTATATCTGTACCTGGTGGTCTGGTGAAGGGCAGGGGAGGTTTTGGTGATGTCCACCACCACATGGTGGTTCTTGATGGCGTGAAGCACCACCCAGTTGTCATAGGCTGCCCGTCCCACCACCACCCCGGGTATGCCGTCCCAGGGAAACTGTCTGGAATTTAAAAAAATTAAACACGAAAAAAACATAAGACCTTTGAAGAAGCATAATTGTCTTGCTTAAAGACCCACCACGTCACGTGTCAAGATCACGGTTTTCACGCGTTTTCCCTCTTATAGCTGGTAAGAAATCATCTTAAGAAATCTTCCTAGCATAAGAGGGAATGTGACACGTGACGTGGGGGGGTCTTTAACAAAGTTCAGTACAAATGTGTGGGTTTTTTTTATATATCTTCTGCGTTCCCAAGCCATGGGTCATATTAATGGATCAGGGACGGTATTCATGTCGAGATAGCATGAGACTTAGCATGATGCTAACTTAGAAGCTCTTCCAAAAGTCCTATTAAATCCTATAGGACATTGGAAGAGCTTCTAAGTTAGCATCATGCTAAGTCTCATGCTATCTCAACGTGAATACAGGCCCTGGTACTTAAGTTATTAGCATCTGGTATTCGTATTTGGTATATTCTAGTTACAGAGACTTGTCTCTGTGAAATCCGGGTTGCTCCGCACGCGCGTGTGTGTGTGTATATGTGTGTGTGTGTGTATATGTGTGTGTGTGTGTGGATATATGTGTGTGTGTGTATATGTGTGTGTGTTTATATGTGTGTGTGTGTGTATATGTGTGTGTGTGTATATGTGTGTGTGTGTGTATATGTGTGTATGTGTGTGTGTGTCCACAGAGAAAGAGAGAGATAGACTGTGTGCAACAACACAGAGGGAGAGAATACGAATACGAACACGAATGTTTCATGAGGGTAAACGGAAACGCTTATGCAGAGAGAGAGAGAGAGAGAGAGAGAGAGAGAGAGAGAGAGAGAGAGAGAGAGAGAGAGAGAGAGAGAGAGGGAGGGGATGGAGAGAGAGAGAGAGAGAGAGAGGGAGGGGATGGAGAGAGAGAGAGAGAGAGAGAGAGAGAGAGAGCACACCCCCCCCCCCCCCCCACACACACACACACTTTATTCCCAGGCGAAGCCGAGTACAAAATTGCTTGTTTCTTATAATCTATCAGCGAATGGTGTTTGCGGATTGCGGATCTAATTTGCACAGGCCCTTGTAATAATAATAATAATAATAGTGAATCACTTATACAGCGCACTCCTCCACCAAATGTGGAGCTCCATGCGCTTAACAACAACAAAAATAAAAAGCAAGAAATTCAACAAAAACAAAACAAATAATCGCTCACACACATGCAAATAGGCATGCACATACACACATACACATACACGCAGGCACGCACGTATGCACACACACACACGCGCGCGCGCGCACACACGCACGCACGCGCGCGCACGCACGCGCGCGCACGCACGCACACACAGTAGACTTCGGATAAGCCGACCTCCCTACGGACCATGAAAAAATGTCGATTTATCCGAGGGTCGATTTATCCAGTCTTCGGATAAATCGACCTTTTCTGCTGGAGGGTCGACTTATCCGAGGAATAGCTCTAATACAGTGAGCCGACGTTTCCTGAACAAGTCAATCCAAGTATAGTGTGAATAATTTACGAAATCGGTCTATCTCTCTATCTCTGTCTCTGTCTTTCTCTCTCCACTAACTTTTCCACATTTTATTTTGACTAGATCCATAAAATGTTTAAAAATATTTTCATAATAAAGTAGGCCTTGGGCCTACTAACAGTAACAGACACACAGACACTAGAATGAGAATAAGGACAAACACAAACAAAACACACACACACACAAACGCAAACGCGCGCACGCACGCACGCACGCACGCACACACACACACACACACACACACACACACACACACACACACACACACACACACACACACACGTACGCACGCACGCACGCATGCACACACAAACACACACACACACACACACACACACACACACACACACACACACACACACACACACACACACACACACACACACACACACACACACACAGAAACACATGGATGAGAGGATAAAGAAAGGCTGTCAAGCTTATTTAATAAAGATCATTTTGACTTGACTTGACTTGACTTGACTAGACACGCACGCACACACGCATGTACACACACACACACACACACACACACACACACACACACACACACACACACACACGCACTCTATATATATCTCTCTCTCAAATCTTTATCCTTGCTAAATAAAGTTTTTTTAGTGTTCAGTGTTCTCTCTCTCTCTCTCTCTCTCTCTCTCTCTCTCTCTCTCTCTCTCTCTCTCTCTCTCTCTCTCTCTCTCTCTCCCCCCCCCTCTCTCTCTCTGATTAGAGTTGGCGGTCGGAACATACCGGGTACGAATTAAAAATACAATATTTTCTTCCACAAAAGACATAGGGAAAGCAGAAAAGGGAGATAAACATTGCAAACAATCTCGGATGTGTGATTATATCAGTGTGTACGTGTTGGTAATCGTCAAGTTTGTATTCCTGTTTTAAGGCAGTGATTGGTTGATTGTAGGTGGCAAGTGTGGCATAACCACATTGAAACAAGAATTATGGTCATCTTGTACTTTAAACATGGGGCAGTGGCTGGATGCCTCGTGCCTCCATACAGGGAGCTGGACGACCCCGACCCCTCCACGAGTCTCTCCCCGTGGGGATACCGGGGGGTCTTTCGTAAAAATAGTTCCCCCACTTTCTGGAAGTTCTGTGCTTGTAAATTCCTGTAATCTGCCACTCTCTTTGACTCTGCCTTTTCCCTTTGCTTTCTATCATCTACTATCTTTCTGACTTATTGGTCCATTCTCCTGCCTTTAAAACAAAATCTTCCAAATAATGTCTCGATTGAGCTCCTCTGAAATCGGAATGTGTCGGCTGTACGCAGCGGGGAGACCATTGAAAACTGAAAACCGGACACATACGTACCTTACCCATTATGGCCATGTAGCCTGGGAACACAGAAGAAGAAGAAGAAGAAAAAGAAGAAGAAGAAGAAGAAAGAAGCAAATTATATAACGTTTATAGAAATTGTGTTGATGTACCTGATATTCAATCTTATCTAAAAACTGACTTGTGTACGTTTTGGAAAAAAAAGCTTATTGTTAAGTTTTGTTTTGGTGTTTCTGAAATCAAGCCTCATTATTTTAAATATAGACAACTTTCGGAAACAGATCCTACTTGTCCAGTGGGTAAGCAAACTGAGAAAAATGAAATACATTTGCATTATGTTGATTTACTTTTTGCTAGTACCCAATGTGGGGCAGGTCAGAAGGGGCAGGCAGGGGCGGTGTCTTATTCATTACAACGGGGTATTATTTCCTTCTTCTTTTCTTAATGAGATCATTTTACTTTACTTTGTTTTCCAGCTCTGTTCTAGTTTTGTTTTGGGTGTATTTCTGCCACCTGTGTTGGTCACTTCGAATCGTTCTTGAAGATTATGATATGTATGAATGGGGCTGTTGCTAATGAGATTGTATATAAGTTCAGGAACAATACAATCACGTCTGTATCATTGTTATTTCTTCTGGTACCTAATGGTTGGATCGATTTTGACGTGATTTTTGTCGCTCTATGTACCGTGTTTAGCTGCTTTATGTGCATGTTTGTTTCCTTTTCTTAATTAAATATGTTGTTTATAGCATTTTTGTTACTTATATTTATTTCCATGTGCCCCCAGGGGGGTATTTTTGGAATAAACCAAACTTGAAACTTGAAACTTGAATCACACTTTTACATTTGAATTAGTGCTTATCACAGGACATACTGTATGTATCACAGGCCCCGTGGCATTAAGAAATGGGAATAAAGTTTCACGTATTTTTTTTAATTTTCATTTAATTGCCGCTCACAATTTTCTGTTGACCCTACCTGCCTCATGGGGTGACCCATCCTGCCCTGAGTGGGGCTGGTAGGGTCAATTTGAGTTCCTTATTTTTGTTTTAAATTCATGAAAGACTAAATCGTATTCATTTTGATACAAAAAAGGATTACAGCTTTCTTTTCAGACGGAGTTATTAATTCAGAAGCATACTTTCGTTACCACGTGCCAATATTATCACACATCATTGCACTGCATACCAGCGTACCCACATACCGACCGCTGTTAGGGGAAGACGGGGTAAAAAGCCCATGGGCGGGTAAGAAGCCCATGTCAATTATCTCATGAAATGAAGCAAATTTCAGTCACATTTTGCCCACGAGACGAATGTTAATGTCTAGCATTCGTCTCATGGGCATATTTTGACTGAAATGTTCTTTATTTCATGAGATAATTGGCATGGGCTTCTTACCCGCCCATGGGCTTCTTACCCCGTCTTCACCTACCATAAAACTATGTGGTAACAAAGGTGTGTGGTACATTTGGTATGTGATAGTTATTATATTTTGCCATTCAAATTTATATCAGAATTGTGGGAATAGCAGTATGTGGGACTAGTTGTACCACTAGTCCCGCATACCACTATTCCCACTCTTGTGGGACCAGCGGTATGGGGATCCACTGATATGTGGTACTAACTGTGTGTAGGAATAGTGGTATGTGGGGAAAATGACTGAAAACCTAGCCTGGCACGTCTATATTCCCACGTACATACAACTACTCCCACATACCACTATTACCACAAAATGTGGGACTAAGGGTGTGTGGGAACAAAGGTATGTGGAACAAATGTTATGTGGTACTTATTGCATTTTCTCATGCAAATGTATATATCAGAATTGTGGGAATAGCAGTATGTTGGACTAGTGGTAACTCTAGCCTTACATACTGCCATTCTAACAATTGTGGGACTAGCAGTATGTGGATCCACTGATATGTGATACCGAAAGTGTGTGTGGGACTAGGGGTATGTGGTATCGAAAGCATGCTTCCATTCATGTGTGCTTGAGAAAGAAAATAGAAAAAGTAGACCCGTCCTGCCCCACCTTCCCCAATGCAAAAGGAAAAAAAAGAATTCAAAATAAGCAAACAAGAGAAGGAAACAGAACGGTTTGTGTGTGTGTGCGTGTGTGTGTGTGTGTGTGTGTGCGTGTGCGTGTGCGTGCGTGCGTGCGTGCGTGCGTGCGTGCGTGCGTGCGTGCGTGTGTGTGTGTGTGTGTGTGTGTGTGTGTGTGTGTGTGTGTGTGTGAGAGTATATATATATATATGTGTGTGTGTGTGTGTGTGTGTGTGTGTGTGTGTGTGTGTGTGTGTGTGTGTGTGTATGTGTGTGCGTGCGTGTGCGTGCGTGCGTGCGTGCGTGCGCGTGTGTGTGTGCGTGCGTGCACAATTGTTTGCAACTTTAAATACATCAAACTCAAAGTTGAGGTCATTACAGCATCCTAGCCTACTTCAACACTTCACCCTTTTTCCGTTTAGTGGAGGGGGAGTGGGGAATTGTGGTGATGGTCGGTTTATCCGAGGAGAAGTTGCGTTTTTAGGGTTGAATTATCCGAAGTGTCGATTTATCCGAGGTCGAATTATCCGAGGAAGTTTTACAGAGATAAAGAAGGCTTGTTGTCGGGACCAAGCATTAGGGTCGATTTACCCGAAGTGTCTACTTATGCGAGGTCGACTTATGCGGAGTTGACTATACCATTACCATCACCGCCACTCACCCCACCCAAGAACACAATACATAATACAATCAGTTGAATAAAGGATCAACTCTCTCTCTCTCTCTCTCTCTCTCTCTCTCTCTCTCTCTCTCTCTCTCTCTCTCTCTCTCTCTCTCTCTCTCTCTCTCTCTCCTAACAAAGCTGACGTATACATTGCAGTCAACACACAGTGAAACTAACATGGGGGGGGGGGGGGGGGGGGGGGGGGGGGGGGGGGGTAGGGTAGGGTGTGTGAGAGAATAGAATCGAGAGCGGAATTGTTTATTTTGTAATAGAGACGAAATTGGCGACGAATTCCATTACGTATTGCAATGCCCATACGGATCAATAGAAGAAAAAAGAAAAGAATTGTTTTCAAAGTATTATAATCACCACCCAAATGTCCACAAATCGTTACTGAGTAATGCAAACCCAAGAGTATTGAGAAAGCTGGCAAGGTTTTTTAATTTTATTTTACATCTTTTCTAGTGGTGATGCATTTGTTGTTAGCACTGGTAATTTCTTTTTTGTATATGTTAATATCATATCAATTGCCTTATGTTCTGCACGTTTGTTTCATTGAATGTTTATGGGGACAAATTTGTTGTGAGTGTTTGTGTTTATGGCTTTGAAGCCCTCTGGGCTGGAAGTTGAAATAAAAAACTTGAAACTTGAAACTTGAGAAGTAATGTGGCCTAACGGTTGTGATGTAGCTTGAATAGGTGGGTAGCTGAATAGCTGATTTGAAACATTGCAAGGACTGGATATGGCGAATTTCGCGTGGTAAGGAGTTCCAAACTGATGGGACCGAAAAGGAAAAGGAGCCTTTGTTATATTTCATTGCAACAGAGTCGTTTCATTTTTTTGCAGAGGTTTGCATGGCGTAACCCTGCGTTTACTTCACTCACCTGTTAGTAATGAAGAAGTCTTCTGCCATGGTCGTGAACAGAGAGCCTCGTTTCTTGGCCACCCGGTGAATGGCGCGGAAGGTCAAGGCCTCTTCATTGGTCACCATGGCAACGTTGGTCCGCTGGCCAATCACCAGGAGGGGGTGGTCTTTCAGGGAAAGGGCGGGGTCTTTAAGGATGGCCGTCAGACTGTCCAGAAGACCCTCGGTGAATAGGATGTCTCCGTTGGCAAAACCGAACAGGGTGGAATTGAAGCTGTACAACAAACCAAACAGAGTGGAATTGAATCTGTACAATAAACCGTAGAGGGTGGAATTGAATCTGTACAATAAACCAGAGTGGAATTGAACCTGTACAATAAACCAGAGTGGAATTGAATCTGTACAATAAACCGTACAGGGTGGAATTCAAGCTGTACAACAAACCAGGGTGGAATTGAACTTGTACAACAAACCGTACAGGGTGGAATTGAACTTGCACAACAATCCAGAGTGGAACTGAACTTGTACAACAAACCAGAGTGGCATTGAACTTGTACAACAAACCAGAGTGGAATTGAACTTGTACAACAAACCAGAGTGGCATTGAACTTGTACAACAAACCAGAGTGGCATTGAACTTGTACAACAAACCAGAGTGGAATTGAACTTGTACAACAAACCAGAGTGGCATTGAACTTGTACAACAAACCAGAGTGGAATTGAACTTGTACAACAAACCAGAGTGGAATTGAACTTGTACAACAAACCAGAGTGGAATTGAACTTGTACAACAAACCAGAGTGGAATTGAACTTGTACAACAAACCAGAGTGGAATTGAACTTGTACAACAAACCAGAGTGGAATTGAACTTGTACAACAAACCAGAGTGGAATTGAACTTGTACAACAAACCAGAGTGGAATTGAACTTGTACAACAAACCAGAGTGGAATTGAACTTGTACAACAAACCAGAGTGGAATTGAACTTGTACAACAAACCAGAGTGGAATTGAACTTGTACAACAAACCGTACAGGGTGGAATTGAACTTGTACAACAAACCAGAGTGGCATTGAACTTGTACAACAAACCAGAGTGGAATTGAACTTGTACAACAAACCAGAGTGGAATTGAACTTGTACAACAAACCAGAGTGGCATTGAACTTGTACAACAAACCAGAGTGGCATTGAACTTGTACAACAAACCAGAGTGGAATTGAACTTGTACAACAAACCAGAGTGGAATTGAACTTGTACAACAAACCAGAGTGGAATTGAACTTGTACAACAAACCAAGAGGGTGGAATTGAACTTGTACAACAAACCAGAGTGGAATTGAACTTGTACAACAAACCGTACAGAGTGGAATTGAACTTGTACAACAAACCAGAGTGGAATTGAACTTGTACAACAAACCAGAGTGGAATTGAACTTGTACAACAAACCAGAGTGGAATTGAACTTGTACAACAAACCAGAGTGGAATTGAACTTGTACAACAAACCAGAGTGGAATTGAACTTGTACAACAAACCAGAGTGGAATTGAACTTGTACAACAAACCAGAGTGGAATTGAACTTGTACAACAAACCAGAGTGTAATTGAACTTGTACAACAAACCAGAGTGTAATTGAACTTGTACAACAAACCAGAGTGGAATTGAACTTGTACAACAAACCAGAGTGTAATTGAACTTGTACAACAAACCAGAGTGGAATTGAACTTGTACAACAAACCAGAGTGGAATTGAACTTGTACAACAAACCAGAGTGGAATTGAACTTGTACAACAAACCAGAGTGGAATTGAACTTGTACAACAAACCAGAGTGGAATTGAACTTGTACAGCAAACCAGAGTGGCATTGAACTTGTACAACAAACCAGAGTGGAATTGAACTTGTACAACAAACCAGAGTGGAATTGAACTTGTACAACAAACCAGAGTGGAATTGAACTTGTACAACAAACCAGAGTGGAATTGAACTTGTACAACAAACCAGAGTGGAATTGAACTTGTACAACAAACCAGAGTGGAATTGAACTTGTACAACAAACCAGAGTGGAATTGAACTTGTACAACAAACCAGAGTGGAATTGAACTTGTACAACAAACCAGAGTGGAATTGAATTGAACTTGGAATTGAACTTGTACAACAAACCAGAGTGGCATTGAACTTGTACAACAAACCAGAGTGGCATTGAACTTGTACAACAAACCAGAGTGGCATTGAACTTGTACAACAAACCAGAGTGGAATTGAACTTGTACAACAAACCAGAGTGGAATTGAACTTGTACAACAAACCAGAGTGGAATTGAACTTGTACAACAAACCAGAGTGGAATTGAACTTGTACAACAAACCAGAGTGGAATTGAACTTGTACAACAAACCAGAGTGGAATTGAACTTGTACAACCAGAGTGGAATTGAACTTGTACAACAAACCAGAGTGGAATTGAACTTGTACAACAAACCAGAGTGGAATTGAACTTGTACAACAAACCAGGGTGGAATTGAACTTGTACAACAAACCAGAGTGGAATTGAACTTGTACAACAAACCAGAGTGGAATTGAACTTGTACAACAAACCAGAGTGGAATTGAACTTGTACAACAAACCAGAGTGGAATTGAACTTGTACAACAAACCAGAGTGGAATTGAACTTGTACAACAAACCAGAGTGGCATTGAACTTGTACAACAAACCAGAGTGGAATTGAACTTGTACAACAAACCAGAGTGGCATTGAACTTGTACAACAAACTTGTACAACAGAGTGGAATTGAACTTGTACAACAAACCAGAGTGGAATTGAACTTGTACAACAAACCAGAGTGGAATTGAACTTGTACAACAAACCAGAGTGGAATTGAACTTGTACAACAAACCAGAGTGGAATTGAACTTGTACAACAAACCAGAGTGGAATTGAACTTGTACAACAAACCAGAGTGGAATTGAACTTGTACAACAAACCAGAGTGGAATTGAACTTGTACAACAAACCAGAGTGGAATTGAACTTGTACAACAAACCAGAGTGGAATTGAACTTGTACAACAAACCAGAGTGGAATTGAACTTGTACAACAAACCAGAGTGGAATTGAACTTGTACAACAAACCAGAGTGGAATTGAACTTGTACAACAAACCAGAGTGGAATTGAACTTGTACAACAAACCAGAGTGGAATTGAACTTGTACAACAAACCAGAGTGGAATTGAACTTGTACAACAAACCAGAGTGGAATTGAACTTGTACAACAAACCAGAGTGGAATTGAACTTGTACAACAAACCAGAGTGGAATTGAACTTGTACAACAAACCAGAGTGGAATTGAACTTGTACAACAAACCAGAGTGGAATTGAACTTGTACAACAAACCAGAGTGGAATTGAACTTGTACAACAAACCAGAGTGGAATTGAACTTGTACAACAAACCAGAGTGGAATTGAACTTGTACAACAAACCAGAGTGGAATTGAACTTGTACAACAAACCAGAGTGGAATTGAACTTGTACAACAAACCAGAGTGGAATTGAACTTGTACAACAAACCAGAGTGGGAACTTGTGAACTTGAATTGAACTTACAACAAACCAGAGTGGAATTGAACTTGTACAACAAACCAGAGTGGAATTGAACTTGTACAACAAACCAGAGTGGAATTGAACTTGTACAACAAACCAGAGTGGAATTGAACTTGTACAACAAACCAGAGTGGAATTGAACTTGTACAACAAACCAGAGTGGAATTGAACTTGTACAACAAACCAGAGTGGAATTGAACTTGTACAACAAACCAGAGTGGAATTGAACTTGTACAACAAACCAGAGTGGAATTGAACTTGTACAACAAACCAGAGTGGAATTGAACTTGTACAACAAACCAGAGTGGCATTGAACTTGTACAACAAACCAGAGTGGAATTGAACTTGTACAACAAACCAGAGTGGAATTGAACTTGTACAACAAACCAGAGTGGAATTGAACTTGTACAACAAACCAGAGTGGAATTGAACTTGTACAACAAACCAGAGTGGAATTGAAAACCAAACCAGAGTGGCATTGAACTTGTACAACAAACCAGAGTGGAATTGAACTTGTACAACAAACCAGAGTGGAATTGAACTTGTACAACAAACCAGGGTGGAATTGAAT
>CM065699.1:38535949-38620949 GCA_017654935.2 Phymorhynchus buccinoides | reverse complement strand
AAAGACCCTCTAAAAGAATGTGCAGGGGGTCCCAGGGATGCACTAGAAAAATTCTTTTTAGCATTCGCAATGCCACTGGGACCCTCTATCCAGGCCTCTAGGACCCTCTACTGTAAGTGAAGGAGTCCCTGGGATCCCTTGCTTTGCGGGATGATTGGGAGCCCTGAGAAAGCAGAAGGAATTGAGAAATAATCAGGGTTTCCCATAATGATGATGAAATGTGAGGGTCCTAGGGATCCGCTATGCACAATTTTAAGGGTCCTTTTGAAAATGTAAGGGTCCCCAATCAACACTTATAGACCCCGTGTCAAAATCACGGTTTATTGGTAAGAAATCTTCCAGCATAAGAGGGAATGTGACACGTGACGTGTGTGTGTGTGTGTGTGTGTGTGTGTGTGTGTGTGTGTGTGTGGGGGGGGGGGTGTCTTTAAAAAGCCACTATGCGACCAACACAAGCTACATGAATATGCCTTCTCATGTGTAATACCTTGCGCATGCTCGCGCGCACAGCAGAGAGTAGAGAGATAATTAAACTTGGTCTGCGAAAAGCATACATGTGCGTCCTTGAGGATGCTCAGTGCTGTAACTAGTGTAAGTAAGTGAACTTTTCTAGTATCATGGGGGACAACGGGGCAGGTCCGCCCCAGGGGCGGGAGGTCCGCCATTTCCTTTTTATTGCTATATCCTTTGCTCTGGAACCATTTAGAGCATTAGAATAGCCACGTGTATGGGGAGCCGTTTGCACAAAACCCTAGATAAGAGATATCAACAGTTTCAAAACACTTGCTAAGAGATATCAACAGTTTTAAAACCCTAGATAAGAGATATCAACAGTTTCAAAACTATAGATAAGAGATATCAACAGTTTCAAAACCATAGATAAGAGATATCAACTGTTTCAACACACTAAGAGATATCGACAGTTTGTCGCCTGCGACACCCTCCACCCCAGTCTGTTATCAAATGTGAATACCATCAGAAAATTGTCAGAAAACACGCTACCTGCCATCACACGACTGAAACAGAAAGGCCGATGTCTAATAAAACAAGAACAATATCATTTTTCCAGCCTTCGCGTCAAATATTTGCAAAAAGCTTGTCATAAAATGTTCGCTTGTGCAGTTTGGAGCAGACGATACCTTGGCCCAATATGCAAATGAACTTTCACTTTTGCCCCTTCCGAAACTTCTATTAATATCGTCCAATGAAAATTGGCGTCGATCCTCTGGTGAGACTGTTTCTGTCTGCCTTTCGATCTGTGTTTGTCTCTGCATAGTCTTCTTCTTCTTCTTCTTCCAGTTGGGGATGTTTCACAGTAGAAACTGTTGATATCTCTTAGTCAGTGTTTTAAACTGTTGATATCTCTTAGTGAGGGTTTGAAACTGTTGATATCTCTTATCTAGGGTTTTAAAACTGTTGATATCTCTTAGCAAGTGTTTTGAAACTGTTGATATCTCTTATCTATGGTTTTGTGCAAACGGCTCCCCATACACGTGTTTTCTTCTCGCCACAACCTGTAAACGCTTGAAAGTTGTGCATCAATTTGAGGTAATTAAGTTGGGAGCCAAAAAAATAGATTTTTGCAACAAAGTAGGCCTACTCAAGACTTCATTTCTGTCGTGACGCTATTCATATCAAAATAAATAAAAGGTTTTATTGCTACAGGGATGCTTAGTATTCGGGATTGTATGCTTCAAAAAGTTGTTCTCTTCTTTGCTTTGTCTCTAAGATATGCACGCTTAATTAAAGACCTACATAACCATCACGGGGCAAGTCCGCCTACTTAAGCTGGGGCAGGTCCGCCCCCGTAAGACAAAGCCTTAGTTGGGTAAGGCTAGGTTACGTCATCTTTTTAAGTTAGGGACACTTCTTAGTTTACGTAATTTGTACTTGACGTCATTTTGTGTATCTAACAGATGCTTGAAATGAGAAAGTATAGTAGGAATGGATGTGAAAACGGGTGCGCGGACAAAAGCCCACTCGTTATCTGGAAAACGGACAAAACCCCACTCAAGGGATAATAAGATACACATTTCTATATATTTCTGTTTTTCTGTCTATCTCCAGACATTGTCTCTGTCTGTCTGTCTCTGTCTCTCTACGAGTCTGTCCATCTCTGTGTCCGCCTTTCTCTCTAGTATCTGTCTCTGGGGAGAGAGAGAGAGAGAGAGAGAGAGAGAGAGAGAGAGAGAGAGAGAGAGAGAGAGAGAGAGAGAGAGAGAGAGAGAGAGAGAGACAGAGACAGAGACAGAGACAAATGTCTGGAGAGGAACACGCAGACAGAGACAGAAACGAACCGGACAGAGACAGAGATAAACAACAGAAGGAACGAGAAAGAGAGAAAGTGAAACAGAGACAGAGATGAACAGAGAGACAGACACAATGTCTGGAAGAGACAAAAACACAGAGACACAGACACAGACAGAGGCAAAATCTGGTTGACACACACAGAGAAGAGAGAGAGAGAGAGAGAGAGAGAGAGAGAGAGAGAGAGAGAGAGAGAGAGAGAGAGAGAGAGAGAGAGAGAGAGAGAGAGAGAGAGAGAGAGAGAGAGAGAGAGAGAGAGAGAGAGAGAGAGAGAGAGAGAGAGAGAGAGAGAGAGAGAGAGGAGAGGAGAGAGAGAGAGAGAGAGAGAGAGAGAGAGAGAGAGCGGAGAGAGAGACAGAAAGAGATAGAAGAGAGAGTTTCATAGAGAGAGAGAGACCCCTTGAGAGAGGAGAGAGGGGTTTTGTCCGTTTTCCCCCGTTAAGAGAGAGACCCAACCACGTCACGAGTCACATTCCTTCTTAGAGACAAAGAGACAGATTTCAGTTAAGATACACTGGAGAGAGAGCTAGAGCCAGATACCCCAGAGAATAACGACAACACACGAGAGAGAGAGCGCAGAGAGATAGAGAGAGATCAAGAGTGGTCAACACAAAAATTAGAAATGTTTTATTACCCCTTGGGTGGCCGTGGGGTTTTGTCCGTTTTCCCCGTTAATTTTCACTCTCTTATGCTACCAAAAGATTTCTTAATGAATGAAAAATGAATTTCACCTCTCGATAATTAGACACATATGGGACATTTTGTAAATACAAAGATGGTGGGAACAATACTGGCAGTTGCCCGGAGGCAGTGCAACAAGTAAAGTTTATTAACAAGTAGATATGTACATATGTAGTAGCAGAAGATTTCTTAAGATTTATAAGAGGGAAAACACTTGAAAACCTTTATTTTGTTCACGTGGTGGGTCTTTAAAGAGGTGGGCGTGATAATAGGGTTTTACGCCCTCTTCGGGTTTTCGGCCAGAGAGGTGCTTTTGTCCGGTGGGCTTTTGTCCGGGGTGGAAAAGGGGGAAGGGGGATGGGGGCGTTGGGGGGTGGATAACAGGGTGTGAGAGAGAGAATGTTTGTCATCAGTGGCGGACTCTCTCAAAGCTCTCTCTCTGCGCGCGCCAGAGAAGAGTAGAGAGAGAGAGAGAGAGAGACCTGATGACAGACTGAGAGAGAGATGTCAGACAGACAGACAGACAGACAGACATAAATTCCTGACACTGTCTTAAACATGAAATTACATGCACTCTTGACACACACAGTACAACGCAGGTCACACACAAAAATCCTAAAACTGCAGACCCCAGTTTGAATAACACACACGCGCTCATAGTTAATCATCGTGGTCAACGCGGTTAATTTTTAAAAGTTGGCATCATTTTTCCTCAAAATACCAAATTGAGATACGAGGTTTTTTGAATTTCACCGACGATATATTCAATCATTATTTTATTCATGACTCAGTTTGTAATGTTTATTAAGTAATTCAATTAGTATTTATCTGTAACATAGTTCATTGATCGGTTATAGTCCTTTACTGTAAGTTTAGGGTTTTTTTCTCAAGAGGGTATGGTGGCGGGGTGATAAAGGGTGGAGAGCAGGGTCATGATTTTCATCACTAGCTTAAAACGCTCATTCTAGGGCAAGACATTAAAAAGCCCATGCGCGGGTAAGAAGCCCATGCCAATTATCTCATGAAATAAAGAAACTGTCACATTTTCTTTATTTCATGAGATAATTGGCATGGGCTTCTTACCCGCCCATGGGCTTTTTACCCCGTCTTACCCTATTACTTACACACATTCACTATAGACACACCCACTCTCACTTATCTACACCAACATTACACCTCGTTATAACACTGTCTTTCTCTGGTGGGAAAATAGAAGTATGATCTTCTTTTAACATTTGTAGCCCTTGAATTTTAATCCCGGGGGGGTAATGTTTCGGTTGGGTAACATAAAACTAAATATCAAAAGAATTTTAATCATAACAAAATTTTTAAACATTATTAAATTTTAACAAGTGTTACTCGACACAAATAACTATCTTTTAGAAATCCTAAATACCTCGTCAGAATAAATCGATAAACTTGCGTCTGTAGAGAATCCCCTCAAATTTGTTCAATGTATGTCCTCGTCCCTGTAATGTTTTTTATGTTTTGTCCAGTCCCGCCAAACAGATCTTAAACAAATGTCCCATATGTGCCCTTATGGGTCGAGAGGACGTTAAGCTCCAAGTTTTCCTGCCTTTCTCTGGTGGAAGGACGTTAAACTGAAGAACATCAACACTTGCTTCTGAAATAGAGTTGAGAAGCGGTTCAAAAAACCGAACCGGTTTTAAACCGGTCTTCCCTCTTCGAACCGAGTTTACCGAAACCGGGTTTTTTAACCAGTACTCGCATCACTAGTTTCACCTATGTCAAACACATATTTATTTGTCAGAATATTCACACACACGCACGCACGCACGCACGCGCACACATACACACAGACACACAATAAAGAAACTTATGACTTATGACACACACACACACACTCAACTCAACACTCAAACTAGAAACAGCTACTCTTGGTTTACAAACACCCAATCTGCGCTAAGAATCAGTGATGTTCTACAAAAAAAGAATGCGTTATTCTAAGAAAAACTTACTTTCAGTTTGCAGTTAAAATACCGGTTCACAGCAACTCGAACCGGTTTTTCGAACCGCGAAAGTTTAGCACCGGTTTTTCGGTTCAAACCGGTTTTTCCCCCACCTCTATTCTGAAACCAATGATGCCAAAGTAATAGGCATTATGCTGGGACATAATAATAATAATAATAATAATAATAATAATGATTCATTTAAATAGCGCACTCCTCCACCAAATGTGGAGCTCTATGCGCTTAACAACAACAACATTAAAAGCAAGAAATTCAACAACAAAAACAAATAATCGCTCACACACAGGCAAATAGCCATGCACATACACACACCATCCCCCACCCACACATACACGCAGACACGCACGTACGCGCTCATACACACACGCGCGCTCGCACACACGCACGCACGCGCACGCGCGCGCACACACGCGCGCACGCACGCACACGCACACACACACACACACACATACACACACACACGCACACACACGCACACACGCACACACGCACACACACACACACGCACACACACCATTACCATCACCACCACTCACCCCACCCAAGAACACAATACACAATACAATCAGTTGAATAAAGTATCAACTCTCTCTCTCTCTCTCTCTCTCTCTCTCTCTCTCTCTCTCTCTCTCTCTCTCTCTCTCTCTCTCTCTCTCTGTCTGACTCTCTCGCAACAAAGCTGGGATATCTGATTATGAAAACAAGACAAAGGTGTTGTTCTTTTGGATGATGATGAATTGATGATGATGATGATGATGATGATGACGATTGTGGTGATGAATAAACAAAATGATGATAATTATGGTGATCCGATGGTGATGATGCATGATGATGATCGATGCTGATGCTGATGAATAATGGAGATGATGTTGATGGCAAATAATCAAAATGATGTTGATGACACTGGATTGAAGATTGACGATCACTGATGATGTTAGTGGGGGAAAAGACGATGATGATGATGATGATGATGATCGATAACAAAGAGATCATGGCGATGAATCAATATCAAAACGATGGTACCGATGATGGTAATGGATTGATTATGATGATGATGATGATCGACGACGATGATCATGATGAGTAATCATCAGAAAATTACGAGATTGATGATAACGATGACGACAACAACAACGACGACGACGACGACGACGATGATGATGCAACCCGAAACAACACGAACAAAAACATTTGAATTAATTCAGATTGTCAAGCCAAAAGACAATTTCTTACCTTTTGTTTTCCGAGACACTACCTAAACCACCAACCACATACATGTATACGTATGTTAGTTACTTAGTATGACGCATGGATCCAAGCAGGGCGTCAGCCGCTGTGCGTTTCGTCAATTCACATTGGATATACAATTAGCAAACCAGCCAGAATAGGGATAGGGTTTGAAGCAGGGTTGGTGTAGAGTTAGAACAAGAACCACAAACCAAAAAAGCCTAAAATAACTTGCACAGTTTCTTCTGTGCATTTGGGAAACATCGTCTTTCGCTAACTGCACCAAAACTGTAAGCCGCCATCTTGATTGTTTACAACTTACACAGGCCTAGCTTTCGCTTTTGTTCTTTCAGTTGGAGTGCCTTCTTTGTTTGTTTGTTTGTTTGGTGTTGTGTTATGCAGATGTCTAATCTCCCTTTACCCAGACATGGTAAGGCTTCACAGAGTTGTTGGGCTGAAACGCAGTAACAGACTTCCAGATAGATAGGAGAAGACGGGGTAAAAAGCGCATGGGCGGGTAAGAAGCCCACCCCAATTATCTCATGAAATGAAGCAAATTTCAGTCTCATTTTGCCCATGAGACGAGCGTTAATGTCTAGCATTCGTCTCATGGGCAAATTTGACTGAAATTTGCTTCATTTCATGAGATAATTGGGGTGAGCTTCTTACCCGCCCATGCACTTTTTACCCCGTCTTCCCCTAGATGTATGGGAAGCCCAATGTCTTATCAATTTTCTGATCACATAGTTCAAACATTCCAGTACTGTTGCCTTCTTTGTTTGTTTTTCCCAAGTTTAGGTGTGTTTTGTTTTACTTACAACTCTAACTCTAACCCAGTCTCATATCCATCTCCCGGATTGCATCGTGCTGACGCCCTGCACCGACCCACCCACGCGGGTTAGGCCAAGGCCTAGTATGTTAGCAGACAAGTATTGTGACAACACGAAATGATGCTTTTTCAAAACATTTCATACAAGCGACGTTGAACATTGCTGTGCTGCTGCGCAAAAAAAAACAAGAAAAAAACAATAGTTTCCCGAACCTTGGGCTCGGGGACTAAATCAATCCACCACCGGACTGAGTCGTCCCATTACTACTAATAAAGAAAGTCACAAGAACAAAACAGCACAAGAATCGACGGCCTCCCAACAAACACATCACACCACCGGTCGCAGCCAGTGCCAGACACACTCCTAATAATAGGCCTAATGAGAAGAAGTTGAGAAAAAAGAGAGGATGGTCCTAGGTTTAGTCCAGTCAAATGCCTAGTAGATAGGCCTAAGCCTAGCGGAGGCCTGCTGGCTAAGTTCTAAGGAAACAAAAAGCATCGCGAAAGACGACATAATTCGTAGCGTAGCCCCGTAGTAGACGCCATTGCGGAAAACATGGCACCAGCATCATATTAGAATAGAGGCTTTTGTGTGTGTGTGTGTGTGTGTGTGTGTGTGCCAAAACTTAGGGCCTAACCTTAATCAGAATGTGTGTGGCAAGGACGAACGAACGACTCTCTCTTTCTCTCTCTCTCTCTCTTTCTCTTTCTGGTTGGTTTAACGTCTAGTTAGGCAATACGAACGAGCTAGTATAGTCTAGGCCCAATAGCCTACTAGAGTCGCGCTGATCACACGTTTAGGCCTAGGCCTAGTCATATCACACGTGGATACACACACACACACACACACTGCACACGCACACGATGCTCTTATTATATTATACGCCTGCATGCTAGGCCCTAGGTTTAGGTCTACTAGGCCTAGGGCCTAACTAACTACACACCGCTGAGCAGAATGGTGATGATGATGTTGATGATGAGAGATGCGAGTCTTCTAAATAAAAACGGATGAATGAAAGGTCATTCTAGTTTATACTGACCTTTCCACCAAGCAGCTTTCTCTTATATTTCCGCGCGAAATCATTAGGCCCTAGCACATTGCCGAATTCATCATCATCATCTTCACCCCTTCGCATCACCCGATCCTCTCTTTTTTAATGCATCACACTAGGCCTAGGAGAGAGAGAGAGAGAGAGAGAGAGAGAGAGAGAGAGAGAGAGATGCGGACGGAAGGGTAGGAAGGAAGGAAAGAGTAGGGGAAGGAAACGTTCGTGCCGCGCTGTGCTGAAAGCAACGAGCTACACCACACTACATACGATTCCATGTCAATGCGATGCGACTGTGACGATGCCAATCATGATTCACGTGAAATACTTCCGTTAGTTCCAACTGATCCCAAGGGGGGGTAGCAACAAAAAAAAAAACCCACACAAATAATTCTACTACTTTCGCTCTAGCACATATATATATATACTCAAGCAGACCCGATGCATGAATTCCGCAGCGAATCACGACTCACATCGTCACAATCGCGTCGTATTGACATGGAACCGTACGTAGTGTATCAGGCCCTTTTACTGCTGAAAGTCAGCCCGAGATGTAGGGGTTGCAAAGCTTGGCCACTACGCTACTACTACAACCACGCGCTAAAAGCTAAGCTATTAGGCGGCATGAGACTAGCCCTACGTAGACTAGGCATTTCAAGACTGCACTTGGTCATCTCCAAACATGGAACACTCTTCTTCTTCTTTTTTTTTAGTAAAGTTTTATTTTTGGTGTATTTGACGGTTTAAGGTTTCTGTTAGGGTTAGGGCTAGGGTTAGGGTTAGGGCTAGAGTCAGTTTAATTTCAGATTGAATGGCGAAAAGATACACATTCTAAAGTTTGGCTGAAAACCGACATTCACGGTCATGCGAAAGGCGTCACTTTCCATATTTGGAGATGACCAAGTGCATCGTTGATCGTCTTGTAGCCCGGCTCGTAGGCCCTATGCTGCAGAATCAGGCGATGATACGAGCCGCAGAATGTGTTATGAAGGCTAACCAAGGCACTATGTGTCCATTCATTCTGTTTCCTGGTATTGTTCCCCCTCTACTACTAGGCCTACACCAAGCATCTTAGGCCTAGTTCGTCCTAAACGTGCCTCTCTGCTATGGCTTGTACCCACGTGTCGTCATATCCGGCCACAAGGAGCGTGCCATATTATGGGAGACCGCCATCTTAGTCAGTAACTTTGTTTGAAAAATGCCAGATCGATGCTGCGTATTTGGCTGTTACAATTCGAAACTTATCTAAACTGTATTTATAACATCTGGATGCTTTCTTTACACATTTAGATAACATTTTCACTTTGTTTACACACAAATAAGGACTAAGATGGCGACACTTCCGTTGGAAGGGTCGAGATGCGCACGCAGGTGGGGGGGGGGAGCCATCGGGGTCTGCAACGAACACCTTTTGCAAGAGCGGTGAATGCCCTTGGTCACTGGCGTAGGAACGGGGGGGGGGGGGGGGGGGGGGCCCCCCCTGGCTTCAAGGAGGGGGAACAGACGTATCTCTCCCCCCCCCCCCCCCCCCCCCCCCCCCCCCAAATTTATAACGGAAAAAACCACCAACAACAACAACAACAGAAAGGACACAAGGAAACGAAAGAGTTAATAGTCTCAGCCCATTCACTACACATTACTGTCATGGACTTGGTACTGCATCAAATATGGATTTGAGGGGGGTTAATTTAATAACAGCTATCTGTATTAATTTAAAAAATCGGGACTTTACTGGTTTCGTACTGCCTCCGGGCATTGCCTCCAGTATTGTTCCCACCATATTTGTATTTACAAATGTCCCATATGTGTCTGATTCAGACCAAGAGGACGTAAAACCAAAGACTGTACAGGGGTCCCCATTACAGTATCTTTGGTAAAACTATGTTAGTTAATTACTTGTAGCGGTGCCATAGCCGATGAGGTTTACCCGAGGCGTGGTTACCGCTACACCTATCTGTATTAATTTTAAAAAATCGGGACTTTACTGGTTTCGTACTGCCTCCGGGCATTGCCTCCAGTATTGTTCCCACCATATTTGTATTTACAAATGTCCCATATGTGTCTGATTCAGACCAAGAGGACGTAAAACACAATTTTCGTCGTCGTCTTTGGTAAAACTCCATTTTCTCTCGGATTTGAGGGGGGTTACAGGGGTTCCACCCCCTCAGACAAAAAATGGAAAGAAAAAGAGGAAGACAAATTGTAGTTCCATGCTACAGTTATTCTCTCACGAGAAGCCTTGATTGCATCTTTTACATTCAAATTATCATCAGCTTCTGAGAGGCAATCCCCCCACGACCCATCACCCCACCCCAACTGACCACTTGGAGCTACCCCATCCCCTCTTCCATGACTGGCTGATACGCCCCAAACCCTAACCCTAACCCTAGCAACTTACTTTACTTCGATATTAACGCTCCCGGGGACTTGTCGGCGAGTGGCGCTGAAACGAGGTGCTCCCGTATTTTTAGTCCCCGAGCCGAAGGTTCGGGGAGCTATTGTTTTTGGTCTGGTCCGTCCGTGCCTCCGTCCGTCCGGCTATTCGTCCGTTTTTCTCAAAAACTATTCAGTCTATCATCATCAAATTTGGTATACTAGTTTGCCAAGATGCAAGCTATCCATTGATGTATTTAGTTTTACATTAAGGTCAAGGTCGCGCCAGTTACGGGGTTCAAACCCCGAAACACATAATCGCTAATATCTTGCATGTATTTCAATGCAGTTTTTGTCACAACATTTCTTGATGAATGGTCTATAACACAGTTGTCATGAATTTTTCTGTGCGCTCGTGTGCGCATGATCGCGCGCGCTCAAATCACGGGTCCGAACCCCAAGGCTATAGGGGAAGACGGGGTAAAAAGCGCATGGGCGGGTAAGAAGCCCACCCCAATTATCTCATGAAATGAAGCAAATTTCAGTTTCATTTTGCCCATGAGACGGCGTTAATGTCTAGCATTCGTCTCATGGGAACTTTGACTGACAATTTCTTTATTTCATGAGATAATTGGGGTGGGCTTCTTACCCGCCCATGCGCTTTTTACCCCGTCTTCATGGGCAAAAAAAACTGAAATTAAGTTCATTTGCTGATTTTGGGGTGCGCTTCTTATGTAGTTACATGCTGTTTTGATGCGTTTTTATGTATGTGTACAACCGACACATTCTGATTTCGGAGTAGCTCGGCGATGCTGCGAGGGGACTTCGCAGCCGCTCGGGGTTGCACATGTTTTGTTTGTTTTATGTATGTGTCTACGGTATTGACGACAGGGGAGGGTTATCCCTTTTCAGGACCAATAATTAGTTTCCCGATTGCAAAGACCAACTGTAATTTTGTGAACATGAAAAATGGCCAAGGAAGCTTGACAATCAAAGTTATTGTGATGATAATGGATTAACCTGTCAAAAATGCTGAAAAACCGGTACAAATACCCATTGAATCGCGTCAAAACACAGGACTAGCATTAGCACTTAGGGGAAGACGGGGTAAAAAGCGCATGGGCGGGTAAGAAGCGCACCCCAATTATCTCATGAAATAAAGAAAATGTCAGTCAAATTTGCCCATGAGACGAATGCTAGACATTAACGCTCGTCTCATGGGCAAAATGAGACTGAAATTTGCTTCATTTCATGAGATAATTGGGGTGGGCTTCTTACCCGCTCATGCGCTTTTTACCCCGTCTTCCCCTAACTGCCTTGTAATGCCTTCGTGACGGCTTTCAGAGTGAATTCCAGGCTTGAAGGAAAATAATGTTGAAAAAATGAAATACACAGAAAAACTTCTAGTAAAATACTTCTGTTTATGTTGGAAACATTAAACAAAAACAAAATACCTTCAATTCCCGCTTCAGACGAGCAGGAGACAACAGGTTATAGCCACAAACATAGCGGGAATGCTTGTATGTATGACTTTTACTATCTTACGTTTGTTAACTGTATCATCTTCATTTTTAAAAAAAAGTCCGTCCGCTGCACCTTGCGTGTGCATATAAGATTAGGTTTGATTGTATTTTCATACTATGTGTGACTGTGTTTTGCATGCTCTTTAAATTGGTTTGTTTGTCCCTTTTTATTATTTTTTTAAGAGGGCTTGATGTAAAAACGATGTACTGCTTGCTTATTGTACTACCCTCTATAAATAAAGTTCATTCAATTCAATAAAATATAATTCATTCAATTCAATTCAATTCAATTCAACTCTCTCTCTCTCTCTCTCTCTCTCTCTCTCTCTCTCTCTCTCTCTCTCTCTCTCTCTCTCTCTCTCTCTCTCTCTCTCTCTCTCTCTCTCTCTCTCTCTCTCTCTAGTATGCCCAAGGACATATTCAGGAAGAATAGGCTCTGACTAACAACGTAATCTTTGCCGCTTTGAAACCCCCCCCCCCCCCCCCCCCCCAGATAAACACATGTCAGGGTGCTTGTCAGTGACTGTCTGACTTTGCATTTGGTGGGTGTGTAGAGTGATGTCTTGGGCGGCGAATGGTGCTAGACGATCTTGCTATCATTTCCACACGTTCTGCCTGGCATCTAGGCCTAGTGCCAGTGGTTGGCTCCCCCAATACCGCGCTATATTTAGATGGTCTGACCAAAAGCCGTTGCTAGGGCAACTTCAGCGTGTCTGGAAGAGGGAAGGAAAGAAGGAGAGAGAGAGAGAGAGAGAGAGAGAGAGAGAGAGAGAGAGAGAGAGAGAGAGAGAGAGAGAATGGGTGGGGGTGATCCTCTCGGAAGCATCGATCAATAATGGAGTATCCTCAGTCCTCTCTGCCCGTCTCAGCGTCAGTCTGTCTTTCTAAGGCTCGGTGTACATCTCGTGTCCTGGCTAATACAAAGCATCTGTTTTGTTTCATTCTGTGTTTTTTTCTCACACCTGCTGCTGTGTCATTCGCACCGACTGGCGTGCCGTTGTTGTGTGCGCATTTGGTCTGAGCTGTCACCCATGTTGTTTGGGTCTTTGGGGAAGGGAGACCAAAAGAAGCAGACCTACTGCTTGCTGTGCGTAATAACCTGTCAGCAAGTCAAATCAAAAGCAACAAGGCGTGTTGACATTTGTCTCACGATTGTCAAACATGCTGGGTCCTCAGTAGAACAGAGGTGGACACCGAGCCTAAAAGCGGCCATCGCGGCAATCTCAGTGAAGGGAGCATACAAAGGAGAAAAGAAGGGGAGGGGGGGGGGGGGGGGGGGTAGGAGTGGGGAGGGGTAGTGGGGGGGGGGGGGGGGCGTGTCCGTGCGTGTGTGCGTGTGTGTGTGCGTGTGTGTGTGTGCGTGCGTGTGCGTGCGTGCGTGCATGCGTGCGTCATGTCACGTGTGTGTGTGTGTGTGTGTGTGTGTGTGTGTGTGTGTGTGTGTGTGTGTGTGTGTGTGAATTGATTCATGCATTGCGATGCCCTTGAAGTTAAAACAATTCCTGTATTGGTGTGGTAATATTGAGAAATTAAATATTTTACAACAAAAGTTGTTAGGGCGACACCTGTAGGGTATACCTACTTTAGCTTAAATCCATTCATTAGCTTTTAAATAATAAGAGGGTTTTTTATATTAAAAAGATTCTGACTAGGATTACGTTGATATGACTCGTCGTTCTGTGAATCTGACGTGTGAAGTATATGCAAGGTCTAAAGAATCATTGTGCCAAGTTTCATTAAGATTCGTTCATTGGTTTAGGCGCAATGGACTGGAACACATTTTGGTCACACACACACACACACACACACAAACACGTACACACACACACACACACACACACACACACACACACCGTGGCACACACGCACAGACACACACACACACCCGGCGGCGCACGCACGCGCGCACACACACATACACGCGCGCGCGCGCGCGCACGCACGCACGCACGCACACGCACGCGCACGCGCGCGCACACACACACACACACACACACACACACACACACACAGAGGCAACTCACAGTCGTCCGAGTTCCCATTCTAAAGTGAACTCATTCAAGTCATTCCAGACATAGGTGCGGCCGAATTAATAGATAGCTGTCAATTTGATGCATTTGCTTCAAGGGAAGTAAATCTGTGTGTACACCATACTTTGGTCACTTCTAAACTCGCTTCGCTCCCTTAGACCACAACTGTGCCTCTGACTTTGCTTTTGTAGTGGTTTGTTGTGGGGGAAACAAGCTTTATACCGAAAATTATCTGCCCCTGTCTCGCGACCTCAAATGCGAACGCCACCTACTTAAGAGTATCGCCCTTGCCTGTCAGGAACTAGTGGTGTGTAGCCACAGAAGATTATCTGCTCCTGACTTGTCACCAGGGGGCATCGGCAGTTCGGCCCTAAAATTATCGCCCTTTCGTCTCGGCAAGGAGTAGTATAAAGCCTCAAGGTGTGGAGAGTTTTTCTATATAAAGTCTAAACTTAATGTTGGTTTCACGAAGGATTCAAAATGTATATCCTTATTTTATCTAATTGTTTTAAACATCCTTTTGTGCTTACCAGCCGCCATGCTAACATTTATATGAAGTAAAGTGGCACAGTATAAGCTTTAAGCTTGTTGCTGTCGTTATGTTTGCTTAATATTTGTTTAATGTGCATTTGAAAAATCAAGAATCATTTAAACCAAGTCTAAACCTGAAGTAAACACCTGTAGTACTAATCCTCTTTCATTTCTTCCTTTTGTTTATGTGTGTTTTGCTTGTGTGTATGGCTGGAGTGATTCATGTTTGAGGTTTACATTTTTTTTAAAAATCGTTGCGATGGAAATGTTCCGACAATTATGTTTAATCCATTGGATGGAAAAGTGGCAACTCAAATTGTCCTGAAACAAGAAAAGGACAAAATGGACTATTTGACTATTTTTCTAAAGTCAGTGATTGTCGTTTCGAGAAGATGAAAAACATCAAGAATCAAAAAACAAAAACTGCCTTAAAATGGATAATTACAACATAACGATTGTAAACCCTAGTCCGCGGAAATGTTCGAACAATTGTGTTCATTACACAGTTATTTACTTTTAAGCCAGTAGTTGTTGTTTCGAGAAAATGATACAAAAACCTTAAATAACGGATAATTACAGCACAGCTCCTGTTTAATTCAAATTCTCGGCACGTGATAAAGGCCGAGTGATCTTGTGAAATTATCAGGCTTAGCTAGCTCTATCACTGAGCCATTGACGCTGTCAGCAATACTGAATTACAGCATCGCAAAACAAAACTATAGGATAAAATAATAATGTAAATTAATTCTGACCCCAAAAAAGAAGAAAAACAAACAAGGAATGAAGCAACTAAACTGAAGTAGAGGGAACCACAATTTCGTTGCGTTATTCGGCTTATTGTTGGATTCCATGATTTAGCTTACTACTTCGTTTATTTCGCAGTTTTCGGTGTTTTTAATTTTTTATATATATGTATTTTTTTTTTTTTAAACTAGTAAGTACAATACTAAGCATGGGTGTGCGCACTTTCTTTAATAATAGTAATAGTAATAATAATAGTAAGCGGCGGCCTACATTTATATAGCGCTTTACCTCAAATGAGCCCAAAGCGCTTTACAATCAATTATTCAACCAACAAGTAGATAAGTTCATGCGCGCGCACACCGCACACACACACGCGTACGTACGTATGCACTGAACGCACGCACGCAAGAACACACACACATACACACGTACACATACGCAAACGCACTGACGCGCGCTCACACGCACGCACACCGTAACGCACGCCGGCACGCGCTCACACAAACCGGCCGCGCACGCACGCACGCACACACACATGTGTGTGTGTGTGTGAGTGTTTCCTATCCCGGCTTTCTCTCCCTCTCTCTTCCTCCCTACCCCCTTCTCTCTCCGGCTTCTGTTTGGTTCTTTGTTTTTTTTTCTTTCATTATACTAATATCATGTTTTCTGTTTTGTGTTCTTGTAAATATGTTAAGTTCATAGATTTTCGATTGATGTGTATATTTTTTTTTTATGAGGGCAGGATGAAAAAAAGCCGCTTTGTTAGCTTATTCTTTAACCCTCAATAAAGATGATTTTGACTTGACTTGACTTGACTTGACACACACACACACACAACTTAATGGGAATAGCATTAATTGAAAAATTAATTGCTTGAAAAAGGAAAATGGCGACTGACAACTATAGTCCCCCAACCCTGGTGGTGTGGAAGGTGAGTTCACTTCAGGCCCCAATCCCTTGATTGAAGAGGGAGGAGACGGAGGGTGGGGGTGGGTCTTCTTCTGTGAAGACCCTCTGTTGTCCATCGATCCCATTATTTTAAAAAAAAATTGCAATGGCCGCTGCTCCGCTGATTTTGATATTGATATTGTGCTATTGTGCTCTATGCTTTTCTTTCTTTCTCTTCTTCTTGAATGGAAGTTAGGCTTAGCGTCCGCTCGGCTACAAAGAAGCACACGTGGGACGAACCATCAACCAACCATCATTACATGGAAGATAATACGCTCTTCTTCTTCTTTAGTACTGGGGAATATTTTGGGTAGTATATATATTTTAGCCCCTTACACCGCCAGTGACTTTTAGCGAGAAAGGGGGATAACTCTCAATCGGCCTATCTTTAATTTGAAGATCAGAAAAGTAGGCTTAGCTGCAGCGCGTATGCTTGCTTGCAATGGAAGGCAAATCCTGTCTTCTGACGATATAAAGTTGAAACGAGAGACATTTTGTTATTGTTGCACTTGTAGCTAAAATCGACAAGTGCATGTTCTATTCAAGGATAAAAAGACCACGTCCTCCCTCCCCTAGCAGGCATCATTGAAAAGAAAAGAAGTGGGTATTTGACTTGTTCAAATTGAAAGTAGATCTATTTGAAGTATTTCCTTTTTTCCTTTTGACTTTCTTTTTAATGGTGACTGTTAAATACCAACTTAACCCTTTCACCGCCAGCCATATTTCAGCCAAAAATTTCCATTGAATTTACCTGGGTAGAAAATAACATCCATCTGCAGTATTGGAGATTCTTCTGTGACATCCTTCCCAAAACTAATAAGATAATAGGGTCTTTGGATCAATGGATGACCCCAATTTGATGCCTTTTAGTGACATAGGTGTTAAATTACTGTGGTGCTAAAATGTGACTTTGGCGGTGAAAGGGTTAACCAAGATCGCATAGACGAATGCTTTGAGCAGTTGTTTATTATCTTAAATCATGATTTAACGAAAATAATCCTAAACTGATAGTTTAGGATAAGTTTAGCAAGGGCTATCCCTTACGCGATGAAGTGCAAATTTAACCCAATGACTCCCAACCATTCAAACCGGGAATCGATCCCAGTTCCCGAGAGATGGGAATTAACTCTGAACGTCACACCAAATATTTTCATTAAAAAAATCACCCAGAATAAAGTCTAACTCACATTTCATTTTTGAATAGCAATGATGATATTATTATTCCAAAGCTAACACACTGTCACACAACAAACCATGAATTGGAATTAAAAAAATCCGTAATGGCACTCCGAGCATCGCGCCGAGTCAATACTGCGTCACGTCACGTGGAAAGAAGAAAACAATTTGGGGTCACTTCGAAAAATCCGTTCAAAAAGACTAGTGGGTGCTTTCCCTTGCTGTAAGAACCAAAAACGGACCAGCGAGAGTCAGGAACAGGAAGAACTAACTTAGTATTTTTCATTGTGGGTAGGGAGAAAGTGAAACTGAACGTACTAGACCTGTCGTTCAGCGGGCGCAATCAGCGCTTACGGCCTGCCAGAGTTGACAAAATTCAGTCGAATTTGGCGTCTGTGTCCTAGAGAGGGTTAAGTTGTGTGAAAACGGTAAAACAAAATTGAGATACTGTCGTTTGTGTTAGTCGCTCCTTTTTTTTTAGGGGAGAGAATGAAGGGGAGTGGCGGCAAGATGGAGCTTTGCTACTTCAAATCTTGTGTTAGTCGCTCTTTATGGGAGGGGAGAGAATGAAGGGGAGTGGCGGCAAGATGGAGCTTTGCTACTTGTGTTAGTCGCTCTTTTTTTTGGAGGGGAGAGAATGAAGGGGAGTGGCGGCAAGATGGAGCTTTGCTACTTCAAATCTTGTGTTAGTCGCTCTTTATGGGAGGGGAGAGAATGAAGGGGAGTGGCGGCAAGATGGAGCTTTGCTACTTGTGTTAGTCGCTCTTTTTTTTGGAGGGGAGAGAATGAAGGGGAGTGGCGGCAAGATGGAGCTTTGCTACTTCTCTTGTGTTAGTCGCTCTTTATGGGAGGGGAGAGAATGAAGGGGAGTGGCGGCAAGATGGAGCTTTGCTACTTGTGTTAGTCGCTCTTTTTTTTGGAGGGGAGAGAATGAACTTCATTATGAAGGAGAGTGGCGGCAAGATGGAGCTTTGCTACTTGTGTTAGTCGCTCTTTTTATGGGAGGGGAGAGAATGAAGGGGAGTGGCGGCAAGATGGAGCTTTGCTACTTGTGTTAGTCGCTCTTTATTTTTGAGGGGAGAGAATGAAGGGGAGTGGCGGCAAGATGGAGCTTTGCTACTTGTGTTAGTTGCTCTTTATTTTGGAGGGGAGAGAATGAAGGGGAGTGGCGGCAAGATGGAGCTTTGCTACTTGTGTTAGTCGCTCTTTATTTTTGAGGGGAGAGAATGAAGGGGAGTGGCGGCAAGATGGAGCTTTGCTACTTGTGTTAGTTGCTCTTTATTTTGGAGGGGAGAGAATGAAGGGGAGTGGCGGCAAGATGGAGCTTTGCTACTTGTGTTAGTCGCTCTTTTTTTTTGAGGGGAGAGAATGAAGGGGAGTGGCGGCAAGATGGAGCTTTGCTACTAGTGTTAGTCGCTCTTTTTATGGGAGGGGAGAGAATGAAGGGGAGTGGCGGCAAGATGGAGCTTTGCTACTAGTGTTAGTCGCTCTTTTTATGGGAGGGGAGAGAATGAAGGGGAGTGGCGGCAAGATGGAGCTTTGCTACCTGTGTTAGTCGCTCTTTATTTTGGAGGGGAGAGAATGAAGGGGAGTGGCGGCAAGATGGAGCTTTGCTACCTCTGCTCACCCAGTGTGACTAAACACAGAATGGTGCCGAAAAATGCCAAATGGTGCCGAATGGTCAAAACACTGAGTACTTGAGCCAATTTCCTGCAAGTTTCCGCCATGAATCGACTAATGAACAGGATTAGAATCGGTTTAGGACTATTTTCATCAAAGAAAAATAATGAAAAAATAAAATAATCAACAAAGAAATATGAACTGAAAGCCTACTTCGTTCAACGATCGCGCTTCCACCGCTGCAAAGTCAGCGAAATAAGTCGTAAAAACATTGCCGAAAGGAAGACAAATGGCGGTCTTAGCATTCACGTTGTTGCTTTGGGCGGCCGTTTTTAAAGTTAATGTTTAAATCACCATTCAGTGTTTTGACCCTTCAGTAATCTCACCATTCGACACCATTTGGCATTATTCGGCACCATTCTGTGTTTAGACTGACACCTGCTGATTTAAAATATCTATATTGATTGAATTTGATGGAATGAAACATTTAGACCTACTTACTTACTAACTTACATTTGCATTTATTCTTTAGATTACAGTTAGGAACGGTTTAGAGATCATATGTTATTTTATGTAATGTGTTGTCTTCATGACATGATTTTTTTAAAAATCATGACATGACAAGAATTGCACTTTGGCACATTGTATTAAAAACTGAGTAACACACAGTTTGTTTCTTTTTTTTGTTCTCCTTGGTAACACACACACACACACACACACACACACACACACACACACACACACACACACACACACACACACACACAGTGACACAACAACAACGACAACATACAGTATTTATACGGCGCTGAATCTTGATGGAAATCAAATCAAAGCGCACACACACGTTAGCATTCAAAGCGCATTCAAACACAAACGCAATACAACGCGAACACACACAGATAACATAAATGGAATATAGCAGGTACACACACACACACACACACACAGTAGTGACACACACAGTGTCACGCATGACACACACAGTGTCACATGTGCACACACACATGTGTGTGTGCACACACACATACACACGCACACGCATTTCCATACACAAGGTAATATTTACATTATTTGACATCCATTGCAAAGTAATTTATTTCTGATTCTTTTTTTTCTCCAGAATGTCTTTGTCTGAGTCATCACCCAACTACAACTATGAGCAGACTGATGTCATCTATGTGTACATCGATAATGCCTATGAGGTATCCAACTGCTCTGAAGAAAGCATTGATGATCTGGAGGAGGATGGCGATGATGACGATGACCCACTCTACTGTCCAAGCAGTGATGATCTGGATATCGAGGGTTGCGACGAAGATGACGACTATGACGATGACAGCGATGAACCCTATAGTCCCAGCAGTGATGATCTAGATGATGATGACGGTGACAACAGTGATGGTAATGACTTTCTACTCAAAAACAAGAAAAAGTATGTACAATTTGATTTTCATATTATAATAAGTTGTTTTTATTATGTATTTCTTAAACTGAAAGCTTTATATTATACTAGCCGTTTACTACGGAGCCAGGTTCGAACCCGGAACGTTTGGGTGAGGTGCGACGACTTAACCATTAGGCTATTGTATTGTATCTTGCTGCTGTCTGTTGAAAATGTTGCCTTATAGTTGTAAAAAGCAGTGGATAGAACCACTGAGCTGGTCGACTCGCTTTCTAATTATGCTAATTACGGAGCGTGTTGCAAAATATAATGTACCCTATGTTACCCCGGGATCATCCATCTGGATATTGTGAAAGTTTGGTGGCGATAAAACCACGCTAAATTAGTAAATATGGTTTTATCCCGAACCAACCCCCCCCCCCCACACACACACACACACACAGCTCGGTTATATAGAAGTACTGTGAAGATTAACAAGCCATTTACCAGGACTATGCACATTTTTTCACCAACAGAGTTATTTTAATCCTTGGAATTCCTTACCCAGCAATAATTTATATTTTATAGTAAGTAACTGCTGGAACACTCAATAGTTTTAAAAACATGTTAGATAGACTGTGGGAGGATTATAGCTTCTAGACAAACTTTACTATCATTTAAATGTAAGAATGTCCCGCTTTATGCACCCGGAGTATATGAAAACCCCCACCAACCAAACATGAATGACTTGAAAGAGCAGGCAAAAGGCTATCGTACCTCTGATATTATACATGATATTTCAAGCTATAAGGTGCACCTGATTATAAGAGGCCCCTCCCCCCAAAAAAAAAGTTTGTTTCCGGTTTCCCGACCGAGCCTAGTTTTTTGCCGCCGACCCTAAACTTTTTTTTTGATGAATAAAGAAAACAACAAAAAACAAAAGTAATTCGAGCAGACGATGCAAGGGAAACAACCAATGCACCCGGCGCAGTCAAGGACCGTTACTCGCGCAGACTTTTGCGTCCCTACATCCGCCAACAAAATGGCGGGTGCTAGACACGCGATTGCAGTTTCAATGCCAATGTGATAAATATATTCACACACATATATACCGAACACAATTGTTAAAAAAAAAAGAAGAAAAAAATCCCACCTACCTACCCTATTTTTTAATCTGATGGAACCCCAAGACTTTTTTTTGTGTGTGCCTAAGGTGCACCCCCCAAATTGTACACAGAAATCACATTTTGTTGAACATTACACTTATGAAATGTTACTTGTTAGTCATATTTATATGGTGCAGGGGTTTCAGTCTTGACTTTGGGGAAGAAAAAAAAAGTGTCACCTTAATGGCCACTGCAACTGCAAGTAGGGTTATTAAGGCCCTTGACAGCAAGAGTTAAGCCCTTGTTGATCAGTATCCAAAAGGGCATTCACTCTTGCAAAAGGCAGCCATTAAGTGGCCTCGAATGGGGTTATTGGCGAGAGTTATGCCCTTGTGTACTCAACCATCTTCCCCCACCCACCCAGGGCATCGCATTAACTCTTGCAAAAGGTGTTCTTTGCAGTGGCCAATAATATGTAGTCTGAAAACTTGGTAATTGGATGGTCATGACTTTTCTCCCTTCACTTCTTTTAAGGTGAAGCTTCCCGTTTTAACTTTTACTTTTACTAAACAGAACTACAGTAAGAGTGAATTTGAAGCTTGAACCTGTTATCTGTGAAATGAGGAACTCTCTCATTCTGCGTCCATATGTTGCAAAACAAAAAACATTCTTCTTCTTGATCTTCTGCGTTCCCATGCCATATGGCCATAATGGGTAAGGTACATGCGTGTCCGGTTTTCAGTTTTCACTGGTCTCCCCGCTGCATACAGCCGATACATTGTGATTTTGGAGGAAATCAAAGGAGAAAAATTATTTGGGAGATTTGTTTTGATAAAAGGCAGAATGGGCCAATAAGTCAGAAAGATAGTAGATGACAGAAAGCAAAGGAAAAAGGCAGAGTCAAAGAGAGTGGCAGATTAGAGGAAGTTACAAGCACAGAACTTCCAGAAGGTGGGGGGAACTATTTTTACGAATGACCCCCCGGTATCCCCACAGAGAAATTCATTTATTTCAATCTCATTTTGATAAGACATCACTACGCCTGAAGTTCTGAGAGAGATCATAATTTGAAAATGGCCGAATGAAAATATTTTAATGATGTTGCACATTGTTATAAATATAAATCTTACTTGATCTTTCAGTAGCATAACTTTTAAACTCGCTAACATAAGAGGCATTATGTCATTATTAGTAAACGAAAAGCGAAATGCTCAACAGAGCCAATGTCACCGGTAGATTAAAAAAAATCTTGGATGCGCTTTTGAAAACTTTAGCTTGTCCTTCAGATTCTCTTGTTACTACCAATACCATGCCCTCGTTTATCTACGAAATGTTGAGTTATTATTCCTGTGTTATGACCTAGTTCTGTTCATGCTGCAATAAGAAGTATGTTTGGCCTTTTCATTGCTTTATACTATTTAATTGCCATTTAACCCTTTCACCGCCAGCCATATTTCAACCAAAAATGTTCATTAAATTTACCTGGGTAGAGAACAAAGTCCATCTGCAGTATTGGGGATTCTTCTGTGACATATATAAAATAAGGTTATCCTTACTTCCCAAAACTAAGACAATACTTGAATTGTTGTCATATAGTACATATCTATATTGTTAAAAACTCGGGACTTTACTGGTGTTGCACTGCCTCCGGGCATTGCAGCCAGTATTGTTCCCACCATCTTTGTATTTACAAATGTCCCATATGTGTCTATGACCGAGAGGACGTAAAACACCATTTTTCACTTCACTTCCCAAAACTAAGACAATAGGGTCTTTGGATAATAGACCCCAATTTGATGCCTTTTAGTGACATAGGTGTCAAATCACTGTGGTGCTAAATGCGACTTTGGCGGTGAAAGGGTTAAAAGCTTTACATGAAGGGAGAGGGAGAGACAGAGAAGAAAATGTGTCACAGTGTGAGTGAGTGAGTGACGGAGGGAATGAGAGGAAAAAGGATGCATGCAGGCATGCCTTTTTCAAGTGTCTTATATGTGAGAGGGCGAAGTGAGAATGTTTAGAATGTTGTGCACGTGCAAGTGAATGAATTCGGAATGATGGGAATGAACTCTGAGCGATCGGAAGTGTAATTGTGGAGAGCGTGCGTGAGAAAGCACAGTCAGGCCCCGACTCCCAACAGAGAAAGCCAAAGTCGATGTGATTGAGAATAAAGAGCAAAGCCTTCCGTCTCATGGTCTTCGTGTGCTCGGTCATGTGCGAACTGCTCTCAACAACACTACAGAATGAGTGTAGCATTATATACAGCACTCAAAGAATGAAATAGGCCAAGTGAGGAGATAACGAACTCGAACAAAGGGGGGCAACTCTTTCTAATTAAGTCTCTTCCATCAAAGTTGGTTGCGATGCCAATCACCTAGCAATGAGTGGATCAGAGCCAAAGGGAGGCAAAGAAAGCATCTGTGGGTGAAGGGTCATAAAGGCGAACTTGGCACATTCTTTTTTGATAATGATGCTTAAGTTTGTTTGCCTCCCTTTGGCTCTGATCCACTCATTGCTAGGTGATTGGTATCGTAATCAACTTTGGTGGAGGGGAGTTAATTAGAAAGCGAGTTTGCTCAATTTCGTTATATACAGCACTGTTTCACTACCATGCAACGAGCATTGTCGTTTCTTTTTCAGTGTCATATAACAGTGACAGCTGTCATGTTTGAAGCGTCTCTAAAGTGTGTATCATGCCCTTTGTTTCCTCCAGAAGAACCGGAGGTGGGTCCCACCACCGTGGTCCCACAGCCCCTGCTGCAGACAACCCAGCGATCAGTGTGGACACCAACACTCGCACACCGCAAGGAAAACGACTCTGGGGCAAACGCCACAGCTGCAAGTTCTGCCACAAGCTGGTGACAAAAACGAGCACCCACCTGATGAGGAGGCATGCCAATCGGCCAGAAGTGTCCCGCATTTTGTCCCTGGAAAAAGGGTCCACCGAGCGGCGGCTGGCTCTGGTGGCCCTGCAGACCCAAGGGGACTACCAGCACAACATGGCCGTTCTGAAGAACAAGTCCGGCTGCCTCATTCCCAAATACAGAAGCCATCGGTGCCGAGAGGAGAACCTCCTGGCTTGCCACTTCTGCAAAGGGCTGTACCTTAAATATAGGCTGTGCAGGCATGTCGTACGCTGTCCTCAAAACCCAGACAATATCAGACTTTTGGAAAAGGAGGAGCAGGCTGCAGACGAGAGGCTGATGGGTCCTGGTGTCGTGGACACATCTGCTGAGCAGCAGGCTGATGTTTCCATGGAGATCGATAATGCCTCTGAGCCTTCCATTAATGGCTCTAAAAAACCCACTGATGATCAGGATGGTAATGGTGATCAGCTCTTTCGTCCCAGCAGTGATGATGATGTGGACGACAGTGTTGATGACTACAATACACTCTCTCAACTCCAAAAGTTTGTATGCTTTATTCTTTTTCTTTTCTACACTTGATACATTTTCTTGAGGGGATTCTTGTTTTCTTTCCTTTCTCAACAAAGGGCTGACTAATAATATAATTAGATTAATGTATATATAACTAATGTCAACGGACACTTGGTGGGGTTTTTTCCTTCAGTATTTTCTATTTACCGTTTGCCTCTAGTTCTACAGTGGAACCTCACCTTCACAAATCATCCCAAATGAGGTCTTAAATGGGAGGAGTTGCTTAAAGGAGGTAATTTTAATACTTACAGTTACAAAGAAGGGCAGTGTCTCAGAGAAGTAGGTCTTATGTGGGAGGGAATCTTATAATGGAAGGTTTTATAAGTGCGGTTCCATTCCACTGTATTACAGTTTTCTAGTTAAAATTAGAAAGAAGTTCCCTTACACATGAAACTAGGATTTGTTCACTTTCAGCAGTGTTGCCTCAGCCAGTACCAGGCTTTGTGTTGTACATTGTATTGTACAGGCTGGAACCACAGATCACAAATTTTTGTTGTTTAACCCTTGTTAGACTGGAGAGCTGCACTCCCAGCCTGGGTTTTTTGAGAGACATCAGCAAATTTTATGGGTACTCCGGTTAAAGCTCAAAAATGCATCAGCATTAGCAGACGAGAATTATTCGTCTGCTCGCTTTCGCTCATTATTTCTGACTGCGTTTCATCCTCTTTTGGGTCAAAATCACTGTCATCGTCAGCAAATATCTCATCAATGACTTGTTTCACACTAAACCTTGGTCGCTTACTCATGGTGATGATAAAATAATCAGAAAAAATACAAAAATCGCTCAGACATGCTTGAAAACCGGCGCACTTTGTGTGGCAAGATTTTCAAAAAGAAAGGGGCACATAGTGAGCTCCCTTTAGTCGTTAATATTCATGAGGTCGAAGGTGAAAGCAGGTAAGGGGTCAAACCCGACAGTTTGTCGGGCACAGGCGCTGGCAACTGTTCTCACACGCCCGACAAATTGTCGGGCACAGGGCGGAATGAGTTAATAGACGATTTTCGGAATAAAACGGAGAACACTTTGTGAAAATTAGAGTTGTTTACCTCCATTACTCGGTCAAATACCATAGCAACAATGTCGTCGAAGCTTGAAACCACAGGGTGCGAGTCAGCAACTTGCAAACATTTTTTTAAGAAAAATTAGGGGTGGACACCAGTGGCCACAAACTGATAAAACTTGCAAAATGTGACGTAAAAATATAAATGACATAAATTTTTAGAATGACGCACGGTGTTCTAAGTGCTGTATGTCTGCTCAAGCACACGAGTCGATAGGCTACGAGAGCTGATGGTAGAGTGACTGACTTCCCCTGTTTGACCGATTGAATTAGGCAAGATCACTCGGGAGGGACCACACACCACGAAATTACTCCCCTTTTAATTATTTCCGAACAATTCCTGTTAGCAGAATGGGTGATGATGGTGATGATAATGATGATCAGCCCTTTCGTCCCAGCAGTGATGATGTGGACGACAGCGTTGATGACTACATATACACTCTCTCAACTACATTTCCAATTTCATCATTTCATAACGTTGTCCAGTTTAGTTGAACACTTTTACACAGATGGCATTTTGTCTGTGAAGGGATGATGGGAAGGCCTATGTTGCCAAAATAAATGAAAACTGCTTGATTCGTTTGTAATACAGTAGTATATCTGTTTAACCTTTACCGGATCACGCTTTTGACTACACAGACACGATCGCGCGGGTGTTTCCACGACCCATACTCAGTAAAAAGAAAAGGGACATGCATTTTAACAGTGTTTATCCCTGTCCAGATGATGCAGGTTCTCCAGTACCCATACTCGTCAAAGAGTCACCATGTGTTTATCCTTATCCAGATGGTGCGAGTCCCCCCCGACCCATACTCAATGCACTGCAGTGGCATATTTCTGCTCCTCAAAGTATGGGTCGTAGGAGACCGTACCCGCGCCATCGGGACAAGCATGTTAAAATGACGCATCATATTACGTCATTTATATTTTATACACATTAATGAAATTTAAGACACATAAAGCCATTAACGTTTTTGATAAAGTCATGAAATTTCATGACGATTGCTTAAATAGTTTTTGAGATATAACAGTTTTTATGTGTCTCTGGGTACTAGAATACCCAGGAAGCATGGTGAAGGTTAACGTCCTCCGGTCTGGAACAGACACATATGGGACATTAGTAGATGTAAAGATGGTGGGAACGATACTGGAGTCAATGCCTGAAGGCAGTGCAACACCAATAAAGTCCCGATATTTTTTAACAATACAGATATTTATAATTGTAATACATGAATGAATGAAAAATGGTGTTTTACGTCCTCTCGGTCACAGACACATATGGGACATTTGTAAATACAAAGATGGTGGTAACAATACTCAAATAAATACTGGCTGCAATGCCCGGAGGCAGTGCAACACCAGTAACGTCCCGAGTTTTTATCAATATAGATATGTGTAGCGGTAACCACGCCTCGGATAAACCTCGGCTATGGTACCGCCACATTAATTTTGAAAATTGTAATACGTACAGTGGAGCCTCCCTTATAAGACCTTCAAAAATCATCCAAAATGAGGTCTTATAAGGGAGGTAATTTTAATACAAGTACAAAGAAGGGCAATGTCTCAGAGAAGTAGGCCTTATGTGGGAGGGAGTCTAATAATGGGAGGTCTTATTAGGGAGGTTCCACTGTAATTAACTTGTACCTCCCTTAGAAATTCTCTGATAAGCCATTTACCCACTACCTATTCACCTACTACTTTCCTCTCATCTAGCAAAATAATGTTTAAATATTCACTTAGATGCTTGGATGGACTGTAGTTTTTTAACTCTCAGTTACTTCATCATGTTCATGTCATTCTAGTTTCTACTAACATAATAGGCATCGCTTAAAATCTTTATCCTTGTTAAATAAAGTTGTTCAGTGTAACACTAACAGAGAAACACAGCTGTATATATATATATATACATGTGCGTGCGCATGTGTGTGTGTATATACAGTGACAGTGTGAGTGTGAGAGAGAGACACTGTATGTGTGTTTGAAATATTAGGGCGATGTGTGTGTGCGCGCGTGCATGCATGGGTTTCTGTCCGTGTGAGTGAGTGAGTGAGAATTAAAGGATAAGGATTTGTAATGGTGTTAAGGATGGTGGTCAGGGCTCCCAGGGACCTCCATTTGGGGGTCTATGAAGCACTAATATTCTAAAGGACCCTCTAAAAGGATGTGCAGGGAGTCCCAGGGATGCACTAGAAAAATTATTTTTAGCATTCGCAGTGCCACTGGGACCTTCTATCCCGCCTCTAGGACCCTCTATTTTGTAAGTGAAGGAGTCCCTGGGACCCCTTGTTTTGCGGGATGATTGGGAGCCCTGTATGGGTGGTGTATGTTTGTGTGTGTACTCAAGTGCTGCTTTGCTGCCATGCAATTGCTTTGGCGATTCGTGGTGTTTTAGTGACAGCTGTATTGTATGCCAGTCAGTCGTTTCCGACCATGACTGCCAGATAGCAGACGGAGCAGATGTTATTCCGGCGGGAATTTTTTTTATGGCGATGTATTGCCCAGGGTACATCACCACTCTATTGGCCAAAGGGATTTGAGGACAGCTGGTGTCGGGAAAGGTCCCCAAAGGCCAACCAATCCCTTTGGCTGCAGCACTAGAGCCAGTGCCCCCTTGTTTGAGACTGAGAGTCATAGTCTTTCACAGAAATGACTAAGCTGTACCATGGATTTCCATCACTGTAGAAAATCATGTATTATACAGCTCTCATGTTACTGTTGGCCCCTGCTACAGGCTAATGTCGACCACTGATAAAAGCTGTTTGTACAAAGGGCTATTGAAGAAATAGCATCTAAGACATGATGTAATAAAAAAACAAATGCAATTGTTCCAAAGAAGTAAATTTTAGGTCAAGGATGTTCCAAGAAAAATGCAGTCATTCCAAAAGGCAGTGGCTATTTACCATCTAGTGGAAAAATAGAATTTAGACTATATTCCCTCATGAGGCATGTAATTCCTTTGTTTGCAGAAGTCCTTCAGATCAAGTTGATCCCTCAGCCCCTGCTGCAGACAACCCAGCGATCAGTGTGGACACCAACACTCGCACGCCGCAAGGAAAACGACTCTGGGGCAAACGCCACAGCTGCAAGTTCTGCCACAAGCTGGTGACAAAAACGAGCACCCACCTGATGAGGAGGCACGCCAATCGGCCAGAAGTGTCCCGCATTTTGTCCCTGGAAAAAGGGTCCAAGGAGCGGCGGCTGGCTCTGGTGGCCCTGCAGACCCAAGGGGACTACCAGCACAACGTTGCCGTTCTGAAGAACAAGTCCGGCTGCCTCATTCCCAAATACAGAAGCCGTCAGTGCCGAGAGGAGAACCTCCTGGCTTGCCACTACTGCAAAGGGCTGTTCCGGAAACAGCTGCTGTCCAAGCATGAACACAGCTGTCCTCAAAAACCGCAAGTGTATGCTGCTTTTTTTCTCTCTCTCTCTCTCTCCTCCCACGAAAGCTCGACTAGTTTGTTTTTGATAAATATTTCTTTTCACAGTGATCGCGCTTACTGGTAATTATCGGTAAAATACTGATTGCCAAACCAAAATACTGAAAATAATTTGACCTGTCAGTCCCAGGGACTGAATACATTTTTGCCATAACTGATAAATTGTTTAACCCTTTCACTGCCAATGTCGCATTTTAGCACCACAGTGATTTAACACTATGTCACTAAAAGGCATCAAATTGGGGTCTGTTATCGAAAGACCCTGTTGTCTTAGTTTTGGGAAGTAAGGTTAGTCCTTATTTTATATATGTCACAGAAGAATCCCCAATACTACAGACAGATTTTGTTCTCTACCCAGGTAAATTGAATGGAATTTTTTGCTGAAATATGGCTGGCAGTGAAAGGGTTAACAGAGGCTTTGATATTGTGGTTTTCACTGGTTTTTGTTTCCCTGGGACTGGCTTGGACACCGGTTGTTGGGGGGCATTGTCGCTGGTGGGACTGGCTTGGACACCGGTTGTTGGGGGGCATTGTCGCTGGTGGGACTGGTTTGGACACCGGTTGTTGGGGGGCATTGTCGCTGGTGGGACTGGTTTGGACACCGGTTGTTGGGGGGCATTGTCGCTGGTGGGACTGGTTTTGACACCGGTTGTTGGGGGGCATTGTCGCTGGTGGGACTGGTTTTGACACCGGTTGTTGGGGGGCATTGTCGCTGGTGGGACTGGTTTTGGACACCGGTTGTTGGGGGGCATTGTCGCTGGTGGGACTGGTTTTGACACCGGTTGTTGGGGGGCATTGTCGCTGGTGGGACTGGTTTTGGACACCGGTTGTTGGGGGGCATTGTCGCTGGTGGGACTGGTTTTGGACACCGGTTGTTGGGGGGCATTGTCGCTGGTGGGACTGGTTTTGACACCGGTTGTTGGGGGGCATTGTCGCTGGTGGGACTGGTTTTGACACCGGTTGTTGGGGGGCATTGCCGCTGGTAGGACTGGTTTTGAAAATTCCTAGCGCCATCATTGTTTTGTGTGTATTCTCCCTCAAATTGTTTTCCCCAGCGTTTATTGTGTCTCTAATGTTCTTACTTCAAAATTTGCTGTGCGCAAGACAAATAAACGTAGGTCAAAATTGGTCAACTTCGATGGGTTGGACTTACAAGTTACCAGTATCATCAAGACAAGCAAAGTTGTAAAACAACTATTTGCAAAGACAAAACACTGATGGTGACGCTAAATGAACAAAGAATGGTGCAATTTGACATGAAATTATCGAAATATTGAGTTTTCCATTCCTTTTGTGAAATGACGTCTTTTGACTTACGTCACTTTTTTCTGCGCACGGTGAAATTCAGTAAGAATGAAGTTTCTTGCAACTGAAATGAGTTGTTTTTTTCATTTTGTCAAAAAACACACACAAAAAACAAATTTGATTTCAGTTTTCAGAGCCTGACGTAGTAAAGGGATTGTCATAGTAATGGTAGAATGGACATGTTTTAAAGGGGCACCCTGACGGATGAGTTTTTGTAAGAAACACGTCCAGATCACCTGGAAAACACCCTTTACAGAGATTGCAGCACTCAGTTTGCTCTGGTTTCTTACAAAATCAAACAATCAAATCGGCGATTCCTCCTTGGCGGAGGTGCTGGAAGTCAAATTCTTTCTCCCAAAGAGAAGGCGTTTGCTGTCTCTTTTCTAATGGCCGCCAGATTGTTTGCACGAAAATTTTTCAATACAAGCTTTTTAATTTTTATTAGTTTTAATTTTATACAGTTTATCTAAAGGAGTTTCGCTCACAACAAAGGAAATGGCTCCATTTTTTATTTTTTACGGCACTACAAAAAAAGAAAACGCTTCAGCCACAAGGAGTGACCTTCACACACCTCATCCAAAATGGCTACTCTCTCCGGCATCTCCGCCAAGGAGGAATCGCCGTTTTGATGGTTTAATTTATAAGATACCAGAGCAAAGTGAGTGTTCCGATCCTTGAAAAGGCTGTCTTTTTGGTGATCTCGACGTGTTTCTTGCAAAATCTCATCCGTCAGGGTGCACCTTTAAAGATACTGTCTATTGTCTCAGGTCGCTGGCATTTTATGTAGCAGAACTTCAAGGAACTTTCAAATACTGTTTAAAATGTCACAGTTTTAGCTACCCTATACAACACTTTTAAGATTAACTTAGCAAACTTAGGGCCCTTAATTAAAAGACCTCATTTACAGGGCTCCTGAAACGATTGACATCGCAAAGGTTATATCCAGCTCTGAGATCTTTCATTTGTTATAATTGATTCATTAGTTTATGTTCAATTATTATATTGTTGATAAGTACACACACATAAATGTGCGCGGACGCACACACACACACACACACACACACACATACACACACACACACACACACACACACACACACACGCGCGCACGCTTTTTCAGCTCGCTTTAATTCTTTTTTTCTCTTTTTTTTAAAAGTCTAATGTCACCATTGTTGTGTGACAGACTTTAAATGAAATCGATCAAATCAAATCTTCACAGCGCTGTGTCCAACTGGCATCCTATCAATGTTGGTGAAAGAATGGGGGCACAGTTTTTGGTGTTAAATTGAAAGTTAAATTTTGAATTTACTGTATTTTACAGACTATATGTGACCCCGCACCATGAAAGGGACATTAAGTCGCTGGGCTAGTTTCTCACAACAGGCTTGCAAAGTCAAAAATATTTTATTTTTGGTCAATTTTGAGTTATGGGTATTTTCGTGATCTCTAACACATTATCTCTCATATTGATAAAGGATAATCTTTAATAGGGTCTCTAAATGGTCTGATAAGGGCTTTAAAACGAGTACGTCAATACGTTTTCTTCAGCTTGGCTAGACTTTAGACTGTGTTTTCTCAAAATGGCCGACACTCACCCTATTAACTTTAAATGCTCATAACTCTGGAACAGAAAAAAGATACAAGAATAGTTTGTATATCTTCAGAAAGAGAATTGACTGAAGTTTTCAAATGTATAATTTTCTCACAATGGTCAGTTTGACACTTAATGTCCCTTTCGTGGTGCTGGGTCACATATATGCATGGGTGCAACTTTTCCTGGTATACAAATTACAAGGATTTCCTGTTTTTGAATTTTACCAGAAAAGGAAGTTCCTTTTTTTTTCAATTTGTCAAGCAAGATCTTTGTGTGTCTACTGTATTTTTGAAACACTTTAAAATAAGCATTTGTATAAATTGTGGAAAAAGCAAGCTAAAAATTATAAAAATTTTTGCTTCAGCTGCAGGGGGACATTACCCCTGGACCCCGGCCTTTCAGGTTTTTTTAATTGTGTGTAGTTGCACCCATGTATATGGCTCACCTTATTATAAGGCACACCCCAGGTCTCCCAATCGTCCTGCAAAACAAGGGGTCCCAGGGTCCTAGAGGCGGGATAGAGGGTCCCAGTGACACTGCGAATGCTAAAAATATTTTTTCTAGTGCATCCCTGGGACCCCCCTCAGAGGTTCCGCTAGCCTACCAAAAGTTTCTGTGGACAGTACCGGCAACAGGAAAATATTCCGGTACTGGCCATCACACAGCCGGTGCAATCAAACTTCGCTGTGCAGAAAATATCTGTACATAGATCTATGCGATCGTAATGCATCATTGTATGTTGCCTTTTAAGACCAAGTTACGTCACTTTTGTGATGTTGTCGTCATCATCAGACAAACAGAATGACAGAAAGACGTCAGAGGGGGGTATACTGATAAGAAACCGGAGAGCAGAGAGCGGGAAGGCCACAAGTGGGAACACAACCTTGCTATTTACGTAAGCATGACGCAAAACTTTTATCGCGCATCTGCCTGACGTAGGTGTGTGACGCAGGGTCTTTCCTTACCAGCTCGAAAGAAAGTCTCAGGTACCGGTACGCGATACCGATGACATTAATTTTTATCGGTACTAGACCAAAAAATATCGGTAAAAACCAGCATATGCCAGTCTAATGGAACCTCTGACCCCCTGCACATTCTTTTAAAGGGTCCTCTAGAATTCTTAGTACTTCATAGACCCCCAAATGGGGGTCCCTGGGAGCCCTGGCACCCCCCAGACTTTAGCAAAATTCTGACATAGTTATAGTTTCTTACTATATTAATATCAGTCATATTGTAAACCCCTTTTTTGCAGAAGTCCTTCAGATCAAGTTGATCCCACAGTCCCTGCTGCAGACAACCCAGGGATCAGTGTGGACTCCAACACTCACACGCCACAAGGAAAACGCATCTGGGGCAAACGCCACAGCTGCAAGTTCTGCCACAAGCTTTTGACAAAAACGAGCACCCACCTGATGAGAAGGCATGCGGAACAGCCAGAAGTGTCCCGCATTTTGTCCCTGGAAAAAGGGTCCGCAGAGCGGCGGCTGGCTCTGGTGGCCCTGCAGGACCAGGGGGACTACCAGCACAACGTTGCCGTTCTGAAGAACAAGTCCGGCTGCCTCATCCCCAAATACAGAAGCCGTCAGTGCCGAGAGGAGGACCTCCTGGTTTGCCCTCACTGCCAAAGGCTGTTCCTGAAAGATCATGTTCAACACTGTCCTCAAAAACCCAAAGTGTAAGCTTTTTTAAATTTTTATCTTTTCATGAAAACCTGACTAGTTTGTTTTTGATAAATAGTTTGTTTGTTTGTGATTTTGCTCTTCATCTTTTTATTCCCACAGCCATTATCCCCTTGACAGTCATATATAAACGTTTCACATACTGACTTGATGACATCACTGATGATGTCATCAGATGAAGAGGAATAGATCTGATATTCTGGTTTTTGCTCCTTGCACAGTCAAGAGAATTATATCCCCAGACCAGTTTCGCCAGATTGTCTCTATCACTATCAGTTGTCTTTTTCATGTCATGATTTATACAATGATTTTTTTCTCTGGCAGTCAAGGGGTTAATGTCTCGAATTTTCTAATTTTCAAATAAGAATTATGTTTCTTGCAATATAACTGAAATGAGCTGTTTTTTTCTTCTGTTTTGTTGTTGTTACTACCTGTCAATGTGTTGTAAACAAAATGTATTTCATTTTTCGGAGCCTGAAGTAGTAAAGGGACCATTATGGTAATGGTGTACTCGAATGAATTTGAGAGCCCTTCTCATATTTTGCATACTTTTCCAAAATTCAAATTGGTATTACAGATACAAACATTTCTTTCCAAATTTCATACGAAAATGTAAAGTGTAGAATAATGTCTCAAGCAACAATGTTTTTTGTCAAGTATTCAGATGTTTCTTGTCCAAACATGCAACACTTACTCGAAAAAGAAATGCAAAACCCCTAAAAACTGGCCTTACTCTGGATATACTTAGCTGATACAGCAGAAATGTGCGTGGTTGAAAAATGCATAGCACAGTCAGGACATGTTCATGGTGAACACATTTCAGTCAGCTGAACAAACCACTGGGTATTCATTTTATGGCTGCATTACTAGGGTTTACTTCATCATGCCTACAAGAGACGACTGACAGGGGCTGAGATTAACCCTTTCACCGCCAGCCATTTTTTAGCCCCCAAATACCATTAAGCTTAACTGGGAAGAGGACAAAAATTATCTGCAAATTTGGGAATTCCTCTGTGACATGCATAGCATTAGGCTTATCTTTACCTCCGAAAATTAAGAACATCTGGTCTTCGGATAACAGGCCCTGATTTGATGCCTTTTGGTGACATGGGTGTTAAACCATTGTGGTGCATTAATGCGACATTGGCAGTGAAAGGGCTAAGATGGCGCTAGCTTGGCTTTGGGAAGCCCTGAAGATTTGCATGCCGACTGAGAGGTTATCAGTGTGAATTTTCACAGAGCTATGCTTTCCCGGAGCCGAGCTTGCGGCATCTTTGTCTCAGCCTCTGTCGGTCATCTCTTGGAGACACGATGAAATAAGCCCTACTACCTTACACTCGGCCAACAACATAAAGTTCAGTTAATATCTTCTTCTTCTTCTTCTTCTTCGTTCGTTCAGACAGTTTCCTGTCATATGAGCGTAGATGCGTCATGCTGCCGTTAATCGCCTAACTAAGAAGTAGTCAGGCCCAGTCTGACTTGTTGATGTAACAACATCTAACATCGAATGCGGGTGATCTTCATGAATAGCATGGGTGCTACTCTTTCATTTTTACATTGATTTCAGTATTTTTTATTTTACCAGAAACTGAACTTCGTTTTTTTAAAAATTCATCATGATCAAGAATTTTGTTTTAACCACAAGCGATTTGGGGCGTTTTGAACCTAGTCTAGTTGCAGACCTGTTTACTCTTTTCGAGTAGTTTTCTACTCAGTTTGGATGTCTACTACTCTTCAAAATTGATAATAATGCTCTTTAATTCTTGATTGCTACTCATTTTCAGTGAACAGTTTTTGGTGGTTTAATGAGTAGGACTACACATTTTGCACCAAAGCTACTCATTTCAGCTATCCAGACTACTCAAGGCTTCTGTAGGGGGTAAACAGGTCTGTAGTTGTTCTATCTTGGAAGTTTTCAAAGGCAGTGTAATACTTTTACTAGGCTTATCAGACTCAAACTGTCTCTGTCTATCATTTTAACTGTCTGTCTGTCTTGTTATCTCTCTCTCTTAAGTCGCCCCCCCCTGAATAATCCGACAGGGCTCTGCTCCTGTACCCTGCCAGTGCCATGGGTCCTTGGACCCCTGCCTTTCAGTTCTTTTTCATTTTGGGGAGTTGCACCCATGGAATTGTGTATACTCTTTGTTTGCAGAAGCAGCAGAAGTCCCTCAGATGAAGTTGATCCCTCAGCCCCTGCTGCAGACAACCCAGGGATCAGTGTGGACTCCACCACTCCCACGCCGCAAGGAAAACGCAAGAGGGACAAACGCCACAGCTGCAAGTTCTGCCACAAGCTGGTGACAAAAACGAGCACCCACCTGGTGACGAGGCATGCGGATCAGCCAGAAGTGTCCCGCATTTTGTCCCTGAAGAAAGGGTCCGCAGAGCGGCGGCTGGCTCTGGTGGCCTTGCAGGACCAGGGGGACTACCAGCACAACATGGCCGTTCTGAAGAACAAGTCCGGCTGCCTCATTCCCAAACGTAGGAGCCTGCTGTGCCGAGAAGAGGACCTCCTGGCTTGCCACTTCTGCAAAGGGCTGTACTATAAATACAGGCTGTCCAAGCATGTCCAACGCTGTCCGCAGAAACCAGACTCTGATAAACCTGTGGAGAAGGGGGAACAGGCCACAGACGAGAGGCTGATGTTTCCTGACACATCCTCAGAGCAGCAGCGTGATGTCTCGATGGACATTGATAATCCTAATGCCTGTGAGCCTCCCAGCTGCTCCAAGGAAAGCGCTGACAATCTGGGTGACAGTGGTGATGATAACGATGACGAGGCTGCACCCTTGCGATTAAAAAGGTATGTACTTGGCTTTCTGTAGAGTAGATTACAAAATATTGTAAAAGCAAAAAATTAACCTTTGAATGTCAAAGGTCAAGGTCAAAGTCAATACATGTCACTGGTCACCCAGTGGGACACGCCAGTTTTAAGCAATGTGTCACTTTACAAAATTTGAAGTAATTCTGCACAGTAGATCGCAAGATATTGTAAAGGAAAAAAAAACCACTTTCAAGGTCAAAGGTCAATAAAAATAATAGTTACCAATAGTTACTAATGATTACCTAGCAGGGCATATCAGCTTCTAGTAATAAATTGCCCAACGAAATTTGAACTAATTATGTACAGTGCAGTGCAAGATATCGGAAAGACGCAAATGTAACGTTTCAAGGTCAAATGTCAAGGTCAGTAAGGCAATAGCTACCAAATTGGGCATGTCAACCTAACGCAGTGTACCATAATACAAAATTCGAAGTAATTCTGTACAACAGGTCGCACAATATAGCAAAGCAAAAAAGTTCATATTTTAAGGTCAAAGGTCAAGGTCAAGGGTTTAAAAAAAGTACTTTTGTATACTAGAAAGTGCAATCATTAGAAAGAGCTCGTCGTTCTGATTCCATTGATACCAAAACCATTTCTATAGATCAATCAGAACCAAAAATACGAAATTTGCCTATTTACAAATTTCATGTTATCATTCTGGACACACAAAACCGCTATTTTTACCAACTTTACAAGTGATTTTGAGGTACTTGGGAATGAAACAGGTTTCTGTAATAAATCAAGCATGTAGTCCACATACTTATTGTCTTGGAGCAACTAAATTTGTTTATATTGGCCTTATCGTTTTTTAATACGAAGATCTTTAAATTTGGAACAGACGCGAATGTGCAATATGACACCAAAAAAGCGTAAAAATTAAATATTAAAAAAATCATAACTCATGATCTAATTGTCTTAGAAAGAAAAAAATGATACCGTTGGATTCGGATTGAAAAGTTCTATCTTACAATGTGTATTTTGCACATATGTGTTGAAATAAAAAATGGACTTTGGAATAGCTGCTATTACGGACAGTTTTGGCCAGTCTGTAGGGTGGTCGCAATACTGAGGTTCCACTGTAATATTAACTCTGTTTTTTTGCAGAAGCAGCAGAAGTCCTTCAGATCAAAGTGGTCCCTCAGCCCCTGCTGCAGACAACCCAGGGATCAGTGTGGACACCAACACTCGCACGCCGCAAGGAAAACGCGTCTGGGGCAAACGCCACAGCTGCAAGTTCTGCCACAAGCTGGTGACAAAAACGAGCACCCACCTGATAAGAAGGCATGCGGATCAGCCAGAAGTGTCCCGCATTTTGTCCCTGGAAAAAGGGTCCAAGGAGCGGCGGCTGGCTCTGGTGGCCCTGCAGACCCAAGGGGACTACCAGCACAACGTGGCCGTTCTGAAGAACAAGTCCGGCTGCCTCATTCCCAAATACAGAAGCCGTTGGTGCCGAGAGGAGAACCTCCTGGCTTGCCACTACTGCAAAGGGCTGTTCCTGAAACAGCTGCTGTCCAAGCATGTCAACACGTGTTCTCAGAAGCCGGACACAGCCAGACCTATGAAGAGGGGAGAGGCAGCCAAGTACGGGAAGCTGATGCTTCCTTGCCCGCTGGACACATCCTCCCCGTTTTACCACAAGGTGTACGCCAAGTTGAGGGACGACGAGGTGGGTCGCTTGATTAGAGAAGACACGCTTTTGTTGGAGTTTGCTAAGGGGAAGTTTGAGAGTGTGGACGCGGGAGAGGAGGACAACAGCCAGATAGTCAGTGCTCGCATCAGAGAACTGGGAAGGCTGTTGAAGGTCCTGAGAGAAAAGTCGGACGGGAAAGTTTGCACTCTGAACACTGTCATCAGCGCCTCTCACGTTGACTTGGTGTTTGCCTCTATCAAGGAGCTGGCAGGCTTCGATGGAGCTAGCCGCCAGTTCAGGAAAATAAACCTGGCCAGGAAACTGGTGCACTCCCTGCGAGAGTGCTCCGAACTAAAACGCTCTGAGGCCACAAAGCAGCTAGGTGAGGGATCGGATAGTGAAAGCCTGAAGAAGGAAATCGTAGATGCTGAGCAGTTTGATACCGTGTTGAATAGGAACTGGACCGACTTAGTGTTAGCCACCGACTACTTGCCATCGTCGGGAAAGCGTGAGACAAACAAGCCCAAACTGATTGCGTCTTGCAGGGACGTTCTGAAGCTGCACAGCCTTCTTGAGCACAAAATGGCAACATCGTGCGATTACCCCACAGTGGCACGGGCCACGCTTTGTCTCATTTGTTTATTCAATCGCAGGTGTGTGGCCGCGGTGCAGACGATGAAGATCAACGACTTTGAATCCGTGAAAAATGGACCGCCCAGCAATGCAAGAACTTTCCAGGGACTGAGAAAAACGGAGAAGAAACTGCTGAATCGTTTCCATCACTTTGAACTTGGAGGGAGCCCAGAGGGTCAAACGTCCGTTTTACTGACGCCTAAAATGGTCGACGGTCTCAGACGCACTTTGGACTTGAGGAAGGAAGTTGCCAGCCTGGCTGATTCGCAGCACGTTTTTGCCAGACCCAATGGTGAAAAGCCCTACGGGGGACAGGCTGTCCTAAAGGAACATGCTGCTGAGGCTGGTGTTTCCAACCCCTCCATCTTCACCTCGAGGCAGCTGAGGAGGCAGGTGTCCATGCTGTCTCAGGCTGTGGCCATCAGCGAACTGAGCCCGGACCAGTGGGCACACTTCCTGGGGCCCAATGTCAGAGCCCATCGCCACGTCGCCCGTCAACCTACGCAGATTTTACAGAAGGCCGCCATCGCCAAGTTTCTTCTGTGCGCCAACAAACGAATGATCAGGTTCGACCACTGCTTCAGACAAGTTGATGATGAGGAGGAAATGGATTTTGATGACGATTGTAAGAGGGCGAACAGTGAGAACGTCCGTCATGAAACGAGTCAGAGTGCTGACGGGTCAGGTTCCTCCGGCGCGCTGCCGGCAACAAAGTGTTTCAGACGGAAACAAAGGACCTGCCCAAAACAACCTTGGACGAAAGCGGAGAAGGAAGCGGTTGACAGGCAGTTAGGTGATTACTTCACGCTCAACAAACTGCCTGGAAAACAGCAACTGGAACAGGCCATCGACTCGGAACCTGCGCTCAAGGACAGGTCTTGGAAAAACGTGAAAGATTACGTGCGAAACCTGCTGCTCAAGCGAAACACGTTACTGAAACAGAACTGAACACACTTTTTACGTTGAGATTGCTCCCCGTGGGGATACCGGGAGATCTTTCGTACAAATAGTTCCCCACCTTCTGGAAGTTCTGTGCTTGTAACTTCCTCTGTTTGCCACTCTCTTTGACTCTGCCTTTTCCCTTTGCTTTCTATCATCTACTATATTTCTGACTTATTGGCCCATTCTCCTGCCTTTTTTTTCCAAAATATCTTCCAATAATTTTTCTCCGTTGAGCCCCTCCGAAATCGGAATGTGTCGGCTGTACGCAGCGGGGAGACCAGTGAAAACTGGACACATGTGTACCTTACCCATTGTGGTCATATGGCCTGGGAACGCAGAAGATTAAAGTTGAGATCGGATTCCGTTTCCCTTCTCGTCTTCCTGTGGAACAGTCATAATTTCTCAGTGGCAGTTATTCCATGTTTTTGACCGACTGGATCTGACTTGTTACATGTGAGATTGAACTAATGTACCACTCTTGGTGTCAGTGATGTTTAGGGCATTAGTCTTTCGGATGAGACGATAAACCGAGGTCCTGTGTGCCCATGCACTTAGCATACATTAAACCCAGTGGCAATGAAAAAGTTGTCATTTGGTAAAAATGTACACACACACACCTTCATCAGTCACACAAAAATCGCATGCAAAAAAACCCCCCAAAAAACCTTTGGGTGGCGCACCTCTGGCTGCGACGCGCTCTCCAGGTGGGAGCAACCCGAATTTCACAGAGACGCCTCTGTGACTATGAAGTACCTAATACTGTCTGCGGTGGTCATGACGGGAATAAAAAGGTTTTGTGCTTTGCAGTCCGTGATGTGTTGATGGTGTGAGCCTGCTTCTGTAGCAGTGATGTCTGGCTGTTAAATCTATGAACCGTCCATGGTTACAGCTGTAATGCTCACGGACCGCAGTAACATCATCTTCACCCAGTTTAACCCTTTCGCCGCCAGCCATTTTCAGCCAAAATATACCATTAAGCTTAACTGGGTAGAGAAGAAAAAAAAAATCTGCAATATTGTGAATTCCTCTGTGACATGTATAACATTGGCAAATGTTAAGATCAGCTCCCTCCGCTGTTCCATGGTGACGTTGGCCAATCAGCTTAACGGAGAAGGTAAATCGGAGGGAGCTGATTGGCCAACTTCACCCTGGAACAGTGGAGGGAGCTGATCTTAACATTAGCCATAACATTAGGCCTATCCTTACCTCCTAAATGTAAGAACATAGAGTCTTTGGATAACACTACAGGCCCTGATTTGATGCCTTTTAGGGGCATGGATGTTAAACAATCATGGTGCTAAAATGCGACATTGGCGGTGAAAGGGTGAAAGATCGTAATTCATAGCTTCAGATTGTTTTCAGACTTCATCATAAGTCATAATGACCCATGGCTGCTCAAAATGAGGGGTCAGTTTTCAAAATGATGGGCCTCTTAAGCGGCACAATGGCTTCATTAATTAAAATGGCTGCTGAACTGGATGCAGCTAGACGGGCGCATCCCGACGTGCTGATGTGCGTCTTTCTCCTCTGAAGTCGGAGTGTGGCTGCCCACGTGGCGGGGGTAATCAAAAACGGTCACACACGTAATGCTCTCATCCCTTGCTGGTGTATTTGTGCCAGTGTTCAAGTGCTTCGGTTGTTGGGATGATCCCTGGGGTCTTTAAGCCAGGGTAAGAAAACAAACATGTGCGTCTTTGACGAAAAATATGTGTCATTGGTGCGGGCGCACTGACAATCTGAAGTTCTGGTAAAATTTTGTGGCATTGGATGCTTTCCTGAACATTGCTAGTCTGCTCAAACCTCACCTGTGTTCGTCCTTTTACTGTTCAAGTTTTCATTGGGGTGATAGGGACATTTTGTTCATACTTCATCAATCATGGCGTTTGGGTTGCTTTTTCGTTTTGGTGTGTGTGAGAGTTTCTTTCAACCTTCTGCGTTCCCAGGTTTGCGTTTATGAGACAGATAAACTGAGGTCCTGTTTGCCCATGCACTTTGCGAAAACGAAAAAGTTGTCATTTGGTCAAAATTTACCCCCACCCTCTACGGGAGCAACCCGAATTTCACAGACGCGTCTGTGACTATAAAGTAGATAATACCTAATACCTAATAATATGGCCATAATGGGTAAGTTTTTCAGTTTTCACTGGTCTCCCTGCTGCGTACAGCCTACACATTCCGATTCTGGAGGAGCTCAAAGGAGAGAAAAAATAAAGGGCAGGCGAATGGACCAGTAAGTCAGAAAGATAGTAGATGATAGAAAGCAAAGAGAAAAGGCGGAGTCAAAGAGAGTGGCAGATTAGACGTTATGCAAGCACAGAACTTCCAGAAGGTAGGGGAACTATTTTTACGAAAGATCCCCCCACCACACACTCCCCGGTATCCCCACGGGGAGAGACTTGTGGAGGGGGCAGGGTCTTCCAGCTCCCCGTATGGAGGCACGAGGCATCCACCCACTGGATAGTCTATTTGTTCCTGACTATGTTAAGATGACAGAGGGACCAAGGACCCTCAAATTTTGCATGCGGGTAGGAAGTTAGGATATCTAGGCCAAGTTCGAAGATGAAGGTTATTGGTCAAAAGGTCAAGGTCACTGGAGCCGAAAATGCTGCCTTGTGGTTGGTTCAGTCTAGCATTTTCACGTTCTAGTTTGTAAACAAATTTCACTCCAAAATTTTTTAAGCTCTGAATGATTTTTTTGTTTTTGTTAAAGAGCTACAGAACTACTGCAGCTACTGTTGAATTTGAAAATTCCATTGAATTTTGATGTTAATAATCTGGATTGGGATTAAAAAAAATCTATTTTTATTCATCACTTTTTCCCAGTACGGGTATTGTTTGGCAAAATAATAAAAAAGACTGATAAGTTTTCGACAAAATTTCGATGTCAATGTGGTTTTTTTGTGGGTTTTTTTTTTTTTGGGGGGGGGGGGGGGGGGGGGGGGGGGGGAGTTTCCTTTTTACACAGGAATGAGATGACCTTTGCTTTTCATGGATTTTAGTTTCATAAAAATGGGATAATTAATTGATTTTGTAGCAGCCTAATTTAGTAATCAGTAACATTTTCTTGTTGGCACTGTTTCAGTACTTTTAGAGTATTTTTGACATTTAAAAAAAAAAGCAAAATGTATAATTTGGGGTCTTACATTAGGACCTTTACAATTTTATTTACGTTGTTTGTTTCTGGGTTTTTGTTTTGTTTCCAAGAAAACTGCTTTGTAAATCATCGTTAATCACACGCCACTGCGTCACATCTGCAAAAACAAAGCTTTGTGGAGTTTAACAGGGTTCGTACAGATCTGTGTCCAAAAAATTCCAGGACTTTTCCAGGACCAGTTTACTAAATTTCAAGGACTCAATCTGGCATACCGGTCAATGTCGGTTTCGTTCCCGCCTTAGTTGCTTGTGCTTCTGGCCTTGACAATGGCTTTTTACAGCACTCTCGTCCATGCTGGTGATGTCAAAGTTTTTTTTGCACACTGTGCAGCTAGCTTTCAGTTTTGAACTATCTGTTGACAGAGCTAACCAGCTCTGATATTCTGGGGTTTTATTTGCAGCCAAACATCGTTGAAAATGCAGTCTCCATTTTGTTGGAAAACGGAAGTACGGTAAAGGGAAGTAACTTCCGCGGCAGACAACTCGCGCAAATGTCGTCTGCTATGATCGCGATATCGGTATGACCTTAAATTTTTTTTTAAATTTCAATTTAGTTTTAACCTTCAATTATTTTTTGTGGAGGAGAGATTTTGACTTTGATGGATCGAGATTAAGGACGTGGTCAGAAGATTTTGAAAATTCCAGGACTTTTCCAGGAGTCTTGGGGCCTTTGCTGTTTTTCAAGCACTTTTCAAGCCCTGGAAAAGGCCATGTCAATTTTCCAGTACTTTTCAAGGTTTGAAGGACCCTGTACGAACCCTGGTTTTAAGATAAAGGATGTTTGAAAACCATAATGGTATTGAGATTGTTAAAATATGTGGTTGGATCTCACGTTTTTTCCCTTTTTGATTGGACAAACGCCCTTACAAACTTTGTAACACAGGCATGCTCTCACACACAGATACATATGTTTAATGAAGCCTAGTGGTAAGTTTATTCTCATCCTTTGCTCACAACATGGGCAGATTCCCACAAATGCATTAATGTATACATCTACAGCCACAAAGTTTGTTCAAACAGAATATGTTGAACATTATCAAGTAAACGGCTTATACTTCACAAAACCTTTCAAAACAATCAACATTTCATTGAAATTTAAAAAAACCCACATGTATTACAGGGAAACCTATTTAGTACGAGTAGGGTTTAAACGAGAGCCCGTGTGTAACGAGTGGTTTCAAAATTCCCAACCACAAGCCTTCTTTTTCCTTGTTAAATAATTCTGCATACAACGAGCTCGCTACAACGAGCAACTTGCATATAACGTATAATTTATTGACTCCCAAAGTCAAGCTTTTATGCAAAAACTACACGGTTAGAACGAGAATGCACATTGAAATTTGCACAACTACACATTTTCATTGAAATTATGACTTAAATTTTTCAAAGTTTGACTTTATTTCAAAATTCATCAAGGATTATTTCAGATAAAATATTAATAAACCACTATGCTTACATTTCCTTCAAAGCATTGTAACTTTAAAGCTGTTTGACAAAAAACCCCACTATTGCTGATACAATAACTTAAACATGCCACATTGAAACTTTAAAAAAAATTCATAGTTGCTTAAACACCATCACAATTTCCAAGAAAGTACTACAAAGTACGGTGCATCTACAAAAAGGAATGGCAGAACTGCTTAACTGTGTATAGACAATCGACGTCCACTGTCAATAATCCCATGACTGTATTGCCAAAGTCATCTTGCTGCTCCACAGTCTCGCTATACAAGCATTCAGCATTTACTTTTAATCACAAGTAATACAGTGGAACCTCCCTTATAAGACCTTCAAAAATAATACAAAATGAGGTCTTATAAGGGAGGTAATGTTAATACTTACAAAGGGCAGCATCTCGGATAAGTACCATATTTTTCGGATAATTACGCTAATAGGGCAATAGGCGAATAGGGCAATTTTCAAGAAAAATCTGAAAAAATTAAAGCAAAAGGCGCCCTCGTTTACATGGCGATACACACCTAAAAAAAAAAGTCAAACTTTGAAGCCCACACGCATCCGGTAAACGCTTACCGACCGCCATTACTGCTGTCATAAACGAGAGTTGGATCCCCTTTCAAATTATCGAACTTCCGTTTGTGCTGCTTCCTGTTGATGTGTTTGGACAATTCTTCACGAAAACTGATAGAATTATGGCACTTTAAGCTCTTCAACAATGCTTTTTACATCCAATGAAGGGTTGTGACATCTGTTTGGATGGTATCTCGGACGATAATAGGGATTTTGAAGCATTTTAACGCGAGTATTTGTCATATCAGCGACTTGTGACCACTTTCGATGTCTGACTCACAGTAGACTGTACTGAACACGGCAATCGTTGCCTCTCTTCATGATTTTGTTAATTAATAGGGTGCCCTCATTTATTAGGCTCGTAGGTCGAAATTGGAGAAACAAATATCGCCTTATAACCCGAAAATTATGGTAGGTCTTATGTGGGAGGGAGTCTTATATTTAAGTTATAATGGGAGGTCTTATAAGGGAGGTTCCACTGTATTTATTATCAATGTGCACACATGCACACACACTCTCTCTCTCCCAGAATTAAATAATAGGATATATCACAAGCTGTTCCATAGCAGATGTACAATTTAAACATTACAGAATACAATAATTTCATGTAAGTTTGCGATGATATATAATCACAAGCAAACACTTTGACATCAATAATCGAATCAATAACCGTGATAAACTTCAAACATCCCTAAAATATATTAACTTATTCTACCCCATTTACGAGTATACTCGTAAACTCAGGCCAACCATAGCTGCCCGTTTACGAGTTAACTCGTAATACAAACCCATCTTCAAACTGAAGCGTCTAGCTTGGTTCTCATCCTCAAATTGTTCACTTTGGTAGCTTTAGCCTGTTTACAGACGCTTCCTTTCCGGTCATGCTTAGATTTTATCGATTTTGGAGCAGATTTTTAATATTTTTACTGATTTTTCCCGATGATGGGTTGATACCTATTATGTCCGAGAAATGAAACAGCAAGTAAAATTGTGTTTGGATTGATTTAAGACTAGTATTATAATGACAAAAATAGCGATTGTATCGAGTTTTTAGCGAATAGGTGAAGTAGAAAGCTCTACTTTCAATTATTTCATAAAGAACAAATAGCTTCTATAATACTGTTTTTGTGGGTCTAAAACTTGTCTAAATCCATGTGGGTGTTTTTTCCAACCCAAACCACGTTATTTTTAGTTCTTATTCGTCACTCTTCAAGCTCTTGTTTGGCACTTCTATTTTAAATTTTAATGCTAAAAATATAAAACAAATCCGCCCTACAGTGATAGCAATAAGGAGACTAATGATTTCGATTTTAATGCAAGAAACCACGATTTAAAAGCGAAAAATAAACTTGGATCAACCAGTAATGTTGTCAAAACTGACTCATTGACAAAGTGTTGAGTTTTGCTGCGTTTATTATTTGTGAATTTTTTTTTCTAGGCAACCCTAGGCCAGAAATAATGTTTGTCTAAAGCAGTGATGCCTTGTAGGGGTTAACCCTTTCACCGCCAACCATATTTCAGCCAAATATTTCGATTAAATTTACCTGGGTAGAAAACAAAATCCATCTGCAGTATTGGGGGATTCTTCTGTGACAGATATAAAATAAGGTCTACCCTTATTTCCCCAAACTGAAACAATAGGGTCTTTGGATAATAGATCCCAATTTGATGCCTTTTAGTGGCATAGGTGTTAAATCACTGTGGTGCTGAAATGCGTCTTTGGCGGTGAAAGGGTTAAGTCCATGCTAATTGTGTTCAGTTCGATTTTCCTGTCAAACTAGAAATAAAGGGCGAGGCCGGGATTCGAACCCGGGTCACACGCTGCAGTCACACATTACATTTGCCAGGCGAAGGCCTTAACCACTCTGCCACCTTTCTCCTTGTGTGGCCATGTGCTTGGGCTTTGAATGAGCAGCTTAGTTTAGTGGTTCTTTCTTTCTTTTTAGTTTAATATTAGTTTTTTTTAGTATTTATCATCCCCTCAACTATACTGGTCTCCCAAAGTTAAGGGCCGGCTTCTGTTTTCAGTAGCTTGATATCTATTTATTGTACACTAAGACAACAATGAAGAAAATGGCCAAACTTAGGCTACTCAATAACTTTCCTTCCTGTTGCACGTGCTTGAACCAGTTTTGCAGACATTGCAGTACACCAACAGCGTTTTCAGGTACGCTTAAAACGTGGCAAATTCACGAGAATTTCACGAAAGTTTGGTCTCTTTTCGCTGAAGAATCAGGGCTGATGCAGGTTTCTTGCCTATTGCATGTGCAAGGCATGACTGTAGTGAACACTGCTGAGCAAAAGTTAGACACGAATGTGTATTTAAGGGCGGCAACCAGAGCTCTCAATAAGCATGCCTCCAAGACAGAAGAGAGAAGATCATTCTTCCGGCCCTTAAATTTTGGAGACCAGTATACTATGGCCATATGAGGACTGTCACCACGCAAGGTTTAAACTGCGTGGCATATTCCAACCACGTAACGCGTCTTTACTACGTAACGCATCCTGAAAACAAGATTTAAAACCAGTACAGACAAAAAGTGACATACCCTGTGCATATCGAATGAGCAGCATGGAAGTACCGTATTCTTCTTCTTCTTCTTCGATCGCTCAGACAGTTTCCTTGTCAATTATGAGCGCAGATGCGTCATGCTGCCGTTATGCGCCTAACTAAGAAATAGTTAGGCCCAGCAAGTCCGACTTCGGCTGGAAAAAAAGTATTTTGAAAGTGTTTCGTGAAAAAAGGCAAGAGAATGGACCGGTAAGGCAGAAAGATAGTAGATGACAGTAAGCAAAGGGAAAAGGCAGAGTCAAAGAGAGTGACAGATTAGAGGAAGTTACAAGCACAGAACTTCCAGAAGGTGGGGGAACTATATACAAAAGACCCCCCGGTATCCCCACGGGGGGTCCATATTCTTCTGACTATAACTTGACGTATAAGGCGATACTTTCTTCCCAGACTGAGACCACTGCACCATCCTAATAGTAGAAAAGAAAATATAATAACTAAATCTGAATTTTGTGTATAATTTGGGGGGTGCGCCTTATAGTCGGAAAAATACGGTAAAGCCACTGGCCGTTCCGGAAGGAAGAAAACAACTGGAGCCCTGGTACTGATAAAGTGGGCACATTTATAAGCAGCTTGATCAGGCATGGTAGACCTCTGCGAATCGCGGAAAATCTGCGAAACGGTTTGAAACAAAATTATTTTTAAAAATGCATTGAAATGGCATAAAAAAGTGAAAATTTCACTCATTTATTCAATTTTATTTAATTTTCTTCGGCCCCCTGGACCCCCGGCCATTTTCCTTGAAAACCACTTTGCCCCCACTACCATGCCTGTTCAAAATAGGTAAAGTTCATGCGTCAAGAGTTACAAAAATTTAACTGGTGGCCAACTGTAAAACACCGAAAGACCTACTGGTACATACTATCTTTGAAAACTACATGCCAAACTCTCGAGTTATCAATTTCATTAGCATTTGAATAATTCCAAGCAATCTATCAAGTACAAACTGTTCTAAACAACACTTCTCTCAAATTGCTTTCATATTAAATTATATGTACAAATTCAACATAAGTGTGATTTAAGATTAACCCTTTCACCGCCAATGTCTCACATGTATGCACCACAATGGTTTAACACCCATGGACGGTATTCATGTCGAGATAGCATGAGACTTAGCATGATGCTAACTTAGAAGCTCTTCCAAAAGTCCTATTAAATCCTATAGGACATTGGAAGAGCTTCTAAGTTAGCATCATGCTAAGTCTCATGCTATCTCAACGTGAATACCGTCCCATGTCACTAAAAAGCATCGAATCAGGGCCTGTTATCCGAAGACCCTATTTTCATAATTTTGGGAGGTAAGGATAGGCCTCATGTTATGCATGTCACAGAGGAAATCACAATATTGCAGATATGTTTTTCTCTACCCACTTAAGTTTAATGGGTCTTTTTGTGGCTGAAAAATGGCTGGCGGTGAAAGGGTTAAAAAAACAAGACACGCACACATACACAAAACAGCATTTAACCCTTTCACCGCCAATGTCGCATTTATGCACCACAATGGTTTAACACCCATGTCACTAAAAGGCATCAAATCAGGGCCTGTTATCCAAAGACCCTGTTTCTTAATTTCGGGAGGTAAGGATAGGCCTAATGTTATACATGTCACAGAGGTATCCCCAATATTGCAGATATGTTTTTTTCTCTACCCAGTTAAGTTTAATGGGTCTTTTTGTAGCTGAAAAATGACGCTGGCGGCGAAAGGGTTAAAAAAAAAAAACCACACGCACACAAAAATCCTCAACCAATATCAATTAACATGTCACCAATGAAATGCCAAACACCGAATCGGGCATCACTCTAACAAATCATCCACCAACGAAAATGAATATTATGCACGTAAACACCAAACGACTACTTGCCTATTGATAAATAGATGCAGCGCAAGTAAACTCAAACATTCTATGGTCCAGATCTTTCAAGGGCTCAGTCAGAGACAAAGATTTGAAGTTTGTCCAAACGGTGCCATGCAACAATGTCAACAATAATCACAGGCATTTTGTTTTTGTACAACCATTCAGACATTTCCCTCTAATTCACAATTCACACTAAAAAAAAAGACTAGTGCATACCACATGCTAAAATCACCTTTCTGTCAGACAGCGAAAATGAGTGTACCAGATTGTACTCTTTCAGAATTCTTGAACTCACTCGGGATGAATGAGCCGGATGCGGCTCAGGACCTGCCCAACTGTTTAGGACAAATGAGCCGGATGCGGCTCAGGACCTGCCCAACTGTTTAGGACGAATGAGCCGGCTCTGGCTCAGGACCTGACCAACTGTTTAGGACGAATGAGCCGGATGCGGCTCAGGACCTGCCCAACTGTGGCTCCGGCTCATGAGAGTTTTTAAGAGGTTTTGATTTCTGGTGTGTAACCAGCTTTCAAGAGCGACGTCGTAATCTATTTTCAGTTTGCTCAGAAATCAACCAATCATTGCAGACTTTACTTTCAGTTTTGGCTGTAGGTGGGGGGGGGGTCAGATCGGAATGCGAAATTCTCCTTCTTTCTATGTGTAAGCTGTTTTCGTCAATAGGAGACAAACGACGAAAGTACGGAATCTGATATTTTACGATCGTTTAGTGCATGGTGTTGGTAAGCTTCTCTGAAAATATCGGCCCTTAACTTTACATAACTGTTTTGTGGTGATGTGTTTTCGAACCTAACCGAAGTGCCCGTCCTGAATGGTTGTAAGGGGAAGCAACTGGCCAGTGAGAAGTGAGTTAACATGCTTTTTTTCTTCATCCCTCCACAGCCACATATAGATCAGAGATCTCATTTGTTTGGGTCGTTTTCCCATTCACTTTTAATAGAGTACAAGCTGAAGCTTTCTTAAATGTTTCCTAAATGTTATCTCCATGTTAGATCTCATTTGTTTGGGTCGTTTTCCCATTCACTTTTAATAGAGTACAAGCTGAAGCTTTCCTGGATGTCATCATGTTTGCTTTGAATCTGGAAGGACTATCAACACTATCAAAAAATCTAAAAGGATGTAGATCAAGACTGAAGAAAAGTAGTGTGTGTTTCCATCAAACAAGCAAAACTCCGAGAATTTTGTAAAAACTGCAGTTCACTTTTTGCTGAAAAAACCCCAACACATACACACCGGAGCTTAATCTAGAGAGCAGGATTGGTAAAATCCCCCGAAATTTTGTTCCTTCCCGCGATAATCGGCGCGGGGAGCGGGCCGAGTCCTGCACATTTGCAGAACGGCCCGTAGTTTTTACCGATCGATGCGGGAAGACCTTCGTCGTCTGAACTAACTGAAAGTATTGAGCAGGAGTGAAGGATTTCTCGACATTTCATTGGTTCTTGACAAAATGTTAGTGTTAATCAACCAATCGCGTTCTTCTCGGTCTACCGACAGGAAGTTGCGAGAGTTTCGGCCGCCATCTTGAATGTTCTTCAAAATGAAGCGGGCAGGGAAATCCTGTTCCAAGCGAGTGTGAAGACCTCGAAGTGGCCGTTATTGATTGTTTAACCTGGATGACTTGACTGAGGTGTTAAAGTCTGTGTACGAGGGTGGGGGAGGTACTGGTTCTTATATATGTGATGTGGGGTTGGATAGGGGGGAGTGCCCCCCTTTTTTTTATATGAGGGGGGGACTGCCCCCCCTTTTTCAGAAATCCTAGATTAAGCTCTGCACATACACTTCAAGCATAACAACATGTTTTCGTTCATTTGAACACAACACCTAGCTTTGGCTTCTGTCCCCCAAGCAAGTCATGGTTTAACCTGTATCTGAATAGCTTGTCAGTTGACTGAATAGACGACGCAAAAGATGGAATGTGGTGCACATATTAAACCAACTTGATGTTCTTCTTCGTCGATTGCTCAGACAGTTTCCTGTCAATTATGAGCGTAGATGCGTCATGCTGCCGTTATGCGCCTAAGAAACAGTTAGGCCCAGCAAGTCCGACTTCGGCTGGAGGAAATGTTTTTGAAAGGTGTTTTGTGAAAAAAAGGCAGGAGAATGGACCGGCAAGGCAGAAAGATAGTGGATGACAGTAAGTAAAGGGAAAAGGCAGAGTCAAAGAGAGTGACAGATTAGAGGAAGTTACAAGCACAGAACTTCCAGGTGGGAGAACTATTTATACAAAAGACCCCCCGGTATCCCCACGGGGGGGAAACCAACGATGAAATTCTGAAGCGGGTCAGGCAGAATCCAAGGGTTAATCCTGTACCAGCCTCCTGCATTTGTTTTCAAACTTCTGGAATGCAATTTAACCAGCTTCATTCAATTGTTGCCCCACCAACCCCCTGCCAATACTCTCACACACACACACACATCCCACAAACCCATGACTGTTAGAAGCTCTCAGTTTGGTCTGAGACTGTCGGCTAGGGCATCAGTGTTTATCTGTAAACCAACAGTCTCAAACAAAACAAGCTCAGAAGCTATACACTACCAAGTCGGTCATCCATCCGAGCACCGCGCTCACTTTATTACAGGTAGAGTAAACCCTGCTCAGAGGCTACTCTCGCGTGTGACGATGCAGAAACTTTGCCTGAATTTTTTTCATTTTCAGCGCTAAACCACCTAGCCCTTCAAGAGCGTGGTTAGTTGTGGGAGAGGATTTTCTTCAGGCAAACACTCACTGCCTGAGCCTGCGTCACACTGCCTGAAATCAGGCTACAGGCACACCCACATGCACCTGTGCGGCAGTGATTCTGGATCGCCTGTGTTTGCCGCGAGTCATTATACTCACAAGCGATTTATCACTCACAAACTGTACTTTGGTTTCTCGAGCCCGGCTTGTCCTCTGTCTTTGCAGCAGTCGTAGCTCCCAAGCGAGTCATTGCCAACAAGCAATTCATAGCTCGCAAGCGATTCATCACTCGCAAACTGTATTTGGTTTCCCTGAGCCTGGATTGTCTCCGTCTTTGCAGCGAGTCGCAGTGATGTCGTCCCGAGGCCCCGGTCATAGGTCATTGGCCTATTAAAATTGAAAATGCCCTATTGTATTCTCCCCGGTAAAGACACATGTCTGATTACATTTTTAACACTGGCACGCTTTGTGTTACTGATTTCTGCAAGAGCCAGGACATTGTCCTATCGGTTTCGCTGAGCCTGGATTGTCTCCGTCTTTGCAGTGATGTCGTCCCGAGGCCACAGTCATAGGCCATTGGCCTATTAAAATTGAAAATGCCCTATTGTATTCTCCCCGATATGGACACATGTCTGATTGAATTTTTAACACTGGCATGCTTTGTCTTATTGATTTCTGCAAGAGCCAGGACATTGTCCTATTGATTTCTCTTATGTCCTATCACTTTTCCATCCTCAGTGCATCACTGGAGTCGTAGCTCACAAGCGATTCGTCGCTGCTCACAAGCGATTCGTCGCTGCTCGCAAGCGATCCGTCGCCGCTCACAAGCTGTACTTGGTCTCGGAGCCGTCCACCCCAAGCAGCACCACGGAGCGGCTGTCGGTCCACACCAGGCGGGCCAGCTTCAGCACGTTGGTGAGCGGGGGCAGGGTGATCTCGTTGGCCGTGTACTGCCGCACGCACTTGGTCTGCTGCGAGCCCAGGCTGAAGATGGAGGAGGAGGCCGTCTGCGAGCGCGAACACACACACAGATAGACGTCAAGGTAAAACACTCTCACACAGACAGATGATAACCCTTTCATCCACTGTCGCCTCTTGGCACAACAATGATTGACCACCCATGTCACTAAAAGGCATCAAATGAGGGTCTGGTATCCAGTGACCTTATGTTCTTAGCTTTGGGAGGTAAGAATAGGCCCTATTTTATGGATGTCGCAAAGGAATCCCAAATATTGCAGATGAAATCTTTTCTCTACCCAGGTAAGCTTAATGGAAAGCTTTGGCTGAAAAATGGCTGGCGTTGAAAGGGCTAAGGTAAAACGCAGACACACAGATGAAACGCAAAATGCTCGCAAATGCATGCACTGCGATCCCAGGCTGAAGATGGATGAGAAGGCCGTGTCTCTGCGCACGCACACACACACACACAGACAGACGTCAAGGTAAAACACACGCAGACAGGCACACAGATGAAACGCAAAATGCACACAAATGCAAGCACTTGGTTTGCTGCAAGCCCAGGCTGAAGAGGGACGAGGAGGCCGTCTGCGCGCGAACACACACAGATAGACGTCAAGGTAAAACGCACACACACACACACAGAGATCATAGACGTCAAGATAAAACGTACTCACACACACACAGATAGACGTCAAGGTAAAACGCACACACACACACACAGATTATATATGTCAAGACAAAACGTACTTTCACAGACAGATAGACATCAAGGTAAAATGCACACACACACACACACAGATTATAGACGTCTAGACAAAACATACTCACACAGACAGATGTCAAAGTTAAACGCACGCACACACAGATAGACGTCAAGGTAAAACGCACGCACACACACATAGACGTCAAGGTAAAATGCACACACACACACACACACACAGATTATCAGACTTGTTTACCCTCCCGGTTTTGACGGAATTTGCAAAAATTCTGGGTAAAATAATAAATTCCAGGTGAACGCTGAAAATCCCGGGATTTCGAAAAAACGTCTATTATTTGTTTCCGTTTGTATGAAAAGACGCAAGGGTTGTAGTTTTGCGCCAAACATGTCATCAGGCAAGTTAACCACAGGCGGTAAGCGCCAGAAATCTTCGACAAAAGACAGCAGTGATAGGGTGAAACGGTCAAAAGTGAAGCAGAAGTTTTCTCAAAAGTATTTGAAAGTGCCAGGAATAACAAGTTTGCGTTTGGGAGACGAGCTTGCACACTGCAAGGTGGACAAAATTTCGCATGGCGGCATAAGCGACGTGAATTGTTTTTTTTTTTTTCTCAAACTCCAGGTTTTTCTATGGCAAATTCCAGGTTGTTCATTATAAGGGTAAACAGACACACACACACAGATAGACGTCAAGGTAAAACTCGAAAAGAGTAGAGTAAACAGGTCTGTTAAAAGCAAACATGGATAATATTTAACAATGGTGAACTTGAATTGGTAGTTTAAATTGAGGACGAAAAAAGCGGATTGAGGGTGCTACTACCTGGTAGAACTTGATCCTCTGGTCTTTGTGGGAGTACGTGGCCAGGTACTTCCCATCAGGGCTGACCGCTACAGCCACTACTGGGCCGTGGTGGGCGTGGATCATCTGTGCACACAAACACACGCATGCGTACATAACATATAAACACATACCGTATTTTACGGACTACAAGGCGCACCTGATTATTATAAGGCGCACCCCCCAAATTTTACACAAAATTATCGATTATCTTAAAAACTACTGTTTGGACTTTAATTAAAATTGGCAGAGGGGTAGACAGCTTGAAAAGGAAGCTTCCTTTCGTTAATCAACACCGTGCTGACCTTGACCTTGAAGTTTGACCTTGAAAACCGAAATTTCCTTCTTTGGGCTATGTAATTTCCCCCCAGCTTTATTTCGTGAACTAGTGAACAGAATCGCTTCGATTTTGTGTGGTGGTGTACCATGGTGCAAGGAAGTTTGCATAAAAGTTCAGCTGTATCTCGTTACTACTGAACAGAATCGCTTCAAATTTCAGGCTATGTATAATATGCGTTCTGGAGGGTGGAAAGTGGTGTGTTTATTGGGGGGGGGGGGGGGGGAGAGGACATAATCTAACGGGTTTGCATTGTCACAAAGTTGCTACGGCTGCCCTTGTTTTATAAAAATAAAAAGTATGAATATGATCAGTCAATTAATATGGATGGACAGGAACCATGTATTGTAGCTGTACTGACATAAAAAAAAAGTAAATAAAAACCGATTAAATACAACAGATAATAAAGAAATTATACCAAACTTGAAAAAAACCATTTTTTTTTTTTTTAACCAACTCTCTTTCACTCTCCTTGATCACTCTATCTTCTGTAAAAAAATAATTTTTAAAAATGTGTTATACCGCCAACGCTCTACCCTCCCTACCCCCACCCTTCTCCTAGACACACGCATATACACAAAATAAAAGTCATGCGCACACTCACACACACACATACACAAAATACCTTATTCACACATTCACAAACTCGCACACTCTATCTTTTTCCACCACCCCCCCTCCTCTCCTCTATAAGGCGCAGGGGTCTCAGTCTAGGAAAAAAAAAGTATCGCCTCATAGTCCGTAAAATACGGTACTGTATGCACACATATACCAGGCATGAAACATGAAGATCAAAAAAGAGAGATTTTTTCAGCCGAGAAATCCTTCCACCCGGATTTTCACCTAATGAAGTTTTGCTGCAGAACGTTCCCCGAAAAAAAAAATTGACAACCGATGATAACTACGTGGAGTTCCGTATCCGAAAATTTGGTCGGCACAAATATCCTTCCACCCACATTTTCAGCTAAGACTACTTTTGTTGAGCAGGGCCTTCGTGAAGCGAGTGAGCTAAAGCGACTTCCTTCCAGTTTTCAAATAGACTTGTAGATATAAGAATACGGCAAGATCGGTCCTTTACTTCTATACAAACATTTTTTGATTTTGATTCTTTCATGCCTGATATACATACGCACAAGTGATTGATGGAAATGCAGATGCTATGGAGTTCCTTATAAAGAGACTACGTGACAGGGCTGTATTCTCTTCATTTCAAATTATCCCAGCGTTAACCAGGCCCGAGAACTACAGACACCTGCAGTGTCGGTCTTTAAATTAGAGCAGCACTCTCAGAATCGCATCCGTTAAGCTCAGCTATGGGCTCAATGGGAAGACTGAAGTCGAGCTTCATCCGCTTAACTCTCTGGGTAGGAGTCGGTCCAGGAACCAAAAAAAAACCTCGCTTCTGATGAGAACCGAACCGGTGACCTCCCAGCCAGTAGTCCGCGACGAGGCTATGATCGGCAGGCTACAACATTACACTTTTCATCCAGCTGAAAACACAGCTTGACCAGCCGACCCCCAGCACCATCTTATATAGGAAAAAAGTATCGCCTCAGTTCAGTATGGTGGTTGTTGGCTGTGCCTGAAACCAGTGCCGGTACCTTCCGGCTATCACCCGGGACGAACGATAGAGCCTTCTGGCATGCGCCGCCACCTTCAATATCTGACCTGACACTTGGTGTGCTGCTTCATCTCGTACAGGGCCAGCCCCCCGCTCTTGGCCCCCACCCAGATCCTCTTGGTGTGCGTGCAGTAGGACACCATGCTGAACCTGGAAACAGTGTGACAAGAGTTAGGCATTAAGACAGCATTTGGAGATATGGGAATTATAGAGAAAACTAATTGTAGGAAATTATATAGCTTCTTTGCCTGTTTTAATATTTGTCGACTAGGACCAAGCATGAATAACTTAGGACTATTTCCCTTGTTGAAGTTAAGTTTTTACCTTTAACTCTTCTTCTCTTCTTCTTCCTTTTCTTCCGATTGGGGATGTTTATCCTGCCCCACGCCCAAAGTCTTTGTTTAGACTGCTATTGGCGCACAGGATGCATGCTTCGTGAGTTCGTGTCATCCATTCCACCGGCACACACGGCCTACTCCTACCGAATAGTGGAATGGGCTTTAACGAGCGTGCAAGATCTTGTGCGTGTGTTCGCACACAGGACCTCAGTTTTCTTCTCGAGATAGTTCCACTCGTTTTGCCATTGCCAATGTTTTCAACCCAAATCTTTCACTTTCAATGCAGGATGTAGTCGCCGAAGTGTCACTTGCCGGTGCCCAAATAAAAGATGCAAAGGGGTCACTTCACATGTCACACTTTGCTTCCATTGGACTACAATTAGGCTCAAAGTTGAAATGGTTTCAAACAAAAAAAGTTATCCTCAAAAATCAAATACCAGCATTGTTTATTTTTGTGTTAAAACTTGTGGACTTATCCCCAAATACCAGTAACATTTTGTGTTAGAATTTAACCTCTTCAGTGCCGACGACGTATATATATACATCCTCTATAGCGCTTCAGTACTTGCCAACGACGCATATATATATGTCGCCGGCGGGCTGACTACCCCCTTTAGCAGCTTCCTAGGGTTAGAACTTATTAAAAACGAGGGCCTGTATTCACGTTGAGATAGCATGAGACTTAGCATGATGCTAACTTAGAAGCTCTTCCAAAAGTCCTATTAAATCCTATAGGACATTGGAAGAGCTTGTAAGTTAGCATCATGCTAAGTCTCATGCTATCTCAACATGAATACAGGCCCTGGGACAGAGGCTTACTTCTAGGGACAAACATAGCAATATTACATATGAAAGCTCTACGAGCGGAAAGCTTGCCCCTTCTACTTCTACCATGATCACCAAACCCAAACCCTGGTGAGTTTTCCCCATTCTACCATTTTCTTCCCAATGTTGCACATCGCAATGAAAACAATCAAAATCTTTAAATTGTGAGCCAACATGCTTACAAATAATGTGGGAATTTTTTCGAACTTCTTCTTCTTGTGCGACGAAAAATGGTGTTTTACGTCCTCTTGGTCTGAATCAGACACATATGGGACATTTGTAAATACAAATATGGTGGGAACAATACTGGAGGCAATGCCCGGAGGCAGTACGAAACCAGTAAAGTCCCGATTTTTTTTATTAATACAGATAGGTGTAGCGGTAACCATGCCTCGGGTAAACCTCATCGGCTATGGCACCGCTACAAGTAATTGAAGAACTGCAAAACGCTTTGGTTCTTCTTCTTGTGCTTTTTGATGCCATGAACACCAACGTTAAGACTCTTCTTAGATGTTCAGTAACTCCATATTATTTGCTAAGAAAATTTCAACTGCATCCATTATGGGGGTGACTTCAGTGTGCAGGTGGAAAAGTGGTTAATGATTTTATTCATAATTATTTCTTATATGTTTGTATTTAATTCAGTTTGTATTTAGCTTTTCTACTGTGTTTTATGCTGATAAATATATTGATGACTGTGATTGCTTTTAGTCTAACTAATTTTTCATTCTTTTATTAGGCATGTGTACGTATAATGTTTATTCATTTTAGTTCATTGTATTACTGCGGAAGAGAAAGGTGGGTTTGGAGAAAGGGGATAGATGGTGGACGAGGGTGAGGGAGAGACGGGGGGAGGGGATGGAGCGAGAAGAGTAGAGGGGTGGGAGAAGGGAGAGAGGGGGAGAGAGAGATATGTTTTGGTTTGATTGTTTAAACAGGGTCTATTATGTTTCATTGCCAAAGCCCTGTGATGAGGTGGGATGTTGGTGGGAAGGGTGGAGGGTGGTATGAAAGTGAGCGTGCAAGCGGGGCGTGTGAAGTGTGAAACTTTTCAAAAACTTTTAAAGCATGTAATTACAATTTATTTTGTTCTTTTATAAATTGTTTGGTTTCTGTGTTTACATATGACGTGTCCGCAGGAAAATTATCTTTGTTTTTATGAGGACAAAATAAAAGTTGAGTTGAGTTGAGTTGAGTATTCGGGCTTGTTTGCTTATCAGAAAGCTTAGCTTTAAAAAAAAAAATTAAAAAAAATCTTATTTAGAGTTTTGTCAGTTTCCAGGGACACAAGACAGAAAAGTGGATTCCAGGGACAGGGTGCCCTTGTTTGATTGTTTCCAGGGACAAATAATAATAATAGTGAATCATTTATATAGCGCACTCTTCCACCAAACGTGGAGTTCTATGCGCTTAACAACAACAAAAATTAAAAGCAAGAAATTCAACAAAAACAAATAAACGCTCACACACATGCAAATAGGCATACACATACATCCCACCCCACCCACACATACAGTTGCCTCAATCAATAGCCTCAATTGCCTCAAGCAGTAGCGCAACCAGTACAAAGAAAGAAAAAAGAAGTATTTAACAAAAATGTTACGTAATTGAACTTTACAAACTGTTATTATTACCGTTATTGTTATAATTTTTATTAGCGTCATATAAAACCTTGTATTGGTTTTAAAGGGCAATAAACATTGATTCTGATTCTGATTCCGATTCATACACATGCGCACATGCACACACATACACCATTACCACCCACCACCACTCAAGAACACAATACATGATACAATCTGTTGAATAAAGCATCAACATTCTCTCTCTCTCTCTCTCTCTCAAGCTGGAGACAGACTATGCGACTGCCTCATATGACTCGATCAGGTCGTGACGTTTCACCTCAGTTGCAAACCATCCTGCTTGATCAGTCTGACTCAGTCGGGCCCAGTCAGGTGACAGGGCCGAATAGGGCGGGTTCTAAATTTCACTGATCGAGTCTGATCGAGTCAGATGGCTTGTGACCTCTTCTGTGCAGGAAACAAAATTTGGTCAACGTCACGACCTGATCGAGTCATATGAGGCAGTCGCATAGTCTGTCTCCAGCTTTAGGGGTGGGTGGGGTGGGGGTATGCATCCCTGCGTGCCTGAGGACGACCTACCTGCAGATGGCTGGGAAGAGGTCCTGCAGCCCCCGGGCCTTCAGGCTGTTCAGGTCCAGGCAGTGCATGGTGATGTCCATCACCTGCACACACAGTCACCGCCGTGTACATGGCTGCTCATGGGAAATTTCAAAAATCCTGCAAGGTAGTGGTCCAGGGGCCGCCCAGGCCCCAGCGGAGTGCAGAGACAGCGCCCCCTCCTGGGGGTTCCTGGGGGGGGGGGGGGCAAATTGAAGTCTATATATAAACACGTCTGCTCTACCACTTCCCCATATTCTGATCGCTTCTCGGCCTTTTGGCTAAGACAGTGATTCAGGAATATAAATTTTTGTTTATACCCTGGTTGGTTTGTTCAGCCCGTCGTACATGGCGAAAGCCGATACGCGACGTTAAACTGAACTTCCATACCACTTCCCTATGTCTAAACCTGAAGTAAAAACTCGTAATCTTCTTTCATTTCTCTTTTTGTTTATGTAATATTTTGTTTGTGTGTATGGCTGGACTGATTTGTGAGGTTTTTTTAATAATTCAAAATCGTTGCGATGCCAATGAGTTAATTCAAGGTAAGACAACAACAACAACAAGTCCAGAAAAATACGGCACACGTTTTGCTGACCTCTATGATGAGGTCGGCGACGTCGTTGGGCATCTTGTCCACCAGCATCTCGATGATGTGCAGGATCTCCGAGGCGCCCCTCACCAGGGCGTAGCTCTGCAGGTGCGTGTGCTGGGACTGCGTGTTGTGCGCCATGGCGTTGTAGCGCGCCACCTTCAACAATCATTCAATCATCTTCGTCATTAGTGCACAACCTCAATCAATCAATCAGTCGTTCATCTTTATTATCTCCATAAAACACACAAGGCTATTTATTTTGCTGCCACATTCAGCAAGTACAATAAAACTTAACTAGTACAGGACACACCTCAATCGATCAGTCAATCAATCAATCATCCATCTTTATTATCCCCATAAAATATACAAGGAAATCAAGATTGTTTGCTGCCAGACTAAGCATATTTGGTTCTAAGATTGGTTTTAAAGAACAGAATAGTATCATGATATCCTAGGCAAGCACGCACACACACACACCACACACACACTCACACACCACACACACACTGATGCCCACACACACACACACACTGACACATAGACACACACACCTCCTTGGCCAATGTGATGATGAAAGCCGGGGGCCGTGCCGTGCCGATCAGCGACAGCGCGTGACGCGCCGTGCGACATGCGTCCGACGCTGGGCTGAGGGGCAGGCCGTATGTCACACTGCCAGACAGAAAGTGACAGTTCAGTCGTTGGTTCCAAGACATGACATTTTGCAATTCTCAAGGTTTCAAGGTTTATTTCCGTAAGCCCCTTGGGGGTACATGGAATAAAAAGAAAAATAGGAAGAAACAAAATTCAAACAAAGAAATGAAAAAAAAGACAAACCACAAATTACACAGAAAGGGCCTGGCATAAGCAGCTGTCTGATTGGGCCCGGCATAAGCAGCTGTCTCGCTATGCCAGGCAATGCAGCGAATCTAGCATTTCATGTAAATCAAACAACAAAGAATGCAGCACATCATACAACAACATCACCAGCCAGTCAAAATACAACACACAACATTTCACAATACATCTCTATCGCACACACTAGCCATGTGAGCCATAGCGCACACCAGCGATTCAAACAACAACTTGTCACAATACATGCTATAACTCAAACGTCAGCCATCAAGCAACAGATCATATGTGTGCACTTGGGTGAGCGAGCATCATGCCTTTGTAATAATATTCTGATCGACGCACAATCTCTCTACGCACAATTTCTCTGGCAGTCAAGGGGTTTTCAGAAACCCTGCTTGAAGGCCAGAGGGTCAAGCTACCTTGGCACTCTTTTCTCGGCGTCCACGCACAGCTCCAGCAGCCCCATCAGCACGGAGGAGATGTCCAGGTAAGGCTCCCACACCGTGAAGCCCCGCCCCAGCAGGTCGATGGCGGCCCGCCGGATCGGGGAGAAGGCCGGCAGCTTGCTACTGGCCGGGGACAGCAGCAGGAAGGTCAGCGCGCGACCTGCGCGTGTACATTGGGGGCAAAAAGGCCAAAGGTCAATTCACAGGCAAACAAATATACTCATGGATGCTCCTTCTTGCAGGATGTCCTGAATTGCAGGATTTTTAAATTGCCTAGAGCCAGCATCACAGGATTATGAGAATTTGAGAAGTAACGATTTTCTTACACATACACACACACACTTGTACAATTAAAAGGGCATACACAAGAATTTGCTATATTCAAAGGAATGTCCTGGCTGTTGTTGGCGGCCTTCTTCTTGTCCTTCTAGCTCCCCCCTCATCCCCCCTCTACCCACTCACACCCCATCCTCTCTCTCTCTCCATCCTCTCTCTCACTGGTCTGCCTGGACAGGGAATGGCTGGCCAGGCTGAAGCCACCTTGGCTCTTTGTTTCTCTCTTTCCCTCTCTCTCTCTCTGTCTGTGTGTCTCTCTCTCTCTCTCTGTCACTCTCTCTGTGCCTCTCTCTCTCTGTCACTCTCTCTATATATATATCCTCTCTCTCTCTGTCTCTGTGTGTGTGTCTCTCTCTCTCTCTCTCTCTCTCTCTCTGTGCCACTCTCTCTGTGCCTCTCTCTCTCTGTCACTCTATATGTGCCTATCTCTCTCTCTCTCTCGTCTCTCTCTGCTCTCTCTCTCTCTCTCTCTCTCATCTCTCTCTCTATATATATATATCCTCTCTCTCTCTGTCACTCTCTCTGTGCCTCTCTCCTCTCTCTCTGTCACTCTCTCTATATATATCCACTCTCTCTCCCTCCCTCTCTGTCACTCTCTCTCTCTCTCCATCATCATCTCAATTTGTATGTGTAATATCATGCCTTGCCATGTTTGTATTCTATGTTCGTATATGTACCAAGGACAGATTGGAAGACTAGGCATTGCCTAAAATCTTTATCCTTGAAAAATAAAGTTAAAGTTTTCAAGTTTTCCAAGTTTTCTCTCTCTCTCTCTCTCCCTCCCTCTCTCTCTCACTGGTCTGCCTAGACAGGGAGTGGCTGGCCAGGCTGAAGCCGTCCTGGCTCTTGTTGGCGGCCTTCTTGCTGTCCTTCTTGTCCTTCTCGTCGGCCACCTTGCGGCGGTTGGGCTCGATCTCCTGCCCAAACTCCGCCCCCACCACCCCCAGCATCACGATCGCCGTCGCCTGCTTGCGCCGGTTCTCGAACGACAGCGACGTCTTGGACAGCAGGTCGCCTGGGGTGGGAAAAAACAACACAATTTAACCCCTTGACTGCCATATAACGTAATATTTTAGTCCATGATTGTGTTTGATAAAGGGAAGTAAATTTCCGAAATATTACCAGCAACAACGTGGGCGCTCAAGGTTTTTGTTCATCATATAACGTATCACGTACTGACTTGATGACATCACTGATGAAGAGGAATAACTCTGACATGCTGGCTTTTGCTCTAACACAGTCAAGAGAGTTATATACCACCGGACCATTTTGCCAGATTGGCTCTATCGGTTGTCATTTTCATCGCATTTGTGCAATTCATTTTTCTTTAATTTTCTCTGGCAGTGAAGGGGTTAAAAAACAAAATGAATAATCACACAAATGTCCTTTGTTTTAAATAGGTCGCCTGGAAAAACCCATTAAATAGGGTTAGGATCAGCCTAGGATTAACTTCCATCAAACTGGGAAGGAGCGGAGTTTGAGATCTATTAGACTTTTGTGCACATTACACACGGGGAAACCTCGTAACGCTTATCCGCAAAATAAGTGAGAAAAGTCAGAAAAATTAACTCATTCGCATCGCAACGATAAAAAAACTCACAAATCACTCCAGCCATACACACAAACAAAACATACATAAACAAAAGGAGAAATGAAGGAAGATTACGGGTTTTTACTTCAGGTTTAGACATAGTGGAAGATCAGACTTTTTTTATATATAGACTTTATATAGAAAAACTCTCTACACCGATTGGTTACCCTACAACAAACCACTACAAAAGCAAACTTAGAGGCAAAATTGTGGTCTAAGGGAGCGAAGCGAGTTTAGAAGTTTGTGTGCACAAAGATTTACTTCCCTTGAAGCAAATGCATCAAACTGACAGTTATGGTAGGTTGGTAGTGGAAGGTTTAACGTCCTCATAGCCGAGGCCCTTAGGGACAAGTTTCGCTGGTGCTGAGTCGGTATTTGACAGTTATCTATTAATTCTGGACATATATGGCCGGAACGACTTGAATGAGTTAAGTGCATGCGTATCCACAAGCACTTATCCCATCCGCTTTCTTTTGCCCCCGCATGTACTGTGCGCAAAGAAAAATAAGAAAAATTGACTGCAGTACTTAAGGCACGGAACTCTACATGGTGTAGAGTGGCACAGTGATGGTGATGGTGTAGAGTGGCACAGTGGTAGCGCGTTCGCTTCGTGTCAAGTAAACCCGAGTTCGAACCTGGGTACAGGGGATTTTTTCCTCTCATTCTGCACTAGGCCTTAACGGTCTGAACGTGGAGTCTTTCGGATGAGACGATAAACCGAGGTCCCATGTGCCCATGCACTTAGCATACGATAAACCCAGTGGCAACGAAAAAGTTGTCATTTGGTAAAAATTCCCCCCCCCCCCCCATCATCACTGAGCGACAAAAATCGCATGCCAAAAAAAAAAAAAATTGGATGGCGCGCCTCTGGCTGCGACGCGCTCTCCTGGTGGGAGCAACCCGAATTTCACAGAGACGCCTCTGTGACTATAAAGTACCTAATACCTAATACCTATGAAGTTTTCCTCTCACAGGTACCTTCCTTTTTTCTTCACCCACCATTTTTACATTAATGTGCCCCAAAGTCTAAGGCCGTGTACACACATAAGCGGGTATCCCATGCGGAAACCCGTGCGCAGTCCCTAAATAAGTGAAACAAAGAAAGGGAAAAGATTTGCGCACGTGTCCGAATTTCCCCTATTTATGCGCAAACTTTTATCCTTCTTTCTTCCACTTATGTAGGGTTTTTTCGGACGGAACTTACGCGTCTAATGTGAACCCGGCCTTAGGGTTGTAAACATGTAAAAGGGGGCAGGGTGGGTGAGTGTGTCTTCTTCTTCTTCTTCTGCGTTCCTGGGCCATAAGGCCACAATGGGTATGTTCATATCCGTTTTCCTGTTTTCACTGGTGTCCTCGCTGCATTCAGCCGACACGTTCCGATTCCGGAGGAGCTCAAAGGAGAAAACTACTGTATGTATATGGAAGATTGTTTTTGGAATAAAAGGCAGGAGAATGGGCCAATAAGTGAGAAAGATAGTAGATGACAGAAAGCAAAGGGAAAAGGGCAGAGTCAAAGAGAGTGGCAGATTGGAGGAAGTTACAAGCACAGAACTTCCAGAAGGTGGGGGAACTATTTTTATGAAGCCCCCCCCCCCCACCCACCCACAGGGAGAAAGGTGGCAGAGTGGTTAAGACGTTCGCCTGCCAAATGCAATGCGTGACTGCAACGTGAGTGACCCGGGTTCGAATCCCGGCCTCGCCCTTTCTTTCTAGTTCGACAGGAAAATCGAACTGAACGTCGAGTCCTTCGGATGGGGACTTAAAGCTAGTCTGACCCGTGCGCATTACGCACATAAAAATCCCACGGCAGTTGAAAGTCGGTAAGAGCAGGGAGAAATACCGGCTGCCTGGTATGGCCAAATTGATAGCTAGGTTTCCCAAGTCCGCCCCCTCTCCCCCCTGCCCCCGCAAAAAGTACAAAATTGCTTCAAAAAGAGATGCACGGGTCCATGCGGTGACCAAAGCTTTTGCCTGAACTTTCTATCACAACCCTTGATATAACGATCATTTCAAGAGCTTGGTGCTGTAAAGAAGAGCCTTATTTTCAGGCAAACCACTGCCTGAACCTGCATCAAACTGCCTGAATTCAGGCTTCAGGCACACCCACATCAGGCATGAAAACTACTGTTCCAAAAAAAAGGAGATTCTTTTAGCCGAGAAATCCTTCCACCCGGATTTTCAGCTAACGTCAGAAGTTTTGTTGAGCAGGGGGTGGGAAGGGGGGCAAGTACTCATTTTGGTTTCGCCAACTCGATACATGCGTTCTCGGCGGACGCCATCTTGGAAATGACAACGACGGAAGAGCAAAAAGACGCGAAATGAAGATTGTGCTGTGTAAAGATAATTTTGGTTCGTATTTTTTTTTCTTTTTTTTTTTGCGGCGGAGATTTTTTTTTCTGGCTGAAAAAAAATTGGCGGAGACGGCGGAGCTGTTTTCATGCCTGCCACATGCACCCATGTGTGTAGGTGTGTGTGTGTGTGTGTAGGTGTGTGTGTGTGTGTGTGTGTGTGTGTGTGTGTGTGTGTGTGTGTGTGTGTGTGTGTGTGTGTGTGTAGTGTGTGTGTGTGTGTGTGTGTGTGTGTGTGTGTGTGTGTGTGTGTGTGTGTGTGTGAGTGTGTGTGTGTGTGTGTGTGTGTGTGTGTGTGTGTGTGTGTGTGTGTGTGTGTGTGTGTGTGTGTGTGTGTGTGTGTGTGTGTGTGTGTGTGTGTGTGTGTGTGTGTGTGTGTGTGTGTGTGTGTGTGTGTGTGTGTGTGTGTGTGTGTGTGTGTGTGTGTAGGTGTGTGTGTGTGTGTGTGTGTGTGTGTGTGTGTGTGTGTGTGTGTGTGTGTGTGTGTGTGTGTGTGTGTCTGTGTCTGTGTGTGTGTGTGTGTGTGTGTGTGTGTGTGTGTGTGTGTGTGTGTAGGTGTGTGTGTGTGTGTGTGTGTGTGTGTGTGTGTGTGTGTGTGTGTGTGTGTGTGTGTGTGTGTGTGTGTGTGTGTGTGTGTGTGTGTGTGTGTGTGTGTGTGTGTGTGTGTGTGTGTGTGTGTGTGTGTGTGTGTGTGTGTGTGTGTGTGTGTGTGTGTGTGTGTGTGACGCACCCCCCCCAGCATGTGGTCCACTTCCTCCTCCTCCTCCTCCTCCTCCTTGCCGGCGCCGGTGCCGGTGGTGGTGGCGTCGCTCAGGATGCTGATCTTAGGGTCCACCCGGGTGGGCAGGTAGGGCGCCCACTGGTCGATCACCACCTTACGCCCGCTGCTCCCGATGCGCCGAAGCTCCGCCAGCAGCAGGGCCTGGGCCGCCTCACGGATCTGTTTGGGGGGGGCGGATTTATTCATTTTTATTCTGACATGGTGCGTTTGTACCATAGTGCTCAAGTGCTGGGTCACAAATAAGCAATACTAAAGCTACCTATTTTGTACATGTACAGTGAAACCTGTTTAGTACGAATTCCAGGGGAGAGGGCCAATTTACTCGTTGTAAGCATTGCTCGTTCAAACCATTTTATCGATTTTGGCAACCCTGACGAACCTATCAATCGGTCCTCACATCTACTGTGATGTGCGTGCGGGTAAAGTGTGAAAAAGACAGAAAAACGGAAACAACACACTTACCCAACAAAGCATGGTTGTAAGCCCAGTATCCTGTATCCATAGGGTTTTTAATGCCGATTACAAACACTTTAAAACAGTTTATTAACACACGATAACATCAAAAACATAAAATCCACACACACGCTTTAAGAGAAAGCTAAAATTTCCTGGAAGTCACAAGATCAGTGCGCAAAGAGTGAGTCCAGTGTCGTCTGCTTGCGCTAGCCGAGGTCAAGAGTCAAACAGAATATATCGGCCAATCAGAATGCCGCTTACATATCGAGGGGTCAGCCAAGATGGCGATGTTGTTGTCAGTGTGTTCTCGTTCTAGCCAGGTAGTTGTGCAAGAAAGCTTGACTTTGGGATGGCGGTGTGGTTGTAAGTGCGTTCTCGTTCTAACCATGTAGTTTTTGCATAAAAGCTTGACTTTGGGAGTCAATAAATTGTACGTTATATGCAAGTTGCTCGTTGTAGCGAGCTCGTTGTATGCAGAATTATTTAACAAGGAAAAAGAAGGCTTGTGGTCGGGAATTTTGAAACCACTCGTTACACACGGGCTCTCATTTAAACCGTACTCGTACTAAATGGGTTTCCCTGTACAAATGCGCAATACATAACCGGAAACAAATAAGAAAGAAGCACAGAGCGCCCATTCAAGTGCTTCAAGTCTCATTGCCTAACCGCCAGTCCACGGCAAAACATCTGGCATGTCATTACTGCAAAAGGAAAAAAACCCAAAACGTATAAAAGATTTCGAGAATAAAGGCAGGAGAGTGGACCAATAAGGCAGAAAAAAAATAGATGCCAGAAAGCAAAAGGAAGAGAGAAAAGGCAGAGTCAAAGAGAGTGATAGTTGGGGAAGTTACTAGAATAGAATCCCCCCGTGGGGATACCGGGGGGGTCTTTTGCATAAATAGTTCCACCTTCTGGAAGTTTTGTGCTTGTAACTTCCTCTAATCTGTCACTCTCTTTGACTCTGCCTTTTCCCTTCGCTCACTGTCATCTACTATCTTTCTGCCTTACCACCGGTCCATTCTCCTGCCTGTTTTCAAGAAACGCTTTCAAAAACATTTCCTCCAGCCGAAGTCGGGCTTGCTGGGCCTAACTATTTCTTAGTTAGGCGCATAACGGCAGCATAACGCATCCGCGCTCATAATTGTCTGAGCAATCAAAGAAGAAGAAGAAGGCTAGTGTAGAACAATCAAAGAAGAAGAAGAAGGCTAGTGTAGAACAATCAAAGAAGAAGAAGAAGGCTAGTGTAGAACAATCAAAGAAGAAGAAGAAGGCTAGTGTAGAACAATCAAAGAAGAAGGCGGCTAGTGTAGAACAATCAAAGAAGAAGAAGAAGGCTAGTGTAGAACAATCAAAGTTCCTTTTTTAGGTAAAATTTAAAAAAACTAAAAATGCACTGAAATCCTTGTGAAAAGAAAAAAGTTGCACCCATGAGCGTTTCTTTTCTTAAAAAAAAGAATTGCACGCATTGTGCAATCTCTAAGTCACTGATAAATTAAAATAGGGAGGTTCAAATACCACTATATTACCAGACCTGCTTACCCCCTACACAAGTCTTGAGTAGTCTGGATAGCTGAAATGAGTAGTTTTGGTGCAAAAATGTGTAGTTTTATTCATTAAACCATCAAACAATGTTCACTGAAAATGAGTAGTAATCAAGAATTAAAGAGCATTATTTTCAGTTTTGAAGAGTAGCAGAGGTCCAAATTGAGTAGAATACTACCGTATTTTTCGGACTATAAGCCTTTAACATAAAACTATAAGCCTTTGTATAAGGCGTACCCCCCAAATTTTACCCAAATTTCAGATTTTGTTATATTTTCTTACTATTTAATCAGTCACATTGTAAGGCGCAGGGGTCTGAGTCTTGGAAAAAAGTATCGCCTTAACCCCTTCGCTGCCGCCTACTACTTGCGCATGCGCCGCCGGTTTGCCGCGCGATTTTTCAACGCGGTAATATCGCTACTTAGCGGCGACGTATATATACGTCAGTGGCAAGTACTGAAACGCCATAGAGGACGTATATATACGTCATGGACAGCGAAGGGGTTAAAATCCGAAAAATACGGTACTCGAAAAGAGTAAAGTAAACAGGTCTGTATTACCCTGCACTACAATGCACGTACACACACACACCAACCTCCAGACAACGGTCCTGCCAGCGCCGCGCCAACATTTCCAGCTGAGGGGAGCGGTAATGCTGAACGCCGATCAGTTCCGGCAGCAAGACGCAGTGCAGAGCGGCCAGTAGGCTCCAGCCCTGTTTGATCTGGGGGGGGGAGGGAGAGAGAGAGAGAGAGAGAGAGAGAGAGAGAGAGAGAGAGAGAGAGAGAGAGAGAGAGAGAGAGAGAGAGAGAGAGAGAGAGAGCGTGTCAGGAAAAAATATATACCAGTAATGCGTGCTCGCGGGCGCTCACTGTACACACACGCACAAACGCATGCAAACAAGCACACACACACGCACACAAACAAGCACACATACACAATCACACACAGGCACACAATCACACACACACACAAACACATGCAAACAAGCGCACACACACACACACACACAAGCACACACACACACACAATCACACACACAAACATGTGCAAACAAGCACACACACACACACATACAAACAAGCACTCATACACAATTACACACCCACACACACACAGAGGCACACAATCACACACACACACACACACACACACACGTAAACAAGCACACACAATCACACACAAACAAGCACACATACACAATCGCACACACACACAAACACACATACAATCAAGCACACACACACACACACACACACACACACACATACAATCAAGCACACAGACACACACCCTACCTGTGCCTGGGCCAGGGTAGCGGTTTCATTGCCCCCTTCCTCCCCACTGTCGTCCATTCCCCCCACCCCCTCCATCCACCCTGCTCGCCCCTCTCCCTCCCTGCAACATGCAACACCAAACAACCATTCAGTTTCATGAGCAGTTTAGCTAACATTAGCGTACCAGTACTGGAACACCAAACAACCATTCAGTTTCATGAGCAGTTTAGCTAACATTAGCGTACCAGTACTGGAACACCAAACAACCATTCAGTTTCATGAGCAGTTTAGCTAACATTAGCGTACCAGTACTGGAACACCAAACAACCATTCAGTTTCATGAGCAGTTTAGCTAACATTAGCATACCAGTACTGGAACACCAAACAACCATTCAGTTTCATGAGCAGTTCAGCTAACATTAGCGTACCAGTACTGCAACACCAACCATTCAGTTTCATGAGCAGTTGACCTAACATTAGTGTACCAGTACTGCAACACCAACAATCATTCACTTTCATGAGCAGTTCAGCTAACATTAGCATACCAGTACTGCTACACCAACCATTCACTTTCATGAGCAGTTCAGCTAACATTAGCATACCAGTACTGCAACACCAACCATTCAGTTTCATGAGCAGTTGACCTAACATTAGTGTACCAGTACTGCAACACCAACAACCATTCACTTTCATGAGCAGTTCAGCTAACATTAGCATACCAGTACTGCAACACCAACCATTCACTTTCATGAGCAGTTCAGCTAACATTAGCATACCAGTACTGCAACACCAACCATTCAGTTTCATGAGCAGTTGACCTAACATTAGTGTACCAGTACTGCAACACCAACAACCATTCACTTTCATGAGCAGTTCAGCTAACATTAGCATACCAGTACTGCAACACCAACCATTCACTTTCATGAGCAGTTCAGCTAACATTAGCGTACCAGTACTGGAACACCAAACAACCATTCACTTTCATGAGCAGTTCAGCTAACATTAGCGTACCAGTACTGGAACACCAAACAACCATTCAGTTTCATGAGCAGTTCAGCTAACATTAGCATACCAGTACTGCAACACCAACCATTCAGTTTCATGAGCAGTTGACCTAACATTAGTGTACCAGTACTGCAACACCAACCATTCACTTTCATGAGCAGTTCAGCTAACATTAGCGTACCAGTACTGGAACACCAAACAACCATTCAGTTTCATGAGCAGTTCAGCTAACATTAGCGTACCAGTACTGGAACACCAAACAACCATTCAGTTTCATGAGCAGTTCAGCTAACATTAGCGTACCAGTACTGCAACACCAAGAACCATTCATGAGCAGTTCAGCTAACATTAGCGTACCACTCCTATCGATGATGCCTACCGTCATTTTCAATTTTCAAGAACAAAAGCCATAAATATTCGGAACATACCATGATTTTCAGGACCAAGGCAAGAAAATGTAACTCACTAAGTTGCAATCATCGATGTAGTTCCGTTTGCTAGGCCGAGTCACAAGAGCATGGTTCACAAACACTATCCTCCCATGGGGATACCGGGGGAGTCTTTTGCATAAATAGTCCCCCCACCTTCTGGAAGTTGTGCTTGTAACTTCCTCTAATCTGTCATTCTCCTTGACTCTGTCTTTTCCCTTTGCTTACTGTCATTTCATCGACCATCTTTCTGCCTTCACCGGTCCATTCTCTTGCCTATTTTTCAAGAAACACTTTCAAAAAGATTTTCTCCAGCTGAAGTCAGACTTGCTGGGCCTAACTATTTCTTAGTTAGGCAGCATAACGGCAGCATGACACATCTGCGCTCATTATTGACAGGAAACTGTCTGAGCGATCGAAGAAGAAGAAGAAGAAGAAGAAGACAAACAATCTGAAGGTCGATCTTCAGTTTTCTTTCGCAGCATGATGAACTGACCTTTTGGGTGTATGGGATCGTTTGATGGTTAATTTCTTCTTTTTGGGGGCGAAAAACATTCGTACCACCCAACCATAATCTTTCGGTTCACCATCATTTGACACCATCTTTGAAGGTACGCCATACAGCAGCAAAGACAGAAAGCGACATTTACGGCCAAGGGTCCTTGGCTATTCACTGTGTCTGTACAGGTGATGCAAGTGAAACTGACCCATGGCCAATATTAAAATGATGCGGCTGTGCCCAATGGAAGCTGTCTTTACCAGTGGCAGTTCTCCTTATACGCCGTAAAGAATCGTTGGTTGTTGTCACTCCACGGGTGGAGTGAATGTGTGGGTGGCTCCATGAATGGAGCGAAAGTCCTCTGAAGACGGAGTATGGCCGCCCATGTGGTGGGGCCCTTTAAAAGCAGCCATACACGTAATCTTCCCACCCAAGGCCATGAGAAATGTTCACATGGCACTGGGTGTGCCCCCAGAGTGTTAAGCTGGGGAACGAAAACAACAACAACAACAAGAAAGCGACATCGACCATCATACCTTTCATAATGGCTGCCGACCACAATTTCGACAGTTTGTCAAATTTTATTAGTTGGTGATTTTTGATCTGCCCTGTGGCTGACAAACTGCTGCGGCTTATATGTGAAGAAATACCTAATGCTCCCTAAGGGATGCGGCTTATAAAATACAGGTGTGTCTTATCACCTGAATGTTACTGTGTATTATCTGGCATCAGAATTGTCTGAGGTCCAATCCACAGAAAATCGTGGTACAAGGGTCAACATGCCTTATAGATTTTGACCAAATGACAACCTTTTTGTTACCAAAGGGTTTAACGTGTGCTAAGTGCATGGGCACACGTGACCTCTGGTTTATCGTCTCATCCGAAAGACTCCACGTTCAGACCGTAAGGCTTAGTGCAGCGTGAGGAGGAAAAAATCCCCTGTACCCAGGTTCGAACTCGGGTTGATTGCATACGAGGCGAACACGTTACCTGTGTGCCACTCTACACCTTTACCTATGATGGTGGTGGTGGTGCTGGAAGCAGTAGTGCTGCAGGAAGGTGGCGTGCGTCATGGACATGAGGGTGTTGGCGATGGAGATGATGCTCAGCAGGTGCTGGGTGGTGATGGCGCTCGACAGCTGCCACCTCACCGCCGTCGAGTAGTCCCTCGACCCTCGGCCCCCGCTCTCCCCTGCTCCTCGGCCCCCGCTCTCTGGTGGCTGGGCTGCCTCTGCGAAGATCGCTCGCTCGTCCGTTTTGACTGCTGCGGCGGAGGTGGTGGTGTCCCCTTCCCTGCGCAGAATCATTTGGCATCGCTTTCGCTGTGTGAAGGCCAGAAAGTTTTATTGCAAAGGGAATTAAGAAGGCTGATGGCATTGCTCGCCACCCCCCACCCCCCAAAAAAAATGAAATACAGTAAAAATCGCATAACCCTCTTGCATTCGCATTTGTTACAGACAAAATCTCTTCTAGATTCTTTAGATTCTTTCACACATTTGTTTTTGAAAACCTTGTCTTATGAAGCACACTGAGCGTGCCATACATTTATAATCACATCATTGCAAGTGAGAAGTTCATTCATAATGTGCGCATAATGAGCCAGAACTTAGTGCATGATGAAAACGCCATCAGAGGGGGTCTCAGAGTGGGGGGCAAGCTACGGGCGGTTTTGGGCGGCTTGAATACACAGAGGCAACTTCCGGCTGGGCAGGTTTAGGACGGAGTGAATGCAAGAGGGTTAAGTCAAAATTGAAGGGAGTGACATTTTATTTTGAGACAGCCAATATTTTGTTTTAAAAAGACTTTACTTGTGAATCATCCAGTGTTTTTGAGTTATGAGTTCTCCACTGTAAAAACAAAACACTGACAGTAGCTTCTGGTTTTCACGTCAATATGAAAAAGGCAGAATATTCAAAGACAGTAGCTTCTGGTTTTCACGTCAATACGAAAAAGGCTGAGTATTCAAAGATAGTAGCTTCTGGTTTTCACCTCAATTTGAAAAAGGCTGAGTATTCAAAGACAGTAGCTTCTGGTTTTCACCTCAATTTGAAAAAGGCTGAGTATTCAAAGATCGTAGCTTCTGGTTTTCACCTCAATTTGAAAAAGGCTGAGTATTCAAAGACAGTAGCTTCTGGTTTTCACCTCAATTTGAAAAAGGCTGAGTATTCAAAGATAGTAGCTTCTGGTTTTCACCTCAATTTGAAAAAGGCTGAGTATTCAAAGATAGTAGCTTCTGGTTTTCACCTCAATTTGAAAAAGGCTGAGTATTCAAAGATCGTAGCTTCTGGTTTTCACCTCAATTTGAAAAAGGCTGAGTATTCAAAGATCGTAGCTTCTGGTTTTCACCTCAATTTGAAAAAGGCTGAGTATTCAAAGATCGTAGCTTCTGGTTTTCACCTCAATTTGAAAAAGGCTGAGTATTCAAAGATAGTAGCTTCTGGTTTTCACATCAATACGAAAAAGGCTGAGTAGTCAAAGGCTCCATTGCTTGTTCATAGACAACTGGTCAGCAAGTTTTAGATGACCAAATGCTTGAGCTTGGGCTTGAGCAGGCCCATATCCATATGATGAAGCACTTTAGTTTACGCATTTGTCTGCGTCAGAGCCCAGAAAAGTCGGAATTGAAAAACATGGAGTAGATTTCTAAAACGAGTTTGGGCTCCAGTAGCCTATGTCCGCCATGATTGTTATTGTCTTTGGCTGTCGAAACCAAAGCTGTGACATCATATCCTGATTCAACACCCCCCCCCCCCCACCCCCCCTTCTATGTGTGAATGTGTCATCTGCTTCGGTGGCTTCATTCACGATTTTGGCCTGATAGTCAATCTCAATACTTACGATATGAACGGAAATTCACAACTTTGATCAGATTTCAATCATACCCAAGGCGCAATGCTTTCAAAGCTAATCTCAATCTTGACCCACCTGTTCCCCCGTCATTAAAGCTCCGCTCTTTCTCTTCTCTCTCTTGCCGTTATAGGGTCTGTTTCTGCTGTATTCCATTTATGTCATCCGTGTGTGTTCGCTTTGCATTGCAATTTTGTTTGAATGCGCTATGAATGCCAACGTGTGTGCGCGCTTTGATTCGATTTCTGTCAAGATTCAGCGCTGTATAAATACTGTATGTTGTTGTTGTTGTTGCTGTTAAAACCCTTTCATCGCCACTGTCGCCTCTTGGCACCACAATGATTGACCACCCATGTCACTAAAAGGCATCAAATGAGGGTCTGGTATACAGTGACCTTATGTTCTTCATTTTGGGAGGAATAAGGATAGGCCCTATTTTATGCATGTCACAGATGAATCCCCAATATTGCAGACAAAATCTATTCTCTACCTGGGTAAGCTTAATGGCAAATTTTGGCTGAGGAATGGCTAGCGTTGAAAGGGTTGAGGTGCAGGGGTCTCAGTAGAGGAGAAAAAAAGTTTCGCCTTGTAGTTCGTAAAATATGGCATCGCCTTCTAGTTCATAAGATAGGGTTCTCACCGGGAGGCGTTCGGATCAGAGGGCACGGAGCCCATGCGCTGAGTGAGGAGGGTGGATCTGGGTGGTCGTGGGGCTTCCTTGCCGCCACCTGGCCCGCCACAAGAGCTTGCACTCAGTGTGTGTCGCAGTCCTGCCTGCCACCCTGAAGCACACCATACGACAATGACGGTAATCATAGAAAAAATTTATTTTTGTTGTTGAAAACTGTTTAAATTGTGTTGATGAGGTGTGAATACCTTACGCAGGCCTGGCTACCCCCTACACAAGTCTTGAGTAGCCTGGAGAGCTGAAATGAGTAGCTTTGGTGGGAAACGTGTAGTCCTATTCATTAAAACCATCAAACACTGTTCACCCAAAATGAGTAGCCATCAAGAACTAAAGAGCATTATCATCAATTTTGAAGAGTAGTAGAGGTTCAAAAATTGAGTAGAATACTACTCGAAAAGAGTAGAGTAAACAGGTCTGCTTACGGTGTTTATGAAAAAAACACCTCACCCCTCATAGAACAGCAAGGCCGAAGGACACGGGAACATTTGAGCTACAGGCAAGCTAAAGCTAATGTCAACGACACCACCACCACCAAACCCGACACCCAAAACCCCGCTAACCCACCTTCTCCATCGCTAACCCCTAACCAACTACACCCCCCCTGCCTCCTCCACCTCCCCTCCTAACTCACCGGGCAGCATGAGGGACATGAGTCCCTGGTAGGAGAGCAGGCAGAAGGACACGGGGCACTTGGGCTTCAAGCAAGCTAAAGTTAATGTCAACGACACCACCACCAAACCCGACACCCAAAACCCTGCTAACCCACCTTCTCCATCGCTAACCCCTAACCAACTACACCCCCCCTGCCTCCTCCACCTCCCCTCCTAACTCACCGGGCAGCATGAGGGACATGTGCCCCTGGTAGGAGAGCAGGCCGAAGGACACGGGGCACTTGGGCTTGAGCAGGCCCAGCTTGTTGACGCACAGGCGGTCCAGGTCCGGGTCCAGACCCCAGGCGTGCAGGCAGGACATGAGCAGCTGGGCGATCTGCATGCTCATCGACTGGTGGGCCCCCCCTCCTCCTCCTCCGCCTGCACCGCCCAGGGGCAGGTGTCGTGGGCACTGCGGGGAGCCCCGGGCGGAGGAGGAGCCTGCTGGGTTCCTGCTGTGCGGCCCCCCTCCTGCTCCTGAGCGCAGGGGGCTGCCGTGGGGCGGAGTGTTCGGGTTGGAGCCCCCCTCCCCCATGCGGGACTGGAGCTTCTGGCTCACGTTCTCCGCCGTCTCTTTGGCCTTGGCGATGAAGCCTGTTCCAAGTTCAACAAATATTGAACCATGGGTGAATACTCTCTTTCTAATCAACTCCCCCTCCACTAAAAGTTGATTACGATACCAATCACCTTAGCAGTGCGTGGGGTCAGAGCCAAAGTGAGAAAAACAAAGCATCATTCTCAAAATGTGCCAAGTTCGCCTTTATGACCCTCCACCCACACAGAACGCATCAACAATGGTGGAGAGGACGACATACAAATAAATCAACATCTATCCAAGAGTGGAGTTAATTAGAAAGAGAGTATTTACCCTTTGTTCAATATCGTTATCTCCTCTCTTGGCCTCACTATTTCATTCAAGTCAGTTAGTTAGTTAGTCTATTATAGTCCCGTCAACAGCTATGGTTATCTCAGAAATGTCGCCGCGTAAAGTTCGACCACGTCTATCAAAACACAAATCCATGAATCTTAGCAACGCACAAAACCTGCAAACATACAAAATATAGTACAATTCAAGTTCAAGTATACTTTAATATCTCCAAAAGAGACCCTGACATGGCCTTTGTTGTCGATGGGTTTATAATTTTAATCTTAATCTCCAAAACAGAAATTCAGGTTAGGTGCAACAACATAACAGAGATACAACATTTAACTGAAAGAACATTAATAATCAAACGTGTGAAACAAAATTATACCAACCAAATAATTATCATTAAAATTCATTACATCAACTTAGATAGAAATGTGCACATTTAAAACACAGAGAGAGAGAGAGAGAGAGAGAGAGAGAGAGAGAGAGAGAGAGAGAGAGAGGAGAGAGAGAGAGAGAGAGAGAGAGAGAGAGACACTGGACACTTGAAAACTTTATTACGCAAGGATTGAGATTTTTGGCCTGGCCTATTCTTACAACCTGTTCTTTAGACAGAAACAAGACTAATACAAAACGAAGAGAGAGAGAGAGAGAGAGAGAGAGAGAGAGAGAGAGAGAGAGAGAGAGAGAGAGAGAGAGAGAGAGAGAGAGAGAGAGAGAGAGAGAGAGAGAGAGAGAGAGAGAGAGAGAGAGAAGAGAGTGAGAGAGAGAGAGAGAGAGGAGAGAGAGAGAGAGAGAGAGAGAGAGAGAGAGGAGAGAGAGAGAGAGAGAGAGAGAGAGTTAAGACGTTCGCCTGCCAAATGTAATGCATGACTGCAGCATGAGTGACCCGGGTCCGAATCCCGGCCTCGCCCTTTCTTTCTAGCGTCCAGTCCTTTGGATGGGGACTTAAAGCTAGTCTGACCCGTGTGCTTTACGCACGTAAAAATCCCATGGCAGTTGAAAGTTGGTAAGAGCAGGGAGAAATCCCGCTGCCTGGTATGGCCAAATTGATAGCTAGGTTTTCCAAATGTGCCCACACCCACTCCTCACCCTGTGCCCCCCCCCCCCCCCCCCCCCCAAATATTTTTTAAAATAGGGTAGGCGCGCTGCACTTGCGGCGACGTGCTCTCCAGGGAAGAGTTTATTGAGGCTAGAATAGCAAAGAATAGAAAATGTGGCTGAAAATCCTTGCATCAAGGAAGGATTAACCAAAAAATAAACCTGAATTAATTAAAGGCAAAACCTCTGACAAGAGAAGCCAATCCTCTGTCAGAAATTCTTAATCCTCTGAAATCCTCTGACAATTCTGATGCCTGTACAAAGGCGTGCTACAGGGCCTGCTAGGTTTGCCGAGCGTCTGATGACTTGTCGTCGTCGTCTCACCTGCCAGTTTCTGCTGGGCTTCGCTGCCGTCGTCTTCGTTGCCTCCCTTGCGGTCCATCAGCGGGCCGGAAGACAGGCCGCGCGCCTCCAGCTCTCCAGGCGACAGCAGCGAGAACTCCTCCGACAGCAGTTGCACTGTGTGAGGAAAAGAGGAAAATCACACGAGTCCGCAGATAAACGCGCGAGCTTAACATACACGAATGCGCGGATTGTGTTGAAGCATATCGTCGGCGAAATTCAAAAACCTTGTATCTCGATTTTTTTTTGCGTTAGATACATAGTCATATCCCTATTTTTTCCCGCCGCCTTCCACCAAAAGCTCATATCTCTAACGACTTTCTATCTGGGGTAAATGAGGTTGTGAAAATAGAAGAAAAACTCGTAAGTACCAAATTCAGATCTAGTTAAGGACAAAAACCTCATATCTTCATTCTTTTCAAGTCTAAAAAACTGCAGGACTAAATTCGCAATGTCTTGAACAACATATTCATCATAATTAATTAATTGTGGTCAACGCGGTTAATTTTTAAAACAGTATTTTTCATTTTTCTCAAAACCACAATTTTTTTAATTTTTACTGACGATATGCGCATTCATGTGCTCACACAGATACATACATCTTTGCACGTACAGCGGAAGCTCCCTTATAAGACCTTTAAAAATCGTCCTAAGTGAGGTCTTAAATTGGGGGGGGGGGGGGGGAGTTGCATAAGGGAGGTAATTTTAATACTTACAAAGAAGGGCAATGTCTCAGAGAAGTAGGTCTTAAAAGGTAGCGCCTAATGGTCCGAAAAATACAGTACCCCGCCACGTGGGCAGCCACACTTCGACTTTGGAGGATTTTGGACTGATGATGTTATGCTAGGAGATTGCCATGGCTAAAGACAATCCCCGCATAACTATGCAGAACATAACATTTTGATGTAGCCTTGGTGTTCTAGCTTATGTCAACTGGTCTGACACAGCCTTATAGCTATGCCAAGGTGAAGGGTGTGCCTTGCAATTCAAAAGCGCCTTTTAGTCCATAAAACACCATAGTAAGAAACTAAAAGAACGAATATTTTTTTGCAAACATTTCAGGGGTTACCCCGTAAAAATAATAATAATAGTGAAGCATTTATTATATAGCGCACTCCTCTGCCAAATGTGGAGCTCTATGCGCTTAACCAAAAAATAAAAACAAGAAGTTCAACAAAGACATATAATCGCTCACACTCATGCAAATAGGCAGACACATATGCGCCCCCCCCCCCCCCCACACACCATTACCATCACCACAATCACCACCTCTCACCCCACCCAAAACAAATACATGATACAACTGTTGAATAAAGCATCAACATTTTCTCTCTAACTCAGTCTAACTCTCTCTCTCTCTCTCTCTGATGAGGAGTGTTATCCTTTGCTGTTTTTATGTTTGCATGATGTGACTTTTTTTTTTTTTTTTTTCCCTGTACTTTAAATTCCAAAATGTCCCCATCCTTATCCCCCTCTGTGCCTCTTCCCCCCATCCTCCCTCCCTTTTATTCTCATTTCTGCATGTACATATATTATTTAGCTTTCTTGTTTGATTTATTTCATTTTTCCCCAGGGCTGGGTGGAAAAAAGCATGTAACTTGCTTATCTCATGTTCCCTGGTTAAATAAAATTTCGTTTTCGTTTTCGTTTTTCGTTTTCTCTCTCTCGTGTACCGTGTGTTTGTATGTGTGTGTGTCTGAGCGAGTGTGTGTATGTGTGTGTGTGTGTGTGGCGGTGTGTGTGTGTGTGTGTGTGTGTGTGTGTGTGTGTGTGTGTGTGTGTGTGTGTGTTTGTGTGTGTTCGTGTGTATGTGTATGTGTGTTTATGTATGACCGTGCTTAGTTTACATGTTGCATCACCCGAGTACAAGTGCGCTTGCGTACGCGCTTTTGCGTGCGCACGTATATGAGCCTGTATGTATACATGTGTGTGTTTTGGCGTGTACCTGTAAGCGAATGGGTGGGGATGGGCAATGGTTGTGGATTTTTTGTAATTTACTTTTTTCCCTTATTTATTGCATTGCTTCTTGATTTTTGTTGTTTTCATATATTTGATTTTGTTCATGAGGGCACGGTGTAAAAAAAAAAAGCCCATTATGCTTATCTGTTTACCCTCAATAAAAAAAAAATTGAGTTCGAGTTCGAGTTCTCTCTCTCTAATAATGAGAACTCGCGAGCGTTAACGCTAAAACCCCCCACCAAAAACCAACTGCACTGACCGATGAGGGACTCTGTGTCGAAGAAGAGCACGTGGGCGTCGGGGTCGGTGGTGTTGGTGCGCACGCCCTGGATGAGCAGGGGGAAGGCGGAGGGCTTGATGAACTCGGCCTTGGGCCCCTGGGCCGCCACCTGCTGGGCCGAGCTCTGCTGCAGCTTCTGCTGGGCCAGGTTGCGGAACGTGGCCAGGTTACGCCGCTTCAGGGCCTGAGAGCAAAGACGGCAAACGTTAAAGGGTTGGGGGCCAGGGCCTGTATTCACGTTGAGATAGCATGAGACTTAGCATGATGCTAACTTAGAAGCTCTTCCAATGTTATAGGATTTAATAGGACTTTTGGAAGAGCTTCTAAGTTAGCATCATGCTAAGTCTCATGCTATCTCAACGTGAATACAGGCCCAGGCTCTTTGGGCTGAAGACCCGTTTCAAATCGGCTCTCAGCGGGAAAAAATACACTTTTGCTGACTACTGATGAATAAAGTTTTCTCACTTTTTTTGTGACTATATCTTGTTAGTCTCCAACTCATCTGAAGCCGGAATTGAAAGAATCTGCTCCCCGTGGGGATACCGGGGGGTCTTCAGTACAAATAGTTCCCCCACCTTCTGAAAGTTCTGTGCTTGTAACTTCCTCTAATCTGTCTCTCTCTCTGACTCTGCCTTTTTCCTTGCTTTGTGTCATCTACTATCTTTCCGACTTTTTGGCCCCATTCTCCTGCCTTTTTTTGCACACAAAAAATCTTCAAAATAGTTTTCTCTTTTGAGCGCAAAGGAAAGGAAACATCAAATAAACCAAGTGTGGATCTGATTATTGAAACAAAAAATGGTGGACCGTAGCCTCTATTTCGTAGTATCTTGTATTTTTTCATAAAGCTTAATATTAGACATACATATCTGTATTGTTAAAAATTCGGGACTTTACTGGCGATTGCCTCCAGGATCGTTCCCACCATCTTTATATCTACTAGTGTCCCATATGTGTCTGTTCCAGCCCGGAGTACGTTAAACAGGTTTTCATCAGAAAGCTTAACCCTTTCACCGCCAGCCATTTTTCAGCCAAAAAATACCATTAAGCTTAACTGGGTAGAGGAAAACAATCGTCAGCAATATTGGACATTCTTCTGTGACATGTATAACATTAGGCCTATTCTTAACCTCCCAAAATTGAGAAAATAGAGTCTTTGGATAACAGGCCCTGATTTGATGCCTTTTAGTGACATGGGTGTTAAACCATTGTGGTGCATAAATGCGACGTTGGCGGTGAAAGGGTTAAGGTGGGTCTGAGAGTGAGCTCTAAGCGCTTTACTCGTTCATGGTCCCACCTGTGCCAGAGTGAGGGAAGGGTTGGTGAGGGTTTCCTTGGGCAAAGCGTTTTCGTCGCAGTTGTTGACGATCTCTTCAGCAGTGATGCCCGTCACCACTCGATCCAAACAGCCTGCACACACACACACACATACACACACACGTGCACATGCACGCAATGCATGTACGCACATGCACACACACACATACACGCACGCACACACACACGCATGCACTCACACACACATAAACAGATGTATATAATGTGCATGTGGTCACAGACAGATACACACACATATACATACACATAAACATATGTATATAATGTGCATGTGGTCACACAGACATACACACACACACACACACACACAAACACACATAAACAGATGTATATAATGTGCATGTGTCACACACAGACATACACACACACACACATAAACAGATGTATATCATGTGTATGTGGTCACACACACACACACGCAGTGACACACACACACACATGCACGCACGCATGCACACACATATGCATTTGGGATCGGTGATTCAATTAACCCCTTAACTGCCATATAACTGAACATGCATGTGCTTGATGACGTCACCGATGATGTCATCAAATGAAGGGGAATAACTCTGCTATACTGCTTTTTGCTTTAACACAGTCATGAGGGGGTTATATCCCCTGACTTGCCAGATAGGCTCCATCAGTTCTATTTTTCATGCCATGATTTTTAAAATGATTTTTTCTTTTTCTCTGGCCATCAAGGGGTTAAGTTCATGTAAAATAAATCGCAAAACCCCCAAAAATTACAAAGAGTGAGAGACCGATATTTTTAGAATAGATAAGCAACATTATACATCACTTGATCATATATATGTGCGCTATGTAAGTGCCAATTATTATTATAAATTCCAGACCTTCATCGTTTGCATTCTATTGACATAACAGCTTTCTCATACAATGAAGGAATTCTCAATAACCCGACCTTTCAACCCCCCCCCCCCCCCTTACACCAACAATGCAAAAAGTAAAGTCTGCAATGATTGGCTGTTTCCAAGAGAGGCTAGGTCAGAGCAAACTAACCGTGAGAGGGCCCACAACAAAAAAAGCTTAGCCAATGGTATCGTCAAAGTACTCAAGCAAAACATTCGCCAGCGACATCAAACGTTTTTCGCGACTCGCAAACGCAGATCTTATATTTCGGTAGTTTAATTCAGCCAAGCCCTCAGACATTGTCCGGGTTCACATTAGACGCGTAAGTTCCGTACGGAAAACCCTAAATAAGTGGAAGAAAGAAGGATAAAAGTTTACACACATAGGGGAAATTCGGACACGTGCGCAAATCTTTTCCCTTCTTTGTTTCACTTATTTATGGATTGCGCATGGGTTTCCGCATGGAATATCCGCTTATGTGTGTACACGGCCATAGTCCTAATCCTTACATTTTTCAGACTCCCTCCTCTTTCCTACGTCTTCTTTCATAGAGTATCCCATTTCAACTTTGTGAGTGAAGACTACTGATGCTGACTAAACTGTAAAATATCGGACACCACACACAGACGCTGACCAGTCTCCATCTGCCAGACGTAGACGGTGCCGTCGGTGCAGCTGACCACCATGAAGTCGTCCAGGGGGCGCCAGCGGATCACCTTGATGGGGAACAGGTGCCGGCTGGCCAGCATCACGCACTTGCGCTCCTTCATGCTCAGCAGCGCCACCGAGTGGTCGCTGGCCACCGAGCACACCGACGACAGGATGCGCGGCTGGTTTGGGGGGAAAAAAGAAGAGAAAATGGGACACAGTAAAGATTCATTATTCGCCTTTATTTTATTTTATGATGTTTTAACTCTTCTAGTAGCATGGGGGAATGCATTCGCCCGGTACATCACACACTCTCACTTCCACCAAATGTGTTTGTCTGCTTCTTCTGCGTTCCCAGGCCATAAGGCCCCAATGGGTACGTATGTGTCCGCTTTCCGGTTTTTACTGGTGTCCTCATTGCTTTCAGCCGACACATTCCGATTTCGGAGGAGCTCAAAAGGAGAAAACTATATGGAAGATTTTTTTTAGGGAAAAAAGGCAGGAGAATGGGCCGAAAAAGTCAGAAAGATAGATGATGACACAAAGCAACCCGAATTTCACCACAGACGAGTTTCTGTGATTAAAAAATACCAAAATTCCCCCCCCCCCCCTCTCCACCCAACACCCCCACCCCACCCCCGCCAAGACTCACGTTGCAGTTGGCACGATGAGCTGCTCCAGCATCCCCCCTCCCTCTTTCATCCCTACCCCTCCCCCCCCCCCCCCACCCACCCCACCCCCACTCAAAGACTCACGTTGCAGTTGGCAGGGGGCACAATGAGCTGCTCCAGCATCCCCCCTCCCTCTTTCATCCCTACCCCTCCCCCTCCCCCCCTCCTCACCCCCACCCTCACACCCCACCCCCACTCAAAGACTCACGTTGCAGTTGGCAGGGGGCACAATGAGCTGCTCCAGCATCCCCCCTCCCTCTTTCATCCCTACCCCTCCCCCCTCCTCACACCCACCCTCACACCCCACCCCCACTCAAAGACTCACGTTGCAGTTGGCAGGGGGCACAATGAGCTGCTCCAGCATCCCCCCCCCCCTCCCTCTTTCATCCCCACCCCCCCCCCTCCTACCCCTCC
>CM065699.1:38483449-38533449 GCA_017654935.2 Phymorhynchus buccinoides | reverse complement strand
GGGAGTGCCCGATGTGGGTGCTCCACAGGTCCTTAATCCGATCATTGATTACTAAGTTCACACACACACACACACACACACACACACACACACACACACACACACACACTGACCAGCCCATGCAGCAGTCCAGGGGAGTGCCCGATGTGGGTGTTCCACAGGTCCTTAATCCGATCATTGATTACTAAGTTCACACACACACACACACACACACACACACACACACACACACACACACACACACACTGACCAGCCCATGCAGCAGTCCAGGGGAGTGCCCGATGTGGGTGTTCCACAGGTCCTTAATCCGATCATTGATTACTAAGTTCACACACACACACACACACACACACACACACACACACACACACACACACACACACACACACACACTGACCAGCCCATGCAGCAGTCCAGGGGAGTGCCCGATGTGGGTGTTCCACAGGTCCTTAATCCGATCATTGATTACTAAGTTCACACACACACACACACACACACACACACACACACACACACACACACACACACACACACACACACACACTGACCAGCCCATGCAGCAGTCCAGGGGAGTGCCCGATGTGGGTGTTCCACAGGTCCTTAATCTGATCATTGATTACTAAGTTCACACACACACACACACACACACACACACACACACACACACACACACACACACACACACACTGACCAGCCCATGCAGCAGTCCAGGGGAGTGCCCGATGTGGGTGTTCCACAGGTCCTTAATCCGATCATTGATTACTAAGTTCACACACACACACACACACACACACACACACACACACACACTGACCAGCCCATGCAGCAGTCCAGGGGAGTGCCCGATGTGGGTGTTCCACAGGTCCTTAATCCAATCATTGATTACTAAGTTCACACACACACACACACACACACACACACACACACACACACACACACACACACACACACTGACCAGCCCATGCAGCAGTCCAGGGGAGTGCCCGATGTGGGTGTTCCACAGGTCCTGCAGGGTGGTGCACAGCTTGGGGGTGAGGGCGGGCAGGCGATCGAAGCTCTCCTGCCGCACCAGGGTCATCTGGCGCTCCGACACCTCCGGCACCTCAATCAATCAATCAAGCATTTATTGTCACCCGTTTTCAAACCAGGAAATCTGTCTCGGAAACACACAAATTTTTGTGCCCCCATTTCCATTTAAATATGAGGCACAATTTGTTGATATGCTTTGCCTTTCGTAAGCTTTCCATTGTTTACTGTAAATATTTATCTGTTCTGTGTTTCTTTTTTCTATGTAAATAAGCAATACGGTTTGTGCATTGTGCGTGTGTGTTTGCATTTTGTTTTTGTTATATGGCTTGATGAAAAAAAGTATGTATGTTTGCTTATTCAATGTCCATCTTTAAATAAAGTTTTGACTTGACTTGACTTGACTTCACACACACACACACACACACACACACACACACACACACACATTTTCTCTTGCAACAAACACCGTCCACCTCACAAGCAATCAAAGAAACAACATCTTGACATTTTTTTCCTCACCTGCCACACCACCACGCGCCCCTCCCCGTCCCCCCGCAGCAACAGGCCCCCACTCCTCGCCCCGCCCACGGCGCTGTTGGTGCCGCCGGTAGCGCGTTGTTGCTCCCCACCTCCTCCTCTGGTGGCTGGGGTGGGGAAGAAGGTCAAGGACGGGTAGCAGGAGGCGCTCTGTTTGTGAACACAACCACACTAACGCCGTGACAGCCCCTGGAATGGCCTTAGTTTTCGACTTGGCTGTAACTGGCTCACCACAGTAGCTTTTCTCAGCTCCTTTCAGTTCATGCCTTATGCTAACACTCACCACCAGCATAAACCAATTTAACCCTTTCGCCGCCAGCCATTTTTCAGCAAACAAATTTCCATTAAACTTACCTTGGTAGAGAAAAAAATCTGTTTGTAATATTGATGATTCCTCTGTGACATATTAAGTAAGGCCTATCCTTGCCTCCCAAACTTAAGAGAATAGGGTCTTTGGATAACAGACCCTGATTTGATTCCTTTTAGTGACATGGGTGTTAAATCATTGTGGTGCACAAATGCGATGTTGGCGGTGAAAGGGTTAAAGTGTTTTATCCATCAGGCTTACATGGAGGCATACCACTTGTAAGGTCTTTTCCTATCTCTAACCAAAATCAATGATAAGAATATTTGCCTCTGTTAAAAGAAATAACTTGAAACAAATAGCTCTCTGTGGAAAACTAAAAGGAGTTAGAATGAGGGGAAATAGTGTACTGTGTCACTCGTGTTAACATACTATAGACTCACTCGAAGTGAGTCTATAGTATGATAGTTGCTCGGTTGTGTGTCTGTGTGTATGTGTGTGTGTTTGCGTCTAATCTCTAAACTTTAACGTTGGCATTTTTCTCGGGAAATAGAAGGCATACATTGTTCAAACTTGGCACACACACATATAGATGTCCATGCAAGCTTTCAATCAATAATGATTTGAATAATTAAATACTGAAAACAACATTGTAAACAGATAACAGATAACATTTTAGATTAGTGGGTTAGAGACTATTCAACAGGCAACATGAGTTAAGAAACTCATAAACACTGAAAGCCTCGATAGCTCATTGGTAGAGTGTCTGTCTGTCATGCTAACGGTTCCGGGCCCGATTCTCGGCACAGGCACTTTTTTTATTTTTTTATTTTTTTAGTTGTATCCATTAACGATATTTCATTTGTACTTTAACATTTTATTGGCAATCTTGTTACTTTAGACACCCCCCTCAATCTGTTGTCCCACATGTTCCTGTTCGAGTGAGCCTTGAAGGCTTTGCCTCTTGTTTTAATCTTAATCTTAACACAATCACATGCATCAGGGGTGCATCTGCGAGGACTCGACAAAGCTTTGCCAGTACCATAGTTTTCGGACAAAATAACAAGGCGATACTTTTTCCAGAGACTGAGACTGACATGGACAAGACAGACAGATAGACAGATTTTTACATTTTAATCATTTCTTCATCGAATACTGTTGTGGCGGTACGGTCCATAGCCGATGAGGTTTATCCGAGGCGTGGTTACCGCTGCACATATCTATATTGTTAAAAACTCGTGACTTTACTGGTGTTGCACTGCCTCTGGGCATTGCACCCAGCATTGTTCCCACCATCGTTGTATTTACAAATGTCCCATATGTGTCTATGACCGAGAGGACGTAAAACACCATTTTTCATTCATTAATCATTTTTTCTTTCCACAACACAAAAGAGGGGGCTAAAATATTGGAAAGGGAGAACTGGAAAATGCGAAAAACTAAGGAGGCCACACACGTCCGACTACAGTCAGCGATCATGAACAGGGCCCAGGGGGCCTTACTATCGGGGATTTACGACCCACTTTTCGCCAATCTTCGTAAGATTGGCGGACACACCCGGTCATCTCAGCTGAGAGTGAGTTTGTCATCAACCCAGTCACTCTAAAGAAGTCCACAGGAGTGGATGAAACCGTCAGGGGAAAAAAAGAGGTAAAATTTTGTGTTGTGGAAAGAAGAAATGATTAAAATGTATTGCATCAACCAACACGATGAACAATTTCAACAGATAGATAGAGACAGACAGGCGGACAAAGACTTACAAGGGTAAGGCAGAAAGACAGACAGAGAGACAGACAGACAGACAAAGATCTACAAGGGTAAGGCAGAAACACTAACAGATACACAGACAGACAGACAGACAGACAGACAGACAGACAGACAAAGACACAGACCTCCAAGGGTAAGGCAGAAAGACAGACAGAGACACAGACCTCCAAGGGTAAGGCAGAAAGACAGACAGACAGACACAGACAGACATGGACAAGGAAGGTAGAGCTGGACAGGAAAACAGATACAGATCAACATGTACAAATTAGAGAGACAGACAGAGAGACAGAGAGACAGACAGACGTACGTGGGAGTTGAAGATGTCCAGAACGTAGTAGGCGTGCACCATGGCATGGTGATGACTGCGATGGTATTCACCACTGTCCGGGTTGGTGCTGCACACACACAGACACACAGACGTGCACACACACACACAATCACACACACACACACACACATGTGCACACTCATGCCCACGCACATACGCATGCACATGCTCGCACACGCGCACACACATGCACGCACACATGTACGCACGCACACACGCATGCATGCACGCACACACACACATGTACACGCACACACATGTACACACACACACACACACACGCACGCACACACACACTCACACACACATGAGGAACATAAGTCTAAAATGCAGTCGCTTGTTGACATACCCTGGCTAAAAGACTCCAGGGATCATCCCAACAGCCGATGTTCATATTCTGATCGCTTCTCGGCCTTTTGGCTAAGACAGTGATTCAGGAACATAAATTTTTGTTTATACCCTGGTTGGTTTGTTCAGCCCGTCGTACATGGCGAAAGCCGATACACGACGTTAAACTGAACTTCCATCCCAACAGTCTTGAGCACTATTGTGGCACAAATGCATCAGCTAGGGATGAGAACATTACGTGTGTGACCGTTTTTGATTACCCCTCCACGTGGGCAGCCACACTCCGACTTCGGGGGGGGGGGGGGGGGGGGGAATGCAGTCAAATACTGTACTTTTCGGTTCATTAGGCGCTGCTGTGTATAAGGCGAATAGGGCAATTTTCAAGAAAAATCTGAAAAAATCCAAGTAAAAGGCGCCCTCGTTTATAAGGCGATACACACCTCACAAAACAAAGTCGAAGTTTGAAGCCCATACACGTCCTGTAAACGCTTACCGACCGCCATTATTGTTGTCATAAACGAGAGGTGGCTCCCTTCTCAAATAATCGAAACTTCCGTTTTTGCGACTTCCGGTTGTTGTGTTTTGGACCATTCTTCGCGATAACTGGTAGAATGATGGCACTTTAAGCTCTACAACGATGCTTTTTACATCCAACGAAGGGTTATGGCATCTGTGACGGTATCTAGGATGATAATAGGGATTTTGAAGCATTTTAGCGTGAGTATTCGTCATATCGGCGACTCGCTACCACTTTCGATGTTGTGACTCACAGTAGACTGTACTGAACACGGCAATCGTTGCCTCTCTTCTCACGATTTTGTTCACTAATAGGGCACCCTCGTTTATTAGGCACATAGGTCGAAATTGGAGAAAAAAATATCGCCTTATAGTCCGAAAATGACGGTACTAACTAAAAACACCACTCTTTAGACCCATCTCTAAATCACTGCATTATTAACTTTTTAAGCCCCTTATAACCTGATTCCGCCCATGACACCCATTACTTTCTCCTACCAAGCCGTCTAAAACCGCCCCCGTACACCCACTTCGTTATGTATTTTGGAGTTAAAATTGTAACATCAAAAAATCAAAAATATCACATAACAAAAAAAACATTGCAAGTTAAACATTCTTCATTTATACACAAACCCTGAGCATTTGAAGTCAATCCATCAGGTAGTTATTTTTTAATATGTTTTAAAACAAAGTACCCCATTTCTGTCCCAGTTTACCAACATTAATTTGGTGGTTTACAGGGAGTAGAGTCGTCATTTTAATCGGGGTTACAAGTGTTAACAGACTTCGTTCTGCCACCTTTCAGGCTTTGTGTCACAATACGCAGCACAAACCCCATGCTCTTATCCGCAAAGAAGCAAAAGAAAGTAAAAAATAAGCGGATGGGATAAGCGCATGCCGGAAACACGTGCGCTTATTTTTCTTACTTCCTCTTATTAGTCTGCGGATTGATTTTAAGCCGCGCAATGAGAGGTTCCCGCGTGTAACGTACCGTAATTTACGGACTATAGTATAGGGCGATACCTTTTTTCGTAGACTGAGACCCCTGCGCCTTATAATGCGACTGATAATATAGTAAGAAACTATAATAACAAAATCTTAAGTTTGCGTAAAATTTGGGGGGTGCGCCTTATAATCAGGTACGCCTAGTAGTCAATAAAATACGGTACACCAAGTCTAACCGTCCCTAAAATCAATCAGCCACATATTCGGTGCGAGCTAAACAGACAAACAAACCGTTTCGGTGTACCCATGGGTGCTCCTGGGAAATTTCAAAAATCCTGTAAGGCAGGGGTCCAGGGGCCACCCAGGCCCCCAGCCGGAGTTCAGGGACAGCGCCCCTCTTGGGGGGGGGGGGGCAAATTGCCCGGGCCTGGGCCTGGAAGCTGAAGGGAAACAAGTTTCCAATGTAATAGGGCATTTGCCACGAATGTTCATTCTCTATACTAGACTACTCTGTCATTTATTTGCTCTGTTTACCTTTATCCAAGTGTGTGTGTGTGTGTGTGTGTGTGTGTGTGTGTGTGTGTGTGTGTGTGTGTGTGTGTGTGTGTGTGTGTGTGTGTGTGTGTGTGTATGTGTGTGTGTCTGTCTGCCTGCCTGTCTGCCTGTCTGTCTGTTCAGAGATTTCTATTTGTGCCATCCGTTTCATTTCGTTTTCAATACATTGGATTATTTTCTTTATTTATATGCCTTTTTCACATTTTATGAACACATTTATTTCTGTATCTTGTGTGTGTGTGCGTGCACGCGCATGTGTGTGTGTGTGTGTGTGTGTGTGTGTGTGTGTGTGTGCGCGCGTGTGTGAGTGCTTGTGTGTGTACTGAATAGTATTACTTTATTATATTTTACCGTTTGCTGTGATGTTATCATTATGATGTTCTTTATTATTGGGGGGGTGGCGGGGGGGTGACAAACTAAATTGGTCTATGTGAATAACATGTGCTTTTATGCATGTATTTTATGTCTTAGTTTATTATATAATGTCCCGCCAGTTTTAGATTTAAGTGCACGCTGAAAAAAGATTTACATTTGATTGATTGATTGATCGATTGATTACTAATTTGCCTGCGCTCGTTCTGCCCGAGTTACGCTGACCTTTCTAATTCAACTCTCTAAATTCAACTGAGTGAACTTCAAGGTCGCTGGCACGCGGCAACTTTATGCCCTACTGACAGGCTCTCGCTGCACTTTCACTTCTGGTTAAACTTCATGACCTCTATAAGTATAACCAGCAAAATGCAGCTTCTCAAATCCTCGTAATCCGGCACGACGCCGGCTCCGGGCAATGACAAAACAAATCCTGAACTTCAGGACATCCTGGACACAAAAAAATCCTGAACTTCAGGACATCCTGGACACAAAAAAATCCTGAACTTCAGGACATCTTGAAAGCAGGAGCATCCATGTGTACCCTATGAGTGGATGAATTTTGAAAACAAATGCTGGGGGGGGGGAGGAGAGGAGGGAGAGGGGGAGAGAGGGAGAGGGGAGAGGGAGGGAGGGGGGGGGGGGGGGGAGAGGGGTGTGTGTTTAATTTAATAACATCAGAGCCATCATGGCGGAGATAATGAAGAAAAAAAACCTCAACCGATCTAACCACCAGGGGGAAAAAAACCCTGACAACAACAACAAGTCATGTAACAAACACTGAACTATGAACATTCAAATTGTGAGGTACCATTGCATCACACAGATTTTAAAAACCCACCATATTATATACCGGGTAATTTTCAGGAACAACAACAACAACAACAAAAGATAGGTGAAGAATCGCAACAAAATGTTTTCCTGAACCCAAACTTTTCAGCAGAGAAAAAATAAAATCCAACAACAGCAACAAGCAGGGTGGTAAGCTGAGGGAGGGAAAATCGCTTTTAAACCCTTTCACCGCCGAAGTTGAGGTTCAACACCACACTAATTTAACCCTTTCACCGCCAATGTCGCATTTTAGCACCACAATGGTTTAACACCAATGTCACTAAAAAGGCATCAAACCAGGACCTGTTATCCAAAGACCCCATTTTTTTAAATTTTGACAGGGAAGGATAGGTCTTAATGTTATGTATGTCACAGAGGAATTTACAATATTGCAGATATTTTCTTTTCTCTACACAGTTAAGTTCAATGGTATTTTTTGGCTGAAAAATGGCTGGCGGCCAAAGGGTTAACACCTGTCACTAAAAAGGCATGAAATTAGAATATGTTATCCAATGACCTCATGCTGTTAATTTTGGGAGACAAGGACGGGCCTTATTTGATGTATGTGATAGGGGAATTCACAGTATTGTAGAAACCAACTTTCCTGTTACCCAGGTAAATCTGACAGCCTTTTTCAGCTGAAAAATGGCTGGCGGTGAAAGGGTTAAGTCAAAATTGAAGGGACAGAAATTTTGTTTTGAGATAGCCAATATTGTTTTAGTTGAAAAGACGTTTTCAACATAGAGATTAGGGTTAGGGTTAGGGTTACTGGGACCCCAAAATTATTGTGAGTTATCCAGTGTTTTTGAGTACCAAGACCCTGGCCCCGTTTTTGAGATTATCAGTTCTCCACTGTATAATCATTCCTGATGTTTCTTGTTTCTGACTTTTATCCCTGTTGACTCTTCTAGTATGATGTAATTCGCCCAGTACATTACTCTACACACCCACCAAATGCAAAGACATTCCAAAAAATAAAATAAAAACAAATAAAAAATGCAAAGTACCAAGTACCCTGGCCATGTGTCTGTTTTTAGAGCTTATGTTAGTGACTTTTTTTTCTGTTAAAAGCAAAGCGTGCATCATGCATACCAAGTACCCTGGCCATGTGTCTGTCTGTTTTTAGAGCTTATGTTAGTGACTTTTTTCCGTTAAAAGCAAAGCGTGCATCATGCATACCAAGTACCCTGGCCATGTGTCTGTCTGTTTTTAGAGCTTATGTTAGTGACTTTTTTCCGTTAACTCTTTCTATACTAACCTGCGCTCTCGTCGCAGGGCATGCGCACAACGGCTCGTTACTAAGGTAACGGGATATCGCATGTGAACTTTAAAAATTCATAGTTCATAGGTTAACAGTCATGCGTGCTTCAAAGTGGCTCCGAGGGCTACTACTACGTTTCATTCATGCCTCTGACACTGAGGGCTACTACTACGTTTCATTCATGCCTCTGACACTGATGTGTCTGTTTTTAGGCTGGCTGCATACCAAGTACCCGGTTATTTTGGGACCTTCAAATTATATTTTCGCTATTATGAGTGTGCCTGGCTTGACAAAACATGCATTTATTTTAAAATATCACAAATCAAACCTAATCAAGTGGATGCTTTGAAACTGTTGCAGGTGTTAGTACTGTATATTGTGTACATATTGCCTAAATGTCACGTTTGTATCTGTTACCATTATTTAGAAAATAATTTTTTGGCAACCTATGCAAATCGGCCAGTACAGAACGCTTGCAAAGGGAAGCAACTGGCCAGCATGGAATGAGTTAAAAGCAAAGCGTGCATCATGCACACTGGAAACAAAAGTAGTAACTCCACTCTTTGAGAGAAGACTTGAATGAAGAAAGGGAGTTGGCAGAACGGAGAGGAAGAGGGAGTTTGTTCCAAGTAGAGGGGGCCTGAAAAGAGAAGGAGCATTCGCCGAAAGTCCTGGTGCGGCAACGAGGGATCTACAGACATGAACAATTTTTTTTAATCCAAGCCACTCATAAATCAATGTTTTATCACGGTTAAAAAAAATTAAACATCATGAACTCATTCAAGTCGTTCGTTCCGGCCATATATGTCCGGATTTAATAGATTGCTGTCAATTTGAAGCATTTGCTTCAAGGGAAGTAAATCTGTGTGCACACCATACCTTGGTCACTTCTAAACTTGCTTCGCTCCCTTAGACCACAATTTTGCCTCTGACTTTGCTTTTGTAGTGGCTTGTTGTGGGGTAACCAATCGGTGTAGAGAGTTTTTCTACATAAAGTTTATAGAGAGAACAATACCGATTTGAAAAAAACACGCAAGTGTATATATTTGTCCCAATATTTCGTGCTGGGTATTCACTGAACTTTATCAAGGTCTCAAACGACAGAGGAATGAGCCGCAAAATAAAAATAAAAAGGCATAAACATTACTCAGGTTAGAAAACAAAACTTCGGGGGGAAAAAGTCTATATATAAAAAAGTCTGATCTACCACTTCCCTACGTCTAAACCTGAAGTAAAAACCCGTAATCTTCCTTCATTTCTCCTTTTTGTTTATGTACGTTTTGTTTTTGTGTAGTATGGCTGGAGTGATTTGTGAGGTTATTTTTTAATAATTCAAAATCGTTGCGATGCGAAGGAGTTAAGAAGGTGGTGGCCTTCATTAAGAAAATAATTAATTATTGAGAAAAAGAATGAAAAAACGTGATTTAAGACTGTGGCTTGGGCTGAAAAATCGTACATGTTTGCATAATAACCCAGGGGTGAAAAATGGTGGAGAAAATATCTACTTTTTTTTCTTTTAGTTATGGCCACAGATATCTGAGCAGATTTTTGTTATGGACCACACTGTAAGTAAGTTTAAAAAAAAGAATTAAAAAGACATTTTAAGCTTTCTTTGAAAATCCGTCACACCTTCATACAAGCACCAATTAATGAGCCAAGCGAGCATTGCCCTATTAAGCCTGGCTTGTGATTTCAAGCAACTTTCTAAATCAGGAAGCAAGTGCACAGAGACTGTCTAGCCAAGCTGTATGTAGCCTAAAGATGTGTCCTTAAAGCGGAAACTTCTACATACAGACATGAGATTTTCAGAGAAACCAAAAGGAGGAAAAAAAAGAGGCGGGAGTCTTCGTGGGGGTCAGGGGGGAAAAAAAGCCCCCTGAAGCTGAAGAATGTTTGCATTTGAACCTGCAAAAATCAACCTCCGAGACAGCAAAATTAATAAAAAATGTAATCTCCTTGATCCCACACAAAAAATTTAAATTATTATTGACTCAGCGCTAGTGATTTTCTTAGACAGAGACACAGAGAGAGAGAGAGACAAGACAGACAGAATGAACCGATTGAACACAACATTTGAAAATATCCATTGAACTTTTCAGCGCATTTTCGCTTCAAGTTCAACACAAAATTTAACCCTACCTACACCCCCACCCCAAATTTTCTCAACAGATTTAAACTGATCTCAAAGATGACCCCTGGTGTCACCCAAAAGGAGGAAATCCTCCAATTGGAGGGAAAATCTCATCTCTGACATAGCTCCATAGTGAAGCAAAATATGATTTAGGTGCAGAAACATTTATGAGATTTTAGCAACAAATCTTTGGTATACATAACCACATAGAACAAAATTGAAAAACAAATGCACAATGAAAACAAAAAACAACTAAAAGCTCTGCTGACAACATATTATGCACAAATAAAGGCAACAGATTGTGATACATTGAGGAAAGAGTACGCTCACAACAACTACATTTTAAACACAAAGGTAAGCAAGATATCAGGCATCAGAATAGTCTTAAAGTCCAATCCTCTGAAAACTGCGGTGCAAGGGCCATCAAGGCTCCACACTGTAATAATAGGGACAACACTGAGTCAGTTCCCAACATGACCGAAAAGGCTCAATATAGTGATAAATCACTTTAGAATGCTACTCGACAAAACAGATAACACTCAATAAAGAGGCAGAACCTCTGACAAGAGAAGCCAATCCTCTTGTCAGAAATTCTGAATCCTCCGAAATTTGCAGATCCTCTGACAGTTCTGATGCCTGAGACACTGAAGCCGGGCCACTGTATCGATGACCATAACGTCTAACATGTGGAACTAGCCGATCAATGAGATGAAACTAGAATACAGGCAGCTTCGAATCATAATGCATATCCTCTTTCATTTGCGCATCGAGCGTAAGAAAATTGTTTTTTTTAATGCTTTCTGAAGTTTTACCAAGCTATTTGTTTTAGTTTCAAGTTTGCCATACAAAGGGCAAGCTGTTATCTAAGGCGCGGGGATCAAAATTGTATTTGAAAAAAAGGAATTGAGCAGTAAAGCTGTGAAAAAGCGGTAATCCTGCAAGGCTCACCTGTGGACGGCTTTCCCTTTAAGCAAGCTGTGGTGAGGACACAACACAGTGACAGTGAGAGGCGGGCAGTGAACCACAACACACACACACACACACTCGCACGCACACATGCACACACACCCACACACTCACAAACTGTGTGCATATGCACACACACACAGTGACACACAAACACACTCACACACACACATAAACTCACACTCACACACTGTGTGCATATGCATACACACACACTGAGACACACAGTGACACAAAAACACACACATACATACACACACATACATACACTCATACATACACACACACATACACACACATACACACACACACGTACACACACACACATAAACTCACACTCACACACTGTGTGCATATGCATACACACACACTGAGACACACAGTGACACACAAACACACACATACATACACACACATACATACACTCATACATACACACACACATACACACACACACACACACACACACACACACACACACACACACACACACACACACACACACACACACACACACACACACACACACACACACACACACACACACAGACACACACACATACGGAACCCTGTACTCGTACAAAGATACACTTTGTACGCACTGTAACTTGTTGGAATTTTCACAATGTTGGATTTAGACACACATCTGAATAATCACACAAATATTACACACCCACACACCATGCATGCTCACACACACACACACACACACACACACACACACACACACACACACACACACCAGTGAACAGAAGTGACACAAATGACGCCAAGTGACCAACACCAGATAAATTTTGATTAAAGTTGATGTGACATCATATCATAAGTGCACATCTCTCTACTGGTCACAATACATGCTGGTGACGTTGATTACATTGCTCCAAAGGGGCGTTTATGAACCAAACATTTCATTAGTTATTGCAGTGCAAGTCACTGATGACCTTCGCTATCAGGCATGGTAAAGGAAGAAAAGCATTTTTCTCTGAAAATATTACAGGGTTTCAGGAGATGTCTCTTGGTGTAATCAATGGATTAAAAGCCCTTCATGGTGACCAGGGGGCAATGCCTCTTGAAGATGGATATGTAAAACTGTTCAAACTGGGGGAAAGGGCATCTCTTCAAGCTGTAAAACCCCTTCTGACATTTTATTTTCTCCATTCACTTTTCTCTGAATTCAGAGAATTCTCTGATAATTACCATGCTTGGCAATAAATGGGGTCTGCACATCACCGTGAGTGATACATCCTTAGACTTCAACACACATGCAAAGTGTTTATTTACATCGCGTACACTACGGCGGTGCATTACAGTACGTATTGAGAATGCATCTTTTTCTTTTTCAGCACGACTAAGAATGAAGCCAATTGTGACCCAGCACCTCGAAAGGGACGTTAACTTAATTTAAGTCGCTGGGCTAGTTTCTCACAACAGGCTTGGAAAGTCAAAAATCTCAATTTTCTGTCAATTTTGAGTTATGGGTATTTTCGTGTTCTCTAACATCTTATCTTTCATACTTATATAAAGGACAATCCTCAATATGGTTTATAAATGGTCTTATAAGTGCTTTAAAACGAGTAGGTCAATGCATTTTCTTCAGCTAGGCCAGACCTTAGACTGTGTTTTCTCAAAATGGCCGACGCTCACCCTACTAACTTTAAATGCTCATAACTCTGGAACAGAAAAGCATACACAAATGGTTCTTGCATCATTTGAAAGAGAATTGTCTGAAGTTTTCAAATGTGTAATTTTCTCAGAAAGGTCAGTTTTACACTTAATGTCCCTTGGGTCACAATTAGTATTAAACATTATTTTTGCCTGACTGATGAAAGCTAATTAAATAAGTTCAAAACGCTTTGCCTTGCAAAGGGAATATAATATTTTGTCACGTTACAAAAGTAGTCAACAAATTGACCTGAAAGAGCATCAAGTTGTCTCTTTTGGCTAAGTAATAAGAAGTGGACTTTCAGTGACGTCCCGAGGCCCCGGTCATAGGCCACTGACCTATTAAAATTGAAAATAATATCCTATTGTGTTCTCCCCTGTCAGGACAAATGCCTGATTCATATTTTTAACACTGGAATGCTTTTGTTATAATGATTTCTGAGAGAAATTAATACGGGCGAGAGAGATTAATACATGTATTTTGTATGAACAGTCTCACTTATTTTTAATGTTTATATTCATTGATACTTGTCTTCATGTTGATTATTCTTGGCTTGTCTTTAATGTGTATGTTTATCTGTATGTTAGTGTTTAGGCCTTTGTTCAGCGCTTTGAGCACCCTGCAAAGGGAGTTAAGCGCTCTATAAATAACCAGTATTATTATTATTATTATTATTTCTGCAAGAGCCAGGTGCTAATTGTCCTATTGATTTCTCTTGTCTCAGGACAGGCTTGCAATCAGGTGCGCTTTATAGTCAGAAAAAAATGGTACACAAATTACTTTTCAGAACAAAAACAATGTCAAAGACTATCCTCTCTTTTTCAAAACCCTATCAAAATTGAGCAACATTTACAATTTATTCTGGACAAAACCAAATGGTCGAATATCCAGTGCTGGCATAGACAAACATGCAAGATCAAAATTTAAAATAATAAAACGATAAGAGTGAAAACTGAATGGAACAAAAAATATATCAGTTCAGAATGGGAGAGTAATGAAAACTTTCTGACTGGTCAAAATGCAACATACGATAAGGTATAAGTTACTGTATTGCATGCTTCAGAAAGGATGCATTTATTATTTTAAAGCAAAGTTCTTGAATTTGAAATATACTGTTCTAAAAAAAAAAGAAGCGTACTTTTTAACGCATACGTATACACTCTACTAATTATTTGGCTCTTGGGACGTTCAGTGTCAACAAAAAATGAGCTGTTTGGACAGTTCAAATGGACATGTGATTGATTGCTTATTGAAACAGAAGAAATTGTTACGTGAAATATAACTCAAAATCAAATTGCTTGGAAATTAATGAAATTTGAAGTAAATTTTCTGCCCCACCTCAATTTTTTTTTTTTTTTAATTGAAAATTGTGTGCTTCTCTTTTTTGATTGTTGACAGTTTATGCTAGGAAACAAAGAAGTCTGTCTTCAATCATAGTGAGCCAACAACAGAACAGGGAACAAGAAGAGGTCAGTGCAACCCTTGTTTCATACACACTCTATTTGTGATGAGATACTATTACTAGGACAGTGCAACACATATTCCCTTAGCGAGGCATCACAACACACAACAAAAAACAAGCTGAGGATCACGGTGCCACCCTACTTTAAGGTCAACGGTGCAACCCTTCTTTAAGGTCAACGGTGCAACCCTTCTTTAAGGTCAACGGTGCAACCCTACTTTAAGGTCAACGGTGCAACCCTTCTTTAAGGTCAATGGTGCAACCCTTCTTTAAGGTCAATGGTGCAACCCTTCTTTAAGGTCAATGACAGTGCAACCCTTCCTTAAGGTCAATTGTGCAACCCTTCTTTAAGGTCAATGGTGTAACCCTTCTTTAAGGTCAATGGTGCAACCCTTCTTTAAGGTCAAAGGTGCCACCCTTCTTTAAGGTCAATGGTGCAACCCTTCTTTAAGGTCAACGGTGCAACCCTTCCTTAAGGTTAACGGTGCAACTCTTCTTTAAGGTCAATGGTGCAACCCTTCCTTAAGGTTAACAGTGCAACCCTTCCTTAAGGTCAACGGTGCAACCCTTCTTTAAGGTTAACAGTGCAACCCTTCTTTAAGGTCAACGGTGCAACCCTTCTTTAAGGTTAACAGTGCAACCCTTCTTTAAGGTCAACGGTGCAACCCTTCTTTAAGGTCAATGGTGCAACCCTTCATTAAGGTCAATGTTCTGACTGGAAAAGAGAGGGTAAAGGCGGTGAGTCATCATCATCACCACCGAAATGATTAGAAAAACTGAGGACGAAAAAGGAATAAAATAGTTGTGTTTTTTTAAAAAGTACTATCGCCTTTATTACTAAGTGCTGTTTGAATCTGAGCCTAAGAAAAACCCCAACACCACACAAACAAATTTTTGTGGCAGAAAGGACAAATATCACACACATGAACAAGCACACAAACACAACAGAAATGTACACACAAAACCGCTTAAAACCACAGAAAGATGAACTCACTTGGTGGGCAGCTTATAGAGGTAGCCCCGCCCCTCCGTGCTCCAGACGATGACGCGGTCGACGCTCAGAAAATGGCCGCCGGCCCAGCGCTCCCCACAGCGGTTGGACTCAGAGCACAGCAGGGTGAAGTCGCTGGCATCGTAGATCTGCAGGAAAAACGATTTCTTCTTCTTCTTCTTCTTCTGCGTTCCCAGGCCATATGGCCGTAATGGGTAAGGTACGTATGTGTCCGGTTCTCAGTTTTTCACTGCTCTCCCCACTAGCGTACAGCCCACACATTCCGATTTCGGTGGGGCTCAATGGAGAAAACATATTTGTCAGATTTTTTTGGAAAAAAGGCAGGAGAATGGGGGCTGATAAAGTCAGAAAGATAGTAGATGATAGAAAGCAAAGGGAAAAGGCAGAGTCAAAGAGAGTGGCAGGTTAGAGGAAGTTACAAGCACAGAACTTCCAGAAGGTGGGGAAACTATTTTTTTACAAAAGACCCCCCGGTATCCCCACGGGGAAAAAAGGATTTAAAGCAACTGTGACGGTGCATGGGAAAAAAAACCCAACACCTTCATATATATATGTAAGTCACTCAGCATGTGTCTGAACAACAGCGACAAATTTTCAACAAACCTACCCAGGGTTCATAGCCAAACAGGATCCTAATTTTCACAAACTTTCAAAGCCCAACCTTAGGGTTTTCAAAACCCACTTTACTATGGCTGATGACTCCTCCTTCACCCATCGATCCCACATCGAAGGTTTTTCGGCAAGTCGCACAATATGCTGAGCGCTTGCTGGTTGCATCCTTTCGCAGCCATACTTTATATGCAGAATTTCCGAGCCAAAGCTCACTGAAGACACATTTGCCCGGCATTTTGCACGGTACGCGTAAAGACCCGGATGTCCTTAAAGGGAAGCAACTCGTGTCAATTCCGGTTAAAAAACGAAAGTAAGTCGCACCGATCGTATGCATCAAAAATTCATTTTATTTCATAATTATAAATTTTTTTTATTGGCACGAACATTTAAAATTATGGTCCTGGGCGATTTGGGGGGCAGACTGATGAAGATTTGACAGTATATCAAAATTCACAAACTTTCAAAGACACTACTCTTGGTTTTTCATTTTTCACAAACTTTCATGGGCCTTGAAAATGAAGTCTATTTTCTCCAAACCTTCCCAAACTTTCCCAACTGCTATGAACCCTGCTACCATATTTTTCGGACTATAAGGCGCACCCCCCAAATTTTACACAAAATTCAGATTCTGTTATGTTTTCTTACTATTTTAGTAGTCATATTATAAGGCGCAGGGGTCTCCGTCTGGGGGAAAAGTATCGCCTTAAAAGGCTTATAGTCCCCAAAATACGGTACAAATAATGTTTGCTTAGTGCATATTTATTTCTATTTTCATTAATTCTGCCAAATATCCAAAATCTAAAGTCAAACTGTGAACGATATTTATTTATTCATTTGACCGTTTCACCGCCAAAGCCGCATTTAAGCACCACAGTGATTTAACACCTATGTCACTAAAAAGGCATCAAATTGGGGTCTATTATCCAAAGACCCTATTGTCTTAGTTTTGAGAAGTAAGGGTAGACCTTATTTTATATGTAACAGAAGAATCCCCAATATACTGCAGATGGATGTTGTTCTCTACCCAAGTAAATTTAATGGAAAATGTTGGCTGAAATATGGCTGGCGGTGAAAGGGTTAATCAATTTTCAGACCAAATCAATAGAAATAAAGAGCAAAAAGCTCTCTCTCCCAGTCCTATGTCGGATTTCCGCAAATGGTGCATCTTGGTTATCAAAATTCAAAATGACTTTTACTGAAAAAAAACTGACAATGTAAAGAGATATGTTGTTGTTGTTTTGTACCCTGGCTAAAAGACTCCAGGGACCATCCCAACAGCCGAAGCACTTGAACACTATGGCAGTAAATGCATCAGCTAGGGATGAGAACATCACGCGTGTAACCGTTTTTCAATTACACCCGCAATTGTCTTACAAAATGTAAAAGAGACCTGTTAGACTCCATCTGAGAAAATGGTCTAGAGATATATCTTCCCTGACTTGTCTAAGCCCAAAACCATCATTCCAGGGCTATGACACCAAACGTTATGACATCATCAATGACATCACACACCCCTGTAGTAGACATGGGGCCGGGCAGGGAGGGGGTTAAAGGGGCACCCTGACGGATGAGTTTTTGCAAGAAACACATCGAGATCACCAGAAAGACAGCCTTTTCAAGGATCGGAACAGTCACTTTGCTCTGGTTTCCTAGAAATTAAACCCTCAAAACGGCGATTCCTCCTTGGCGGAGATGCTGGAGAGAGTAGCCATTTTGGATGGGGTGGGTGGAGGTCACTCATTGTAGTTGAAGCGTTTTCTTTTTTTTTTGTAGTGCAGTTAAAACAATTGAGATATTTCCTTTGTTGTGAGCGAAACTTACATAAACTGTATAACATTTTAAAAAAATAAAAATAAAAAGGCTTGTATTGCGAACATTTCGTGCAAACGATTTGGTCTAAACGCATGCGTCCATTAGAAAAGCGACGGCACATGCCTTCTCTTTGGGTGAAATAATTTGACATCCAGCACCTCCGCCAAGGAGGAATCGCCGATTTGACGGTTTGATTTCTAGGCAAACAGAACAAAGTGAGTGTTGTGATCTCTGTAAATGGTGTTTTCCTGGTGATCTGGATGTGTTTCTTACAAAAACTCATCCGTCAGGGTGTCCCTTTAAGAAGGCAGATACTAGTCAACAGAATAAAACAACTGTTGGAATGATCATAATATAGCTTTTTTTTGTAAATGAATAAAACTATTGGCAGTGACTATAACTATAAATGTGACCCAGCACCACGAAAGGGACATTAAGTGTCAAACTGACCATTCTGAGAAAATTATACATTTGAAAACATCAGACAATTCTCTTTCTAATGATACGAGAACCATTTTTGTATCTTTGTCCGTTCTAGAGTTGTGAGCATTTAAAGTCAGTAGGGTGAGCATCTGCCGTTTTGAGAAAACACAGTCTAAAGTCTAGCCAAGCTGAAGAAAATGCATTGACCTGCTCATTTTAAAACACTTATAAGACCATTTAGAGACAATATTAAAGATTGTCCTTTATAAATATGAAAGATAAGACGTTAGACAACACGAAAACACCCATAACTCAAAATTGAGAAAAAAATGATATTTGGACTTTGCAAGCATGTTGTGAGAAACTAGCCTAGCAACTTAATGTCCCTTTGATGGTGCTGGGTCACAAATGCTCTGAGAACAGAGCGATGATGGTTAATTAACCACTTGGCTGTCAAAGAACTCTTGTCCCTTTGATGGTGCTGGGTCACAAATGCTCTGAGAACAGAGCGATGATGGTTAATTAACCACTTGGCTGTCAAAGAACTCTTAAGAACAAATATATCGTCGGTTAAATTCACAAACCTCGTATGTCAATTTTTTGAGGCATTGAGTTAGATACATGGTCAGTTCTCTAATAATCCCCGCCACCTTCCATCCAAAGCTCGTATCTCTAACGACTACGAAAGTATCTCTAACGACTTTCTATCTGGGGTAAATCAAACTAAATGAGGTTGCGTAAATTGAAGAAAAACTCGTAAGTCCAAAATTCAGATCTACTTAAGGACAAAAACCTCGTATCTTCGTTCTTTTCAAGTATTAAAAAAATATTTTTTTTTTTTTAAAAACAAAATACAGGACTAAACGTGCAATGTCTTGAACAACATATTCATCATAGTTAATCAATTGTGGTAAACACAAATAATTCTTAAAACATTTTTTTTCATTTTTCTCAAAACGACCAAAATTGAGATACGAGGTTTCTGAATTTCACCGACGATATGTTGGATCGCACTTATTAGGTGGAAGATACAAGATGTTGTCTTTAGGTTGTCATAACTTTTAAGTTCTTTGTAGTGTCTAAACTCAGTTAAACGTACTCTGTTCACAATACCAAAACCAACAGCATTGTATTCCTGAATTCGCATTGTAACAAATTTTGACGTTAAACCTGAATATGTACTTGTCATGAGATGAAAAAAAAAAAGGGACATGTTTCCTTATAACCCAATATACAGCAAACTGTTATATACAAAAAAACTATCATTTTTTCAAAAATTATTATTGTGTACGTTTATGGCTTCTTAAGTGCTACAAATCGAGGGGTGAATCTGTGCTCTTTATTCCTTTTGAGATAGACTGTTCTGGCAGGCACCCCTCGAAATGTTCATTATTATTATCATATAAAAAAACCAGACAAAAAAGGGGCGAAGGTTGGGGATGTAGGTATGGGAATTGTCAATTATTTTGCCCCCTCCCCCCCCCCCCAACAAAAATCCACCTTTTTTCAATTACAATGAACAGCGTCAAGAAACATCAATATTGTGTGTGTCCAAGAATTATCGAGTGCGTCGAATGTACAACAAACCACTGCCAACTGTGCTGTGTTAAACACCGGGGTGGTTGGGACACATTATCTTGAATTTACACCACACACGTGTGAAGTGGAAAAGGTGCAAGCATTAGTGAATGCGCACGCACGCGCGTGCGCGCGCACACACACACATCACACACACACATGTATACACAACACACACAGAGTTGATGGTTTATTTGACTTGATATTAAAGGGCGGATATTGAAAGATTGACTTCAATTTGTCACTGTACAATATAGCTTTCACATTTCCCCATCAAAAATCATATGCAGCGATTTAAGAAGCGTTCCTTCTTTATACTTGACTGTTTGGGTACAGTGGAACATCCCTTATAAGACCTTAAAAAAACATCCAAAATGAGGTCTTATAAGGGAGGGGTCTTATAAGGGAGGTAATTTTAATACTTACAAAGAAGGGCAATGTCTCGGAGAAGTAGGTCTTATGTGGGGGGGAGTCTTATAATGGGAGGTCTTAGAAGGGAGGTTCCACTGTACTTAAAACTGCAAGCTAACCAACAACAAGAAAAGTATAGATCTGCAATGCTAAAAAGTAAAAACCATGATCGTGTCAAAAGAGCTCAAGTTAATTTTCAGGAAATTATGACAAGTACATGTACCATACACATCATTTTCCTTATCCCTTCATGCATGCATGCACGCACACACTCACACACACACTTACACACACACACACACGCACACGCACACACACACACACACACACACACACACACACAGAGTCTAACACTACGCATGTCAACTTGCACTATCTAATGAACACAAACAGAAATTGGACTAACTAAAAACAGTTCCAGAATTTAAATCAAACTGGTTCATGCAGGCAGGTAGGAACATTTCATACGCATGCACACACACATGCGCGCGCACACACACACACACACACAATTACACACACACTCCCCATCATAATGGATGCATACAGCAATTTAATACTCATGTTCCACTCCCCTTATGAATAATATGATGCAGATACATTGTTTGGCCGTACACTTTTCCATCCTTTCACAATTTGATTTATGAAATATCGGCACACAGCAATAACTTCTTCCTTGCACAAAGCCCATACACATTTACCGCTTCCCACATAACGCAGAGGTCCCGCTAAAGTAAATAATGCTTTCGAATAATCAAAATATTTCTTGTTTTGATAATCAGAATACTGCCATTAAGTAAAGTACTCTTTAAACAAGGAGGACTGCATTTTAAAAGATCAGTGGCATGATTCTGTCATTTTATAACCTGATTTGAATGATAAGAATCAATAAGATCTGCGACACATATATGCGCGCATGCATGCACAACACATATGCGCGCACACACATACATGCGCACATATACATGTGCGCGCACACGCACACACAGAGCATGAAAATGGAGTTTTCTTCATGCACTTCACACTTCCTTTTCCAGGTAATATTGAGAAGACAATTAACCCACCCAACCCCGCACACACACACAAACCCACAACCCCTTCAACCAGTCACTCTCAAAATCATAACATGATGACTAAGAAACTGCATGCGCACACTTGCCGCTAGCATTCAAGTTATCTTTCTAATGGTATATCTAACTACACAGGTCATCAAGGGCCTAGGACAGGTACAAACACAAAGAGCAAAAGACGGAAGTGAACACACACACACACACACGCACACGCGCACACACACACACACACACACACACACACACACACTCCCAGTTCATTTCTAAAGGTTTGGACAGAGAAACCTCAAACACACACTACCAGTGTTAACTCTCCTACAAGATAAAAAATAAAATAAAATAAAAATTAAAAAACTCCTACAAGATGCACAAAACTAGACAGAATGAGCACACATACTCACAACACACTTACAATGTTGCTTTGTTTTTGTTAGTCATCTCACAAACGCAAAAAATAAGGCACTAGTTAATTTATCTTATTTTTAGAGGTCTGACAATGGACAAACATAATCGCATGCACACAATCACACACACACACTTTGCTTAGCTTATTCCTTTATCGTCAATAAAGATAATTTTGACTTGACTTTACACTCTCTCTCTCTCTCTCTCTCTCTCTCTCTCTCTCTCTCTCTCTCCCTCTCTCTCTCTCTCATTCATTTTGTAATCATTTCACTCACACAAAACCTATAAAGGCGAACTTGGCACATTCTTTTTTGAGAATGATGCTTTCTTTGCTTCCCTTTTGGCTCTGATCCACTCATTGCTAGGTGATTGGCATCGTAATCAACTTTGGTGGAGGGGAGTTGATTAGAAAGAGAGTTCCTCCCCTTTTGTTCAATCTTTGGAAATGAGCTTTAAAATTGTAGCTTTTTTGTGTGTGTGAACAAAACATGGCTGAATTAAACGATAATAATGCCTTTTACATATGTTGACCAAGGCAGTGAAACTAAACGCACACAACTTAACCTTTTACATATGTTGACCAAGGCAGTGAAACTAAACGCACACAACTTAACCTTTTACATATGTTGACCAAGGCAGTGAAACTAAACGCACACAACTTAACCTTTTACATATGTTGACCAAGGCAGTGAAACTAAACGCACGCAACTTAACCTTTTACATATGTTGACCAAGGCAGTGAAACTAAACGCACGCAACTTAACCTTTTACATATGTTGACCAAGGCAGTGAAACTAAACGCACACAACTTAACCTTTTACATATGTTGACCAAGGCAGTGAAACTAAACGCACGCAACTTAACCTTTTACATATGTTGACCAAGGCAGTGAAACTAAACGCACGCAACTTAACCTTTTACATATGTTGACCAAGGCAGTGAAACTAAACGCACACAACTTAACCTTTTACATATGTTGACCAAGGCAGTGAAACTAAACGCACGCAACTTAACCTTTTACATATGTTGACCAAGGCAGTGAAACTAAACGCACACAACTTAACCTTTTACATATGTTGACCAAGGCAGTGAAACTAAACGCACACAACTTAACCTTTTACATATGTTGACCAAGGCAGTGAAACTAAACGCACACAACTTAACCTTTTACATATGTTGACCAAGGCAGTGAAACTAAACGCACACAACTTAACCTTTTACATATGTTGACCAAGGCAGTGAAACTAAACGCACGCAACTTAACCTTTTACATATGTTGACCAAGGCAGTGAAACTAAACGCACACAACTTAACCTTTTACATATGTTGACCAAGGCAGTGAAACTAAACGCACACAACTTAACCTTTTACATATGTTGACCAAGGCAGTGAAACTAAACGCACACAACTTAACCTTTTACATATGTTGACCAAGGCAGTGAAACTAAACGCACACAACTTAACCTTTTACATATGTTGACCAAGGCAGTGAAACTAAACGCACACAACTTAACCTTTTACATATGTTGACCAAGGCAGTGAAACTAAACGCACACAACTTAACCTTTTACATATGTTGACCAAGGCAGTGAAACTAAACGCACACAACTTAACCTTTTACATATGTTGACCAAGGCAGTGAAACTAAACGCACACAACTTAACCTTTTCGCTGCCAGCCATATTTTAGCCCCCCAAAATACCATTAAACTACAGTGGGTAGAGAAAAATAATTATCTGAAATACTGGGAATTCCTCTGTGACAGATTATATACTTGTGGCGGTGCCATAGCCGATGAGGTTTAACCGAGGCGTGGTTACCGCTACACCTATCTGTATTAATATAAAAAAATTGGGACTTTACTGGTTTCGTACTGCCTCCGAGCATTGCCTCCAGTATTGTTCCCACCATATTTGTATTTACAAATGTCCCATATGTGTCCGATTCAGACCAAGAGGACGTAAAACTCCATTTTCGTCGCCATTCCTCTGAAACATGTATATAACATTAGACCTATCCTTACCACCCAAAATTAAGAAAATAGGATTCTCGGATAACAGGCCCTGATTGGATGCCTTTCAGTGACATGGGTGTTAAACCATTGTGGTGCATATTAATTAAATGTGACATTGGTGGTGAAAGGGTTAACAACCAACGAACAGAGCAACACAGGGGCAGAAACAAAAAAACTGAACAGTTTTGACGATAAAATGCAGCACTCGTGACTTCAAAAAACAAAGACATAGTGGTAGAGACGGGGAGAACGGGACTGAAAGGGCGGGGGGGGGGGGGGGGGACAAGGATGGGGGGGTGGTGGGGGTGGGGTGGGGGGGGGGGGTAGGGTAGAACAGGAATGAAAATCTTAAAGACCCACCACATCACGTGTCAAAATCACCGTTTTCACGTGGTTTTCCCTCTTACAGCTGATAAGAAATCTTAAGAAATCTTCCTAGCATAAGAGAGAATGCGACACGTGACCTGGAGGGTCTTTAAAAGGCTACAAAGGGGATGGTGTTGGTCGGAAAAGGAGAAGAAGGGGAAGGGGAGGGGGGGGGTGCAAAGTAGAAACTGAGGAGGAACACTGAAATGGGAAAGCTTTACGTCGTTATATAAAATTTCTTTCAGTTTTAATATCGCTGCATAAAATTAAAAATCTTGTTGTTGTCGTCTTACCCTGGCTTAAAGACTCCAGGGATCATCCCAACAGCCCGAAGCATTTGAACACTACGGCACAAATGCACCAGCTAGGGATGAGAACATTACAGTGCGTGACCGTTTCTTTGCTTACCCCGCCAGGTGGGCAGCCGCACTCCGACTTCGGGGGATTTGTGAGACTGATGATGTTACGCTGGGAGCTTGTCATGGCTTAAGACAATCCCCGCACAACCATGCAGAACATAACAACATTTTGATGTAGCCTTGGCGTTCTAGCTTATGTCAACTGGTCTGACACAGCCTCAAGCCAAGGTGTATACAAAATCATAAATATTGTCCTCTTCAAGCCAGGCAATTCCAGCAAAGTATGCTACAACAACCCTTCTTCTTCTTGTGTATGTGTGTGTGTCAAGTCAAGTCAAGTCAAGTCAAGTCAAAATTTTATTTCCAGATGGGAACATTGTATAAGCAAAACATGCTTTTTTTCAACAAGCCATCCATAAAAATGATATAAAGAAAAAATAAAGAACTAAACATTCCAAAGTAGCGAACAAGAAAAGGAAAATATACATGTGTGTGTGTGTGTGTGTGTGTCTGTGTGTGTCTGTCTGTCTGTGTGTGTGTGTGTGTGTGTGTGTGTGTCTGTCTGTGTGTGTGTGTGTGTGTGTGTGTGTGTGTGCGTGTGCGTGTGTGCGTGTGTGCGTTTCCTAAATGCATGCAACTGCAAGGTTTACCATCACTTTTGTGAAACAATTCCTTAAAACAAACAACAACAAAACATGGGGGAATCAATGTAAAACCTCGCTTTATCGTAAGAGTTTATATCTGAGCCATGACATTGGTGGTTTATCTTCACATGACATTACCGTATTTTACAGACTATAACTTAAGGCGATACTTTTTTTTATATCCCAGACTGAGACCCCTGTGCTTTATAACATCATCATATAGTAAAAAGCCAACTGTCCGTCCGTGTGTGTGTGTGTGTGTGTGTGTGTCTGTGTGTCTGAAACACGAAACGGGCCTTATAACTCCGCCGTTTTTCGACCGATTCGCTTCAAATTTGCTGTGAGCCCTAACGGGGCGATGGCAACGGCAACCGAGGTGGCCGTGTCATTTGCACGGTTTTGCAAATGCGCGAAACGCGCATCCGACGGCCTTTCGGCGCCCGTATCTCCGGTATTTCTGGACCGATTGCCTTCAAATTTGGCAGATATATGACCGGGGATGGTGACTATCAATGTGCCAAACCAGAAGCGAATCCATTACTTAGGCGCATAACAGCAGCATGATGCAAAACGGGCCTTATAACTCCGCCGGTTTTCAACCCAATCGCGTCAAATTTGGAGAGCGCATCACTCTCAGAGCAGCACCAACGGGAAACGGGGCTTTATAACTCTGCCCTTTCTTGACGAAATCGCTTCAAATTTGCTTTACTTAGCGTTACCAGTACTTGGCATTACCGTTACTAGGCGTTACCGTTACTAGGGAGAGCGCATCACTCTCAGAGCAGCGCCAACGTGAAACGGGGCCTTATAACTCCACCGTTTCTTTACCAAATCGCTTCAAATTTGCTGTACTCAGCGTTACCAATACTTGGCATTACCGTTACTAGGCGTTACTGGTACTCGGCGTTGCGCTAGTGATTAATAATATAGTATTTACGCATTGGACTGTAGAGGGGAAGTATTGTTTTTTATTTTGATCTTGTTGGTTTTTTGCTCCTTTTGTTGCCTGCTTTTTGCTCCTTTTGCTATATTTGCTGTTTGCTTGTTTGTCTATGTTGATAAAGGCGCATTCGTCGAAATATCCAGTAGTTTTGCTTTGTCTCTTGTGAATAAAATAATGTCACTTTACACTAGTCGTGCAGTTGTTTGCTTGTTGTAATAAAATAGTAAGAAACAATACTATACAAAATCAGAATTATGTGCCTTATAGTCCGTAAAATACAGTAAGTGGTTTATTCCTACTCGCACACCAGCATAATATGGAATGAGATCTATTAATGTTCATGCTATGTCAAGCATATTATCCAAACTGAATACTTGTAGCAGTTAGAATGAATTTTCAGGAAATGCAACAAACAAAACCCCCCACAAAAAACACACACACCAGAGCCAAACTCCAAGAAAAATGCCTTTACAAGACTTTTTTTCTTCAGTAATTACAAACTACAGTGGAACCTCCCTTATAAGACCTCCCATTACAAGACTCCCTCCCACATAAGACCTACTTCTCTAAGACATTGCCCTTCTTTGTAAGTATTAAAATTACCTCCTTTATAAGACCCCTCCCTTACAAGACCTCGTTTTGGATTATCTTTAAGGTCTTATAAGGGAGGTTCCACTGTATAAACTAATAAAAGAAATGAGTAATATGCATACAAGTATCGTCCAATTTTGTTATAAAGCTCATAATCAAAAACAGTTATACTCTTTAAAATAAAAATCCAACAAACCATTAAAAAAAAGGAAAAAAAAGAAAATCTTGATGCAAAAAAATACACGTACCAAATACGTAGATTCATATTAACACGGCTTTCAAAAACGCATGAACAAATGAAGGTACGATAGTTGAAAACAAGCTGATAAGCACAGCAGCAAGTCGTCATCATCTTAGCAGGAACTAGCTCAAAGGGAGATTGAATTACAAATTACTGTACAAAAACAATCGGCATGAAAAGCTTATGTTCTTTGTTGTTGTCTTACCCTGGCTTAAAGACTCCAGGGATCATCCCAACAGCCCGAAGCACTTGAACACTATGGCACAAAGCCAGGGATGAGAATATTAAGTGTACGACCGTCTTTGATTACCCCGCCACGTGGGCAGCCACACTCCGACTTCGGAGGATTTTAGACTGATAATCTTATGCTAGGAGCTTGTCATGGCTTAAGACAATCCCCACACAACCATGTAGAATATAACAACATTTTGATGTAGCTTTGGTGTTCTAGCCTATGTTAACCAGTCTGACACAGCCTCATATGCCGAGGCGTAAAAGCTAAAGATGATAAGCCGATTTTGCCTTTCGCAGTTCTTTACAAATGGTATTGGTGTACAAAAAGAAAGAAAAATAATCCAGGAAACAGAGACCCCCCCCTCCCCCCCTCTCTCTATGGTATATACATATATACATTAGACACAGAAACGTTTTATTAATTCGGCATTTCAAATGCACCAACTTTTCAGTCCTTCAGAGTAGGGGTACGGAGCTCAACTATTCACTGAGATTTCTCTTTGAATAAAGCGAAAGCTCTTATGGTATGTGTGGAGTGGGAAGCCTGGCTGTGCGGCTGTTATCTTTTGCTGTATATATATATATACATATCATATTCGATACCGCGATATGGATACCATGACGCAAAGATATTTTGCCATTGAACTGATGTTTTGATTTGTAAATGTTCAATTCGATTCGATGATGGCACCTCCCACAATTGTGTCTAGAGGTTAAGACCTGACGCAATAAAGCATTCAAATTGTCAAATTATCTCTCTCTCTCTCTCTCTCTTTCACTCTCATCTTTTTTCTTCTTCTTTGATGAGATCTATACACAGGCATCAGAATAGTCTGAAGTCCAATCCTCTGAAAATCACGGCAAAAGGGCCACCCAGGCCCCAGACTATAGGGGGTCAAGACTGAAATCAGTTCACCAACATGACCAAAAAACCCAGCTAAATGCAGTGAGAAATCACTTTAAAATGATATTGGACAGAACAGATAACATACCACCACCACCACCATCAACAGATAACACTCAATAAAAAGGCAAAACCTCTGACAGTAGAAACCGATTCTCTGTCAGAAAAATTCTTCATCCTCTGAAACGTGCAGATCCTCTGACAATTCTGATGCCCGATACACCCCCTCTCACACCAATTATTATGCAGAGCTGATTCCAGGATTTTGAAAAAGCAGGGGCGTTCCCCCCCTAAGAATGAAAAAAAAGGGGGGCAGGTCTAATGGATACGAGGTAAAGGGGGGGGGGGGGAGGTGGCCGATTCAATCTTCGCTAGACGTGGCCACTTCTTCAGCCACTCGTCTTGGAACCGGTGTTCCCTCGCACTAGTGCCGTTATCTTCGGGCTGCTTTTCTGAGAATGTTGATGCAGTAGCTGTTTCTGCAACATCTTCTGCACACTCGTTTGGCAGAGGATTTCTTTTCTTTACTTTGCCGCCACAAAAATCAAAGTCGAAGAGCGTCGTTGTCCGCTTCATTTTGAAGAAAATTCAACATGGCGGGTAGGACTCTCTCTCGCAACTTCTTGTCGGCAAAACGAGACGAACGCGATTGGTTGAGTTACACAATGAAATGTAGAAACATCATTCATTCTTGCTCGATGCTTTCCGTTTGTGCAGACGACGGATTTAGCAGGAATTTAGAAGGAATTCCTGCAGCGATCGGTAAAAAGTGCGGGCAGTTCTGCAAATATGCGGGCGTCGGCCCGCGCTTAGACCCGATTATTGCGGGAAGGAACAAATTTGGGGGGGGATTGTACCAATCCCGCGCCCTAGAATCAGCTCTGATTATGCCTTTACTAAGAGGACCATCGCATCCAGACACCTTGCACACAACATGCCAAAAACAAATGAATCGACGGCTACCCAACAGACCAAATGATTCCAAACATGTATCTACGCACACACACACACTACCTAATGATTTAGAAAATAAAATAAAAAGATGAACAGAATTAACGCACGCAATGCACCAACGTATCAACCCAGTTTCATGCTCTCGAAATTTGGTTAAAATCCTCCATGCTATCCTTTTTCTTCTTTCCAATCTATTTATCTACCCCAGCTATACACTATACAGTAAGAAGCACAAAGCGTCTGTCTATACAAAAACAAAGAAGACATTTAAAACTCTTTAAGCCATGTTAGTTTATGATTTCAATGGATACAGGGATAGAACCAGTTACAAACTACAGAGCTCGACACGGAGAAAGAAAATATGAAATAGTGAGGCTAAGAGAGAGGATACAGTGAAATGGATAAAGGGGAAGGAACTTCTGGTAATTAACTCCCTTTTACCAAAGTTATTTACGGCACCTGTTCGCCTAGCAAAGTGAAAGCAGCTGAGAGGATGAACTTGGGTCTGCATTGTTGTGGCAGCTACTTTCACTTTGCTAGGCGAAAAGATGCCGTAAATAACTTTGGGTAAAAGGGAGTTAATTACGAGAAGTTCCTTCCCGTTATTCATTTCATGGAGAAAGAAAGATTAAAAAATGTTTTAAAGACTCGAATCCACCACCTTCTTCGTCCCCACCGCCCCCCATAGTTGGCTATACTTCCCTAACTACCAGCTATACAGAGAAGGGAGGGAACCAGGTGGAGGGGGGGGGGGGGGGGGGAGTGGAAAGGAGGAGAGGATGGGGGTAGGGGGGAGAGGGGAGGCAGGCGAGGTTCAGGTTCGACTCCCCACCAAAGTAAACCAGAACAGAGCAAGCAAGATGCAGGAAACAACGGCTAAAGAGGGAAGGGGATACACACACACACACACTGGCAGCAGCGCTAATAGTAACACCCGTGCCCCTGGAAAGAACCCATCCACCATAAACCCCAAAAAGAGAAACACAACAACAACAACAAAAACCCACAACCAAATCCAAGGAAACGGAAGAAGCAGCAAAAGCTAGCGTTACATTGGCTCACCCCTTGCACAGTGCGTCCACACAACTGCTCAAAATTATACACCTTCAGGACCAGACAGAAGAGAAAAAAAAAAAAAATGCACACATACAGCCTCGAATTAGCTCCTTGGCAACAACAAAAAAAGACCACCAAATAAAAGACATGAAAATGTACATGGACTCATTACATGGAGAGTCAACACACACACACACACACACACAAACATGCGCATGCACACACAAACACGCGCACACACACACTTAGTCTGCTGATACATCGCAGACGATAACCAATTGACTAGAAAAGCAATGACTTCATCAACAAAACTTTACTCATACAAGTAGTTTAGCTGTGACAATGCATCACACTCTGAAGATAAAGGGACTCCACAAAAAGATGGATGGAGAGAGAAGCATTCATGTATCACGACAGTACCCTCTTTGAGCGGTTTAACTTTTTGAACAAGCATAAAAGTGAACAAGCAATAATTTGCCGTACACTCGTTGAGATCAGAAGCGAACACACGCACGCAAACACGCACACGCACACACGCAAACACGCAGAGTCACACACACACATGCAAAGACACAGAGTCACACACACAAAGACACAAACACACAGAGTCACACACATACATGCAAAAACACAGTCACACACACAAAGACATGCACGCACGCACACACATACGCATGCACTCTCGCACGCGCACATACACAAACACACATGCACAGAGGTGCAAAAATACCGCATTGGCAAAGACATAGACGGCAAAGTGATAGAAACCACTCAAAGTACATGAAAACACCACACATTCTCACAAGATGAGCACGCATAATCAAACAATAACGAAACATGTTTACCATAGAAGGAGAAAGGATGCAAAACCAAACCAATATTAGGACAATATCGCCATGAAATTGGATATTATATTACACATAATGACACTTAAGAAGGAGGTAATGTAATGACACAATACGATACTGCAGATACATGTCACAGCCATAAAGAACGCACAATCATATTAATAATATAATTTGCAATGCACCAACACACAGAAACATTCAGGCAAAGGAACAACAGAGATAGACGGCACGACACGTATAACAGACACATTTTCCTATGCCCCCCCCCCCCCCCCCCCCTGCGTGCGCATCTCGATCCTTCCAACGGAAGTGTCGCCATCTTAGTCCTTATTTGTGTGTAAGCAAAGTGAAAATGTTATCTAAATGTGTCAAGAAAACATCCAGATGTTATAAATACAGTTGAGATAAGTTTCGAATTGGAACAGCCAAATACGCAGCATCGATCTGGCATTTTTCAAACAAAGTTACTGACTAAGATGGCGGTCTCCCATAATATGGCGCTCCTTGTGGCCGGATATGACGACACGTGGGTACCAGCCATTGGATTATCTAAAATAATAAAATCTGAAAAAAAAAAAGCTCTTGAATTCCCTCGTTTACATCATGTATTTTCGCATGCTAAACTGTAAACAGTACACTCCAAACAGGACGATTGACAAAGGTTTAAACAATGAAAAAGAAACACCCGAAGGTGGGCTGATGGGACCCAGAGATGCACCAGCCATGCCTGCCTTATCAACACAAGAGCAGGCCCTCGAGCTACAGAGTTATAATATATATAAAGATAATTACATGTTCAAAACAAAATTAGACAGAATTAAATTTAATGATGTAATCAATAATAAGAAAAAAATAAACAGAGGCAAAGGGGGTGTGATGAACTACAAAGGGGGGAATAATAAACAGAAGCACACAATCTAATCAAATACTATTTGTAGAAAAATTGACCAAAAAAACTCCCCCAAAACCCGGAAACAAGAAGTTAATAACTCACTGTTTAGATCTTGTGAAATATCTAGTCTATGAATGAGAACACCATTAAAATCAAAGGTTTCGATCATAGTTTTTCAAATTTTGTAGAGTTGGTGTTTTTTAAAAGTTAACTTTACTGGGAAAGAAACTATTGTAAAGAATTTACCCTTCGTCCCAACCCACACACACTCACAATGCATCGCATGTACGCACATGTAGACAATGTACCATACAGTACAAATCGCTTTAGACAAAATTAAAGGGACTGAAATTTTATTTTGAGATAGCCAATACTTTTGAGCTTAACCCCTTGACTGCCGCATAACGTATCACATACTGACTTGATGACATCATCAGGGCTCCCAGGGCTTTGGGGGTCTATGAAGCACTAAAATTCTCAAGGACCCTCTAAAAGAATGAGCAGGGGGTCCCAGGTCCCAGGGATGCACTAGAAACATTCTTTTTAGCATTCGCAATGTCACTGGGACCCTCTATCCCACCTCTAGGACCCTCTATAATGTAAGTGAAGGAGTCCCTGGGACCCCTCGTTTTGCGGGATGATTGGGAGCCCTGGGCATCACGGATGACGTCATCAGATGAAGAGGAATAACTCTGATATGTTGGCTTTTGCTCTATCAGTCAAGAGAGTTATATCCCCAGACCATTTTTTTCCAGACTGGCTCTATCAGTTGTCTTTTTCATGGCATGATTTGTCCAATGATTTTAACTTGAATTTTCTCTGGCAGTCAAGAGGTTAAAAGACTTTTCAAGTTCAACATGAAGATTATGAAACTGGGACCCGGAAATTATTGTGAGTTATCCAGTGTTTTTGAGTTACTCGTTTTTTGAGTTATCAGGAATCCACCGTGCTTTATTGACTATTAGTAAAAGGTAATACTTTTCCCCCAGGTGAAACCCATGTGGCTTATATGATGAACAAAATGGTAAGAAAAATCTGAATTTTGTGTACACATGTACAGACAAGCACATCAATTTACATCTGTGCACACACACACACACCTACACACACAATTGGAAAGTGTGTGTGCGCGTGTGTGTGTGTGTGTGTGTGTGTGTGTGTGTGTGTGTGTGTGTGTGTGTGAGCGTGTGTGTGTGTGTGAGTGAGCGTGTGTATATGTGTGTGAGCGTGTGTGCGCGTGCGCGCATGTGTGTGTGTCCCCCCCCCCTCCCCCCCCGGCTTTCTCTCCTCTCCACACCCACCCCCCTCTCTCCCTCCCTATCCCCTTCTCTCTCTTCTGTTTGGTTCTTTGTTGTTGTTTTTTCTTTCATTACACTGATCATAATGTTTTCTATGTTTTGTGTTCCTGTAAATATGCTTAAATGTTCATAGATTTTTGATTGATGTGTATTTTTTTTTATGAGGGCAGGATGAAAAAAAAGCTTTGTCAGCTTTATTCTTTAACCCTCAATAAAGATGATTTTGACTTGACTTGACTTGACACGCATACCAAACACACACACAAACACACAGTGACAAACACAGTCACATACACACACTCACACGCACCACTCACACAGAAATGTGCACGAAATTGAGATAGAAAACAGCAAATAAGATGTGGAATAAAAAGCCCAAACCCAATTTTTACGAAAATAGCCCCCCCCCCCCCCCTACCCCCCAAAAAAAGAAAAAAAATGAATGCAGATATCTTTTTTTTTTAAATACAATAAATTTTAAACTATTTTTGACTGAAAACTTAAAATGTCAGAAAAACAAAATGTTAAACTGGTAGAATATCTGACTAAAACAAAGAGGCAAACCAAAAATTATGACAGAAAACAACAAACAAACAAACAAAAAAGAAGAAAAAAATCAACCATAAGCATGCAACCAAACAACAAGAACAGCAGAGAAGAAAGAAACCGTCGAGCGTCAATTACTACGCCTGTACAAGAAAAGAACCCTAGAATATTCAAGTTACTCCCCCCCCCCCCTCCCCTCCAGCCCTCCCGCCTCCAGTTGTTGTAGTTCTGTTAACCCTTTCAACGCCAGCCAAATCACCTCAGCCCAAATTGACCATGAAACTTACCCGGGTAGAGAATATATTCTGTCTGCAATATTTGGGGATTCCTCTGTGACGTGCATGAAATAGGACCTCCCCAAATGAAGGACATAAGGTCACTGGATTTCCAGACCCTTGTCGCATGAAAATAGGTAGCTCGTAAAAATAAGTAGCTCGCTATTATGAGAGTCTGTATTTGCGACAACCACAAATTTCACTTTTTCTGTACTTTAACCATTTAACTAACCCTAACCCTATCCCTAACCCTAGAAAAAAGTGAAATTTGTGGTTCATGCTCATTGTCGCAAATACACACTGTCATAGGTAGCGAGCTACTTATTTTTACGAGCTACCTATTTTCATGCGACAACCCTCACTTGATGACTTTCAGTGACATGGGTGTCAAATGATTGCGGTGCCAAGAGGCGACAGTGGCCATGAAAGGGTTAAATCAAAACTATCAATGAAATGCCTAATTCGAAGGACCCCTTTAGTAATAATATAGTAATATTACTCACATTAATTTAACTAATGAACTAGGATCAGTGGGACCAACGGATTGACATCAATTATGAACTGAGAGTGAGATTGGAATCCATGGGCAAGTCTACTGTTGGCGTATGTATGTGTGTGTGTGTGCCTGCGTGCATGCAGGCGTGTGTACATGCGTGCGTGTGTGTGTGCGCGCGCGCGCGTGCGCGTGTGTGTGTGTGTGTGTGTGAGGAAGTAAGAGAATGTTGCGTGCAATCATCGTGTTTATTTTACTTTCTAATCATTCATTATTTGTTTGCCTTTAATGTTCTTGTTATCAATGTAAAGCGCACCGAGCTCATGTGAGAAAGAGCACAACATAAATTCCCATTATTATTATTATTATTACTCTGGTATCTCTCTTTTCATCAGGTGGCAAAGAAATAAAAGCCCTATATCACACACACACACACACACATGCACACAGACACAGACACACACACACACACACACACACACACATATGAATACATACACAAACATATGAATACATACACAAACATATGAATACATACACACACATATGAATACATACACACACATATGAATACATACACACACATGTATATGAATACATACACAAACATATGAATACATACACACACATATGAATACATACACACACATATGAATAAATACACAAACATATACACATACACAAGGTCCAGAAAACACAAAAGTAGGGGAGAGAATCAAACAAATAAAATAAGCAAAGCAAGGGGGGGGACACCAGGGATGGATAGAAGGAATTAGGCCACTATTGAATCAAAAAGGTTTTAAAAAAAAGAGAAGTCTACTGGATAAAAAAAAACCTGTGAAACGAGAAAAGAACACAAGGTTTAAAAGGGACAGGGCTCCCAGGGACCCCCATTTGAGGGTCTATGAAGTACTAAAATTCTAAAGGACCCTCTAAAAGAATTTGCAGGGGGTCCCAGGGATGCACTAGAAAAATTCTTTTTCAGCATTTGCAATGCCACTGGGATCCTCTATCCAGCTTCTAGGACCCTCTATACTGTAAATGAAAGAGTCCCTGGGACCCCTTGTTTTGCAGGACGATTGGGAGCCCTGAGGGATCCGCGATTTCTATATCCACAGATTTCTAATCACAGATATTGCACTTCTTCTTGTCATGTACAATTGATTTTGTCTCTGAGTGTAGTACCATATTTTTCTGACTATAAGCTATTGCATGGGTGTAACTCCCCAAAATGAAAATAACCACCCGAAAGGCAGGGGTCCAGGGACCCATGACCCCGGCAGGGTACAGGGGCAGAGCCCCGTCGGACGATTCAGTCGGGCAAGTTAAGAGAGAGAGAGAGATAACGAGACAGACAGATAGATAAAATGACAGACAGAGACAGTTTGAGTCCCAAGATAGAACAACCAAGTTCAGCGCCCCAAATCGCTTGTGGTCAATTTATTAATTTTTTGGGAGGAATTAAAAAAAACTGAAGTTCAGTTTCTGGTAAAATTAAAAATACTGAAATCATGTAGAAATGAAAGAGTAGCACCCGCGCTATTGTTTTTCAATCACAGCTCAATGTTAACCCTTGCGCCATTGTTCTTGTTTCGCAGAAGCAGGGCCAAGGCATAAGACAGTACTTGTTTCACAAAGTTTTAACCCTTTCACCGCCAAACATTTTTCAGCCCCCCCAAAATACCATTAAACTTGTCTGGGTAGAGAAAAACATTATCTGCAATATTGTGAATTCCTCTCTGACATGCATAACATTAGGCCTATCCTTACCTCCCAAAATTAAGAAAATAGGGTCTTCGGATAACAGGCCCTGATTTGATGCCTTTTAGTGACATGGGTGTTAAACCATTGTGGTGTATAAATGAGACGTTGGCGGTGAAAGGGTTAACCCATTCCATATTGTCTGATTCTTCCCCTTTACAACCGTTCTACACCAGCCGGTCTGCGTCGGTTACATACAAAAAAAATCTTAACTGTCAATATGATGCATTTGCTTCAAGGGAAGTAAATCTGCGTGCACACAATACTTTGGTCACTTCTAAACTCACTTCGCTCCCTTAGACCACAAGTTTGCCTCTAACTTTGCTTTTGTAGTGGTCTGTTGTGGGGAAACCAATCTGTGTAGAGTTTTTCTATATAAAGTCTATATATAAAAAAAAGTCTGATCTACCACTCCCCTATGTCTAAACCTGAAGTAAAAACCTGTAATCTTCCTTCATTTTTCCTTTTTGTTTATGTATGTTTTGTTTGTGTGTATGGCTGGAGTGATTTGCGAGTTTTTTTAATAATTCAAAATCGTTGCAATGCGAATGAGTTAAGCTTTTTCAATCCTGATTTCAGGAGCATGCCTGAACTAGTTTCACCCATGTACTCGTGTAGAGAGAGTTTGGGATCCACGCTATCTATTCACATATTTCTAATCGCTCTTCTTGCCACGCATGACGGATTTTCAACCACAGATCAGTGTTAACCCCCTTGAAGACGTCACTGCCTTAGGCAAACATCATTACTGGCCTGGGGGTGCTGCCTAGAAAAAAAATAACAAATAAGAAATGCAACAAAATTAACCCCTTGACTGCCAGAGAAAAGTAAAGAAAAAATAACTGGGCAAATCATGCCAGGAAAAAGACAACTGACAGAGCCAATCTGGCAAAATGGTCTGGGGATATTATTCTTTTGACTGTGTTAGAGCAAAAGCCAGCATATCAGAGTTATTCCTCTTCATCTGATGACATCAGTGATGTCATCAGGTCAGTACGTGATACCTTGGTGGCAGTCTTAACACTGTCAATGATTCAGTTTTGGCAATATTACTGGTTGATCCAAGCATTTAAAAAAATTTTACAATCAGGGTTACTTGCATTATAATCGGAATGATTAGTCTCCTGATAACTATCACTGTTAATGAAAACATATTGGGGGTATATTTTTACTATTTTAGGCTCGTGCAGAGCCGACTTTTGTTGTTGTCAACATTAAACATTGCAACGGAAGAGCAAATCATAAGTGAAGCGAAAGCTGGAAGAGCGACGAAGAGAAGTAACTCGAAAAACTTCATTTGGATTGAGAAAGAAAAAAAACCCAACAAGTTTTAGACTCAGAAATCGCTGTTCCTTCCGAGAATACTCAGAACTAGGCCCCGGCTGGTGTTCTCCTGTTCCAAGTATGTCCGGAATGAGTTAACCTTTTCACTGCCCCGTCACGGATATTTCCGTCAACTTCCGGTAACCTATAAACTGCCCCGTCACGGAAATATCCGTCATAGGGTTATTCTAAGAGTTTCCCGTTTTCTATCCATACGCTTTTCGCAGCATGTTCGAATGCATGTGAGAGTGTTCTCAAAGGATAGTATATTCAATCCCCGTTCAGAAAAAGCATAGGTTATATGCACTTTTATTCAGAAAGTTTTGCGATAGACTCGGCAACCTAAAACAGCTTGGCAAATAGTTGTCCCGGAACCGGAACTGGGCTCGACAGTGAAGGGGTTAAACCTTGTGCCAAATTCTTCGTTTCACAAAAACCAGGGCTGAGTAAAGCGGCGCGCGGTGTTGAGGCGTACGTACCTGCCAGTACTTGGCGCAGACGATCAGCACTGTGCGCTGGTTGAAGGGGCAGCAGGTCAGGGTCTGCGCGTTCAAACACCGGATCTGCTTGCTCTCGTCCTCCATCTTCACCTGTGGAAATTGCGCACGCGGGCACACACACGAGCGTACGTACGTACATGAATGTAGGAACACGCACGAAACATGTGTGCGGACATACAGACACGGGCGCGGGGCCACACACACATGCACGCGCACATACGTGCATGCAGGCACGCACGTACACACAAGTGCACATGCACGCACACACACACATACGTTTCCTTGCTTGTATTGAGTTTGTACGAGACCACACTAATTTCACCTAACGTGATAATAAAGTATTTTTGACTTTGACTTTGACACACACACAAAACCTATCATGAATGTATTCCCCATAATGTCTTTTTTGCATGCGTGAATGCTTGCGTTGAGTGTGTGCATGCTAGCGCACATGTGCATGCTACTGGAGTATTTGTGTGAGCACCGATTTGGATTGGTTTTATTTTTGTTTTGTTTTTTCTCCCAATCCTCTTCATTGAATTTGATCGATTTAAAATTTGAGTGCAGGTTGAATAGTTATGTTCAGATGATGTTTACATGGGTGCAACTCCCAAAAATGAAAAAGAACTGAAAAAGGCAGGGGTCCAGGGACCCATGGCCCCAACAGGGTACAAGGGCAGAGCCCCGTTGGACGATTCAGGGGGGCAAGTTAAGGGAGAAATAACGAGATAGACAGTTAATAGACAGAGACAGTTTGAGTCTGATAAGCCTTGCAAAATTATTACATTGCCTTTGTAAACTTCCAAGATAGAACAACCAAGTTCAAAACGCCCCAAATCGCTTGTGGTCATTTTGGTCTTTTTATGAATTAAAAACAAACCTGAAGTTCAGTTTCTGGTAAAATTTAAAATACTGAAATCAGTGTAAAAATGAAAGAACAGCACCCATGTGTTTAAAAGGCATCCATTGCTGCATTAGGCTTGCATTAATTTAATCGTAGTCAACCCCATCAAGTGCCAAACACACTGTAATTATCTTGGCTGTGAATTGTGACTACGTTTCTAAACTGATTCATCCAGATGTTTGCAAAATGACTATAATTGATACGTTAGTTAATATTAATGTTCTTTTCTTTGCCCCAAATCCTTTTTTTTTCTTTCTTTTTTTTTCCCTTCCCCCATCACGGACATACTCTCTCTCTCTCTCTCTCTCTCTCTCTCTCTCTCTCTCTCTCTCTCTCTCTCTCTCACACACACACACACACACACACACGCACACGCACACACACTAATACACACACACATATACAAACACACACATACACACTCTTTTCACCTCATTTTAATTCAATATTTGTTTATGTCTGTTTTGTTTTTGTTTAATTAATGTATTTATTTAAGTCTAATATCACCATTGTTGTGAACAGACTTTAAATTAAATCAATCAAATCAAATCAAATCAATTCATCCAGATAAGTGCTATTCGAATCAAATGAACACTGTAATCACCTTACATCACTAATTCAGAATCGAACAATTTACCTTGGACTCGTTGCCTACAATGGTCCACACCTTGACCGTGCCCGAGTTGGAGATGGCTAGAATAACATCATCTGCACACACACATACACACATAGAACACAACGCATGCAGAATAGACGATTTTCGGACCAAAAATAGGGGAGAGCACTTTGTGAAAATTAGAGTTGTTTACCTCCATTACTCTGTCAAATACCATAGCAACAATGGCGTTGAAGCATGAAACCGCAGGATGCGAGTCAGCGACTTGCAAAACAAATTTTTGTAACTGATAAAACTTGCAAAATGTGACGTAAAAATATAAACGACATAATTTTTCAGAATGACGCCTGGTGTTCTAAGTGCTGTATGTCTGCTCAAACACACGAGTTTAGGCTACGAGAGCTGATGGTAGAGTGACTTCCCCTGTTTGACCGGCAAGATCACTCCCACACACCATGAAATTACTCCCCTTAATTATTTGCGAACAATTCCTATTCTCTACGACCTTGCCAGACTTTGAATGTCGTGTAAACCAATAAGAGGGAAATAACTCGCTGTTCCTATGAATCCTCATGTGTGTGTGTGTGTGTGTGTGTGTGTGTGTGTGTGTGTGTGTGTGTGTGTGTGTGTGTGTGTGTGTGTGCATGCGTGCGTGCGTGAGTGCGTGCTCGTGAGCATGCGTGCTTGAGTTGCGAATGGGTGTTGAGCGTGTTTCCGCAAAAGCGTAATGATAATTATGCTAAGATATTGGTTGTTATCCCATATTTACCCCCCCTTGACGTGAAGACTGTAAGTGATTGTCAATATAAAAAAAAAGGTCATTTGTCATCTCTCACCCTGTCTGTTGGGAGGCAGGATGTGGCAGCAGGCGCTGATCCAGTCGGGGGCTGACCTCTGAACACAGGGTGTGGATCACCTCTCTCTCTCCCTCTCCCCCAACCCACCCCCAACCCCCACCACCACCAACTCCCCTCATCTCTCACCCTGTCTGTTGGGTGGCAGGATGTGGCAGCAGGCACTGATCCAGTCGGGGGCTGACCTGTGAGCACAGTGTGTGGATCACCTCTCTCTCTCCCCCCCACCCCCAACACCTCTCTCTCCCCCCCACCCCCAACCCCCACTCCCAACCTCTCCCCTCATCTCTCACCCTGTCTGTTGGGTGGCAGGATGTGGCAGCAGGCGCTGATCCAGTCGGGGGCTGACCTGTGAGCACAGGGTGTGGATCACCTCTCTCTCCCCCCCACCCCCCAACACCTCTCTCTCCCTCCCCCTCCACCCCCAACCTCTCCCCTCTCTCACCCTGTCTGTTGGGAGGCAGGATGTGGCAGCAGGCGCTGATCCAGTCAGGGCTGACCTGGGAGCACAGGGTGTGGATCACCTCGAAGCTGTGGGGGTCCAGCACCACCACCTCGGGGTAGAACCCGCAGCACAGCAGGCGCATCGCGTTGCTCGACCGCGAGTGGAAGTCCTGGGGCGAAACGATACAGGGGAGGGGTGAGAAAATGCTGTGTCAACTTGTAAATCACCGTACTTCACAGACCGCGAAGGACGCGCACCATAGTGTGGTGAGGGTCAAAGGGGGATAACCTGTAAGATAGGGGGCAGGGCGAGAATGAGCGCGTGAGGGTATGAATCAAAGACGGCAGGGCAGGAACGACAGGGTGGGAACGACAGGGCGGGAATGATAGGGCGGGAACGACAGGGCGGGAACGACAGGGCGGGACGACGACAGGGCGGGCAAGATGGGGACCAACAGGCGGAGCTGAGCAGAGTAGAGAGTGGCGGCCGGTGGCCGACGACGACGACGACGAGGCCAGGTGAGGATGTAGGGGTAGGTAAATAGAAACGGGGTTGGGGTGGGAAGATAGGGGGAGGCTTCAAGTAGGGGATTCACTAAAATATCATATAATGCACCTCTCAAATTTTACACCAGATTTCTTGGCACTCTAGTTTCTCCGTTTCTTTCTATGGTTTCAAACTTCCAACTTAGGAAATTTCACTTTTCAAAGGAGATTCCATGTTGCATAATGCCTTTAACTCTCTTGTGCGGTGAACGGTCGGGAACGTTAAAAACAAATTCGGATCGGAAACGTCTAGAACATTCGGGAACGTACGGATTCCACGTGGCCGGTTTGGGCGCTTCCATTTTGTTTCTATCACATGGCAGTCACGTTAGCACTTCAGCCTCGCTTTCGCAATAGATTACGCTTCCGTCCTGTCGCTTGCAATGGCTTCTAGGCCGATTGGTTTCAAATATATGAATTTTTGAAAATTAGTGACCGACTTCGGCATTTTCGCGATTTTTCCAATATGGATGACGAACAGTTATGGCATCCATTGACTGAGGAAAGCGATGAATAGTGGTATTTTTGTGAAAGATGGGACTTATGAGATCGCGAAGTGATGAGTAAGGAGTGTATTCTGACCTATTTCGGCAGCGAGCTTGTTTTTGTTCGATCAATGCGAATTTTTGAAGTCGTGTTACTGACATCGGCATTTTCCCGACTTTTACATCATGGATGATGAGTCGTTATGCATCCACTGAGTGATGACAGCGATGAAAATTTCTTTGCTTGTGAAAGATAGGAATTATAAGATTGTGAAGTGAAAGGGTAAGTGAATGATTTTGATCTACATTTCCATTTCAGTCGTCTTAGGCTTCACCAGTCTGCAAAACGTAGGCAGTGAATGACTAGTGAATGCAGTTTGCGACTACACTTTGGCATTTTGATTTTTTTTGTGGAGCCATGCATCCCCATAACATCTTGAAATTCATTTTGCAAATCAGACAGACATCTCGGCAACACATTCAAAACAAAAAAAAACACAAAATCTGCTAGGGTATATTTTATTTTATTATTTTTCTGACGCTACCCCCCCCTTTTGTACGGAGTGACGTCCCTTGGGCTAGGATTTCAGAGGTGTTTGAGAGCACAGAGCGTCAGGCACAAGAGGGTAATAAAAAAAAAGAGGTTATATTCCATAAATGAACGTTCATGCTGCACCTTTTCAATAGCAGTTCTACCAGTAAGAGAAAGTCCTGATAGAAATACAGAACAAAAAGAAACATATGTCATGTAAAGCGCCCAAAAAATAAGAAGAGTAAAAATCTTGGCCCCTCTCTAATTGAGTTTACCGTAAAAACTGGACTATAAGGCACACCTGTATATAAGCCGCATCCCTTAAATTGACAAAATATTAAGTATATATTCACATATAAGCCGCAGCAGTTTATAAGCCGCAGATAAAATTAAATGTGTACAAAGCAGCACAGATATAGAAAGTTTTCTATCAGAACATGAGTATTTAATGTTTTCAGATACTTTAAGCATGAGATTAGAATCTATGGATTACCCAAACAAGGGTTTTGAATCTCAAAGAAGCTCAAAATAGGCTGAAGACTGTGGCCAGAAACATATTTAATCATACAGTGAAACCTCCCTTATAAGACTTCCCATTATATAAGACTCCCTCCCACATAAGACCTATTTCTCTGAGACATTGCCCTTCTTTGTAAGTACTAAAATTACCTCCTTTATAAGACCCCTCCCTTATAAGACCTCATTTTGGATGATTTTTGAAGGTCTTATAAGGGAGGTTCCACTGTACTGATAAATGGGTAATGGGAAAAAAATCAGTCTATAAGCCGCATGGGCCACAGTTGAGGTAAAAAGTAGCGTGTCATAGTCCGCATTTTATGGTAATTAAAGTTATCATGACACGAATGTCATGACGAAACTCACTGTGATGTCGGTGTGAAAGTAGGACATCTTGGTGTGCTCGATGCACCGTCCGTCTGTGATGTCCCATAGGCACATCTCTCTAAACACAACAACAGATACACGATTAGAAGTTAGGTTATCATTTTTTTACACACACCAAAAAAAAACCCACAGGCACACAATTGTTCTATGCAGTGTCAAAAAAAGTAACACAAACCCACATGTTTACATGAAACATTGAATAGATGAGAACAGTTTTTGAATCGTAACTAATATTATTTCAGTGATAATAGTATGATATAGTGTAGAGTGGCACAGTGTTAAGAAAACCCGAGTTCGAACATTTTCCTCTCACTTTGCACTAGGCCTTACGGTCTGAAAGTGGAGTCTTTGGGATGAGACGATAAACCAAGGTCCCGTGTGCCCATGCACTTAGCATACGCTAAAACCAGTGGCAACGAAAAAGTTGTCATTTGGTAAAAATGCAACACACACCCCTTTCCTTCCTCATCAGTCACACAAAAATCGCATGCAAAAAAACCAAAAACACTCTGGCTGCGATCTCCAGGTGGGAGCATCCCAATTTTTCACAGAGACGCCTCTGTGACTATAAAGTACGTAATGCCTAGCAAATCAAATATGTACATTAGCACTTAACTTAATACACATAAAGAACTAGCTACATGCATGCAACTACTTTGCACCATGGTACCCACGCATGCACAAACGCACACACACACACACGCAAACACACACGTGCGTGTGTGCTACGCGCGCACACACACACATCACAGGTTCTCAAGGATGACTCCAAGTCTCCACCTTCCCTGCCAAAAAGATATCAGCTGTCAAGTGGTTCAATGATCAAAATTGTACTTTCACTTTTTTCTTATCACTATTTTGGATCAATCTGCTGCTTTTTCCCCCCCCCTACTTTCAGTCATTTTAGTTTGATAAGCTTTTTTTCATATCTCAGGACCTTTGTTGTTGTTTTTTGCTGTCCTATCTTCTGGGCCGTACAGTGGCATTGCTCCAACACCGCTCATTTCAAGTACTAACTCACAGCCACACCCCGGCTTGTTCAAATAGCAGAATCAGAAACCAGCAGTCTAAGGGGAGCGAATGTATGTTAGGCCGTCAGGAGGCAATCAAGCGAGGAGACACTGCACTGCTGCTGAGTCAATTCAGCGGAGTTCAGTGGAGCCTGTACGCAGGACACCACCTACTAAGCCCCCTACTGACGACAATAATATCGTAGTCGCGGAGCCAGCGTGAGTGGGGTCCTCCTTGCTATAAAGTCTTTTTTTTTTCTTTCTTTTTTTTTTTTTTTTTTTTTTTTTTTTTTTTTTTTTTGTCAATACGTACAACTCATAGAAACACATAAAATAAGGAGAAGAAGCTTGCAATTAAGCTTGTTACATATCAAGTTAACATGTGGAAAACAAAATGAACAAAAACGGATAAAAATACGAACAGAGCGTTGCCTACACAAACAACAAAGCATAAAGTACACTGTAAAGTAATGCGGTAGTTGTGTACTGACAGTGCTCACTCTACAATGTTTGGTCCAAACAGGTGTTTATGGGTCGCATAATTTATACATAGATAAAGTCTTTTTATATCAAAATATTGGCTATCTCAAAATAAAATTTTGGTCCCTTCAATTTTGACTTTAAAAGCGATTTTCACAGGACATATATATCTTTTTAAATTCAGATTTATAATAAAACGAAGCCCAGAAGCCCTACCCATTTTCCGAGGAGCTGACAATGAACTGCTGGTCAGGCTGGTGACTGCCGTTGGCCAGGCAGCTGATGGCCGCAGAGTGGCCGAACAGCAGACTGCGCGGACACACCTGCAAGGGCAAACACACTGGTATACATCTGTTACTGGTCAGCAATTTAGGTTAGGTTAGGTACATTATAGTCACAGAGGCGTCTCTGTGAAAATCGGGTTGCTCCCACCTGGAGAGCACGTCGCAGCCAGAGGCGCGCCACCCTTTTTTCTTCTTTTTTTTTTTGCCTGCGATTTTTGTGTGACTGATGAGGAAGGAAGGGAGGGGGGTAAATTTTGACCAAATGACAACTTTTCTGTTGCCACTGGGTTTAACGTGTGCTAAGTGCATGGATACATGGGACCTCTTGGTTTATCGTCTCATCCGAAAGACTCCACATTCAGACCGCAAGGCCTAGTGCAAAGTGAGAGGAAAAATCCCCTGTACCCAGGTTCAAACTCGGGTTTACTTGACACAAAGTGAACGCGCTACCACTGTGCCACTCTACACTTACAGAGTGTACATTTGTACATATGTGACCTAGCACCACGAAAGGGACATTAACCCTTTCGCCGCCAGCCATTTTTTAGCCAAAATTATCCAATAAACTTACATTGGGTAAAGAAAATATTTTGTCTGAAACATTGGGGATTCCTTTACTACATGTTTAAAAAAAAAGGCCTATCCTTAACTCCCCAAATCAAGAACACAAATATTATCGGATAACAGACCCTGAATTCAAGGTTTTTACTGACATGGGTGTTCAATCATTGTGGTGCAAAAATGCGACGTTGACGGTGAAAGGGTTAAGTCGCTGGGCTATTTTCTCACAACAGGCTTGGAAAGTAAAAAAACTCATTTTTTGTCAATTTTGAGTTATGTGTATCTTTATGTTCTCTAACAACTTATCTTTCATATTTATAAAGGATAATCTTTAATATGGTGTCTTAATGGTCTTATAAGTGCTGTAGGTCAATGCATTTTCTTCAGCTAGACTAGACTTTACATTGTGTTTTCTCAAAATGGCAGACGCTCACCCTACTAACTTTAAATGCTCATAACTCTGGAACGGAAAAAGATACAAGAATGGTTCTTGCATCATTACAAAGAAAATTGTCTGAAGTTTTCAAATGTATAATTTTCCCAGAATGATCAGTTTGACACTTAATGTCCCTTTCTCAGGGACACTGAGACAATGGTCCAGTTAAAAACTTCAGACAGTTCTCTTTCAAATGACACGACTTTTTTTGTCTTATAGAGTTATGAGCATTCAAAGTTGGTAGGGTGGGTGTCGGCCATTTTGAGAAATCACAGTCTAAAGTTTAGCCCTAAAGCTGAAGAAAATGCATCAACCTATTCATTTCAAAGCACTTTTGGGAGCATTTAGAGACCATAATGAAGATCGTCCTTTACAGATATGAAAGATGAAATGTTAGAGAGCATGAAAATACCTTTCTGATACAATGTGCAGTAATGGGGCTTTACTCCACTGCTTGGAGACACGAAAGGGTGATACTTTTATGACTGAATCGACCACACCACCTAGTGACGAGTCAGGGGCAGAGATTTTTCTGTGTACGTGGCTAAATATCATTACTTCGTGACACTGGCAAGTGCGATCATCCTGATCTTATGTAGGTGGCGCATGTGTTTCAGTGCACGATACAAGGAACAGAGAATTTTCAGAATAATAAGCCTCATTCAGGGTTTCTGAAAACGTACAGATTGTGCAATATATACACACTGGAGCTCTCAAATCACCCCCAAGAATCTCAAACCATGCGTGAGATATACCCTTTAACCCTCCAAGACTACCAAGCTACTGGAACCTTCAAAAAACGTTCGTTGCCTGGTTCGCGTAACGCCCGATCGCGCCCGCTGAACAGCAGGTCTAGTAGTTTCACTTTCACTTTTGCCCTACCCACAATGCAATATACTAAGTTAGTGCTTCCTTTACTTGAGTCTCACTGATCCGTTTCTGGCTTTTACAGCAAGGGAAAGCACCCACTAGTCTTTTTGAACGGATTTTTCAAAGTGACACAATTGTTTTTTCTTCTTTCCACGTAACGTGTGCAGTATTGACTCGGCGCGATGCTCGGAGTGCCATGATGGATTTTTTCCCCCAATTCATGGTTTGTTGTGTGACATTGTGTTAGCTTTCCACTGCAAATATCATCATTGCTATTCAATATGCATCTTTCAGAAATGAAATGTGAGTTAGACTTTATTCTGGGTGATTTTTTAATGAAAAGATTTAGTGTACGTTCGGAGTTAATTCCCTTCTCTCTGGGGACTGGGATCCATTCTTGTTTCGAATGGTTGGGAGTCATTGGGTTAAAATCTGAAGCAGAGGGTGAGATGACGCATGAAGATGATGATTCATGCATTGTTACTTTTCAGTAAGCTAACGGCATTGCTTGTGCTGCTGCCACAAGATATTGCAGAAGTCCATAATTGTTGAAAGCTCATTGCTCTGTCAGACCCTTTTCTGAATAAAATTGTTTAGCGCACCTAACTCATTCAAGTCGTTCCACCCATATATGGCCGGAATTAATATAAAGCTGTCAATTTGATGGATTTGTTTCAAGGGAAGTAAATCTGTGTGCACACCACACATTGGTCACTTCTAAACTCGCTTCGTTCCCTTAGACCACACGTTTACCTCTTACTATGCATTTGTAGTGGTTTGAAGTGGGGTAACTAATTGCTGTACATAGTTTTTCTATATGAAGTCTATATATTAAAAGACTGATCTACCACTTCCCTATGTCTAAACCTGTGTGTATGGCTGGAGTGATTTGTCAGGTTTTTTAACAATTCAAAATCATTGCGATGCGAATGAGTTCATGGATTTTCCTTTGATCGAGTTGGGTCTTAAAGCTTGGCTACAGCTAAAGGGCTTCGTACACTAGCGTCAAGATCTCGGCGATTTTTTGCTGCAAGGCGCAGTTTGATGCGCCGCTTGCGTGTGAGAGATTTGCGGCGCGGCAGGATTTTTTATGCGTAGCTGGGCGATTTTTTGTTGCTCGAGAATAGAACCGGCTCTAATTTTGATGCTCAAGATCGCAGAGATCGTGAAACTAGCCAATCACAACGGACGGAAGGACCATAACTCTGATTGAAGAAAAAAAATGGCAGACTTGCTCGAACCCGAAATGTGTGCTGTGATGCAGGCGTCAACGTGTCAAGGCGTTGCTCTGAGAAACAATTGACGCCTGATGCTAGTGTGCGAAGGCCTTTATAGTCTACACATGCACGTGCACGTGAGTGTGCACAAGTGTGTGTGTGTGTGTGTGTGTGTGTGCATGCGCATGTGTGTCTGTTATGTGCACGCACTAACACGTATGTTGTCACAGTTGGGTCGAGTTGGATCTTGAAGCTTGGCTACAGCTTACAGTCTACAGGTGCATGTGTACCTGTGTGTGAGTGAACACAAGTGTGTGTGTGTGTGTGTGTGTGTGTGTGTGTGTGTGTGTGTGTGTGTGTGTGTGTGTGTGTGTGTGTGTGTGTGTGTGTGTGTGTGTGTGTGTGTCTGTGTGTATGTGTCTGTCTGTCTGTCTGTTATGTGCATGCACTAACATGTATGTTTTAAATGTGCACATTTCTCAGTTGATGTAATGAATTGTAATGATAATTATTTGGTTGGTATAATTTCGTTTCACACGTTTGATTAATGTTCTTTCAGTTATGTTGTATCTCTGTCATGTTGTTGCACCTAACCTGAATTTCTCTTTTGGAGATATTAAAGTATACTTGAACTTGAACTTGATGTTGTCTATGTGCGTGCATGAGAGCGCTGTGGCAAGTGGGGTGGAGGTTCTCCCTGTTGACCCGTTACAACTTCAAACAGCGGGTGAAAATACCCCTTTAAAACAAAAACTGTAAACAGGGGGTGGGCGTAGTGGTACCCCGTTAACTCATTCAAGTCGTTCCGGACATATATGTCCGGAATCAATAGATAGCTGTCAATTTGATGCATTTGCTTCATGGGAAGTAAGTAAATCTGTGTGCACACCATACCTTGGTCACTTCTAAACTCGCTTCGCTCTTTGCTTTTGTAGTGGTTTGTTGTGGAGAAACCAATCGGTGCAGAGAGTTTTTTTCTATATAAAGTCTATGCATAAAAGAAAGTCTGATCTACCACTTCCTTATGTCTAAACCTGAAGTAAAATCCCTGCAATCTTCTTTCATTCCTCATGTTGTTTATGTACGTATTTCTTGTGTGTATGGGCTATGGCTGGAGTGATTTGCAAGGTTTTTTTAATAATTCAAAATGGGTGCGATGCGAATGAGTTAACCCTTTCTACGCCAGCCATTTTTCAGCTAAAACTTTCAATCAAACTTACCTGGGTAGAGAAAAGATTATATGTGCAATATTGGGGATTCCTCTGTGACATGCATAAAATA